>JAVXUP010001504.1:0-225302 GCA_033070095.1 Escallonia herrerae
ATTACCCCGAAGAATTTCTCTCGAATCCTTTGCACGAATCCCCCCCCCCCCCCCCTTTTCCTCCCCTGTTTCTCTTCAGCTTTTCTGTTCTTCTTCCCTGTTTCCTGTTTCTGTCTTGACTCTCCTTCCTTTCCCGAAAGGGAAAGGTTTCCCTTTTTTTTTTTCTTAGACTTATCCTTCCCTCCTCAATTATCTTCTCTTTTTCCTAGCTTAGTCATTAAGCTAGTAGGAGGTGGCCAGCTAAAAAAAAGGGTTTCTACTTTACTTTTATAAAATTGCACAAATACCCCCAAAGTTTCCAAATTTACGAAAATGCCCCCAAAATTTTGAAAATTACATTTTTACCCCCAAAATATTTTTAAGCCCTTACACACTACCAATACCCGAGCATTACTTAAATTTAACGTCCGTTTATTTTTTGGGTCATGAATGATTATTTTAAACAGCTTCCGAAATTATGGATATTACATGTTTCTAGTTGACTTATGAAGTTTGATTTAAGATCGTGGTACATGGAGTTCGGTGAAGAGTTTAAACAATGTTCGGCAATTACATTAGCTAATATAAAAAGTTGTGCAATGAAAGCATAGTGTTGGACGTTGTCAATGTATTAAAATTTCGAGGATGAAATTTTTAGAAGTTGGGGGAAAATGTAACACCCCGAACCTAGGCTTGAGCTTGTTCCCATTAATTAGCTTTCCACTTTAGTAGTAGTTTTTCTAAGCGATTAATATAGGACTTTTAGCGATAATTTTTTTTTAGTTATGGTGATGTAGTTGGTTGTGTGGTGAATTATAACAATATTTTTATTCCTTGAGCGAGGTAAAATGTGCAATGCAATAATTTATTTCATGGAGTCTTTAGCATCGATTAGCGTGAGCAATGTTATTAAAATAATAATAATGATAATAATAATAATAATAATAATAATAATAATAATAATAATAATTTTCTAGTAACCGTTAGTTGTAAATAAGAATTGGGTACAATCGAGAAACAAATGATAGTGAGGGGGTGGCCGTAAAGTTTATAACTGCATTGATTATTATGTTAATATATATATATATATATATATATATATATATATATATATATATATATATATATATATATATATACATATACATATATGGGAGCCGAAATAAAATTTCTCCACCAAACCGCTACTCTTAGTAGCGGTTGCCATTATTACTCGCAAATACACAACCGCAACACTTTGTTGCGGTTGCGCCCCCATGGGCCCCCCTCCCCCTTCCCCCTTCTCCCCGTCTCCCCCCAGCCCCCCTTGCCCAACCGCAACTCTTTGTTGCGGTTGGCCCCCTTCTCGCACGTGGTGTCCCCCTTCCCCGCCACGTGGCCTTCCCCCTTCCCCCATGGCCCCCCTTCCCCCGTCCTCCCCTCGCCCGCCACGTGGCCTCCCCTTCCCCCCATGGCCCCACTTCCCCCCGTCCTCCCCTCCCCCCATGGCCCCCCCATGCCCCCAACCGCAACACTTTGTTGCGGTTGGCCCCTTCCCCCGGTCCCCCTTCCCAATTCCCCACCACGTGTCCCCGTCCCCCTCTCCCCCACCACGTGGCATCCCCTTCCCCCGCCACGTGGCCCCGTCCCCCCCCCATGCCCAACCGCAACACTTTGTTGCGGTTGGCATGCCAACCGCAACAAAGTGTTGCGGTCCCCCCATCCCCCCCACGTGGTGTCCCCCCATGGCCCCCCTTCCCCCCGTGATGCCCCCTTCCCCATGGCCCCCCCTTCCCCCTCCCGTGATGCCACGTGGTGTCCTTCCCCCTCACTCACGGATTTTTTTTCTGTCTTCTTTCTTCTCTTTCCTTCGCTTTTTTCTCTTTATAATCCCTCCTCCCCGAACCCTTTCTTCCACTCTCCATCATCTTTACCAACTATCTTCATACTCCATATCTCACCTACAACAATACAAACAAAAAAAATTTACGCTAGAAGCTCGGTGGATAACCGCTAGAAGATCGGTGGATTTTTCTTTAAATATATCAAGTCAAAACAAGTAAGTATTTTTTGGGTTTTCTTATAATTCAATGTTAATTTCAAAGTTCAAAAATAGTCATTGTAGACTCAAATCGAAGATAACGAAAATACAAATTGAAGGAAACAAAAATCAGATCAATCGGAGATCGGATGAGCGGTATTACATTTATAGATTCCAAAATAGCGATTTTTTAGGGCGTCTAAATTAGGATTTTTCACGAATTTATAAAAAATAGCTAGAGCTAGATTTTGCCAAAGTACGAAAAAGAGACCCTAGTTATTTTTAAAAGATCTATATCAGGGAAAAATTTCAGATTTTTTCAAATACTGGAAAGGGGTTAACTGATACGGGGAACCTTGAAACTTTGCACTGTAATTTAAAATATCAAGCCAGCGCGATTTCGTGCGAAACTTTTATGAGAACCCTAGGATGTTGGGAAGTTCCATCCCCCAGGAATTTGGGCCATTCCGAAGTCGTTAGCTATTTTTTTGGCCGAACGGGCTTTTAAGCGCTCGATCCGGACACCGGTTCGGAATTTTTGGGCGAAAAGTCCGTAGAATACTTTTTAGATCAAGAATGAATTCGGGAAGCTTAAAATAGCATTTCAATGCACTTTTGAGATTGTTCTGATGCCAGGGGCATTTTGGTAATTTGCCACCCCGAGAGGGGTATTTTGGTAATTTTACGGTGTTAAGTTTTTCAAAGGACTTTCTAGTCCAGAAATGTAAGTAAAACACCTGAAAGGTTGTTTTGAAGCTGGTTTGGGGCGTTAGGGTGATAATGAACCCCCGGGGGCATTTCGGTAATTTGTCGCTCATCGGGGGTATTTTGGTAATTGAACATTGTAACACAACTGGAGGAAATAATTTTGGTTTAAGACACTGTGTGTGTTCCTAGGGTGTAACACTATGTGTGTTTAATGTGAATACGAAACGTAATTGTCGCTAAAGGTGAAAACTTAATTAGACAGTTTTTCACAAATTTATAAAAAATAGCTAGAGCTAGATTTTGCCAAAGTGCGAAAAAGAGACCCTAGTTATTTTTAAAAGATCTATATCAGGAAAAATTTCAGATTTTTTCAAAGACTGGAAAGGGGTTAACTGATACGGGGAACCTTGTAACTTTGCAGTGTAATTTAAAATATCAAGCCAGCGCGATTTCGCGCGAAACTTTTATGAGAACCCTAGGATGTTGGGAAGTTCCATTCCCCAGGATTTCGGGCCATTCCGAAGTCGTTAGCTATTTTTTGGCCGAACGGGCTTTTAAGCGCTCGATCCGGACACCGGTTCGGGATTTTTGGGCGAAAAGTCCGTAGAATACTTTTTAGATCAAGAATGAATTCGGGAAGCTTAAAATAGCATTTCAAAGCACTTTTGAGATTGTTCTGATGCCAGGGGCATTTTGGTAATTTGCCACCCCGAGAGGGGTATTTTGGTAATTTTACGGTGTTAAGTTTTTCAAAGGACTTTTTAGTCCAGAAATGTAAGTAAAACACCTGAAAGGTTGTTTTGAAGCTGGTTTGGGGCGTTAGGGTGATAATGAACCCCCGGGGGCATTTCGGTAATTTGCCGCTCATCGGGGGTATTTTGGTAATTGAACATTGTAAAATTTTCCGCAACTGGAGGAAAGAGTAGGAGTGTAAGACACCCGAAAAGTTATTTTAAAGTTGTTCTGAGATGTTTGTTGGGTCGATAGCTGCCAGGGGGTATTTTGCATAAGTTGGGGGTGTTTTGGTAACTCATCCCCTTTAAAATTTGATAAAGAAAATATTTGGTATATAATTGATGTAATACATTTAAAAAGTAGTTTTAAAGCGGTTTTGAGGTGTTGGGGCTGTAGCGGCCATCAGGGGGTATATTGCTAAATAACCACGTTGGCGCTAAATTTTAGGGAACTAGCGTAATTAAGCGTTCGGAGTGGTGAGAAGTGAGGAATTGTTTTAATACATTGAAATAATGAGATAATTACTATTGCTAATGCGTTGGTAAGCTAGGTTAAAGATCCATTTATAGTTTTGGAATGTAAATATTATGGATACTAAGTTGGTTTACGATTATATTTTGTTCTTAGATATATGGATTTCAACGCCGGACCTCATGATACATCAATCCTATACGATGACGATGACCACGTCGCGAGGCACGTATTTGACGGTGTCGATAGGGGTGTTTTGGAAACAATTCAAAGCACAAGTCACCACGATGAGTGGGTACTAAACGAGGAACAAATACAACTATTACACCGTCAAAATTTATCTATGTTCACCGATCCCGGGATTTGGTCTCGACACGACGATTGCCTTATATCCGCTCTAGTTGAACGATGGAGGAGCGAGACGAACTCATTTCACTTCCGGTTTGGTGAAATGACTATTACATTAGAGGACGTCGGATTTATACTTGGAATCCCATGTCACGGCAAACCCATTACTTCGAGCAAAACGTCTGCATCCATAGCGAAGATGGCTAGGCAGTATTTCCCGGGAATTCCGAGGGAAGCTCTTACAACGAACGGCATCAAACTTAAATGGCTGAGAGAGCAGTATGGCGTGCTACCGGATGAATACACTCCTCACGATTTCGTGACGTATACGAAAGCATTCCTTCTGTATATTATTGGAGCCATATTACTTCCGACGCATTCGAAAAACACGGTGCATCCGAAGTATATGGTGTTCTTGGAGGATCTTGAGGAGGTATACTCGTATTCGTGGGGTTCAGCTGTCCTTGCGCACCTATATCGAGCACTGCACAAAGCTACGAGAAAGGGTGCCAAGTCCATTGCCGCCTGCCTCACTCTATTACAGGTTTGAGCATTTATTTTCTTGGTTGACGTGTCAATATATTCTAGCATTAATGTGCTAATTCCAGATAATGTTTGCATTCACAGGTTTGGTCTTACGAGAGGCTACCCACGGGTCGTCCACAACCGCGGGAATATTCCGATGAGACGTGGCCTAGGGTGTGGGCCTGGGGGCCTACGACCAACCGGAGGAGACGGGTAGACCCGCACCACCATCTAAAGTTCTATCGGGGGGAACTAGAGATACTCAATGCATCCCAGGTGACGTGGCAGCCATATAGCAAGGTGATGCATCGGTTGGATGAGTGGTGTTGGCAACTTCCGGTGTCGTACGTGCTGGCAGGTTTGGTTCGGGTGCCGCTTATTCACTTCGAAGTATGTGAGTTTCAGATGCCCGATCGAGCTATGAGGCAAGCTGGCTGTCTACAAGGGATACCAAAACCCGCTGTAGACATGCGGCCATACAGGAGTGGTCGAGGGCCGAACTTCGAGGTGCCTGATGCCTTGAATTTGTTGAGCGACGAGGTGCAACAGTGGAATACCTGGCAAGAAACATATGATAGCCTTGTATCGCTGAAGGCCGACAGCATCAGCATTGAGGAGTACCTGCAATGGTTTCTCAAGGTGACGCGCACGAGGGTGAATCGCCCTTCCCAGGCGAGGAAGACATCGTATGCGCCACGTGAGATCTATGACCAGTTCTGGGCATTGAACATTGTAAGTCATGCTAGTGTTGTTTCAATTTTTATTTGCGCACCTTATCTACCATGCCTGAAATGATTAGCCATATTTTGTATGCATGTTTTTTAGGTTGACCAGGGCACTGAGGTGTTCAAGCAGCTGGAGGGGTTTGACTGGTTTGTCGCGCAGGCTCCTGACAATCTCAAGAGGTCCATTGAGAGGTACAAGACTGAAGTTCAAAACTTTAGTCTTGCGTACCGGGGTTACCAAGGGGAGCCGTCTAGTCGCTTGCCTCCTGACGCGTACGACTATCAGCCCCAGAGTCAGGTGTGGGAGCCGTCTACTCGCTTGCCTCCTGACGCGTACGACTCTCAGTCCCAGAGTCAGGTGTGGGAGCCGTCTACTCGCTTCCCTCCTGACGCGTACGACTATCAGCCCCAGAGTCAGGTGTGGGAGCCGTCTACTCGCTTGCCTCCTGACGCGTACGACTCTCAGCCCCAGATTCAGGTGACCCAAGTAGGAATCCAGGCATCGCGCCCAAGCATCCGGTCGGATAAAGGACAACCGACGAAGCCATTGAGTCCGGCCAAAAGGGATTGGATCGACCGGCACTACTTTGGGCATGAGCCAATCGCTACAGCAGACTTTCCTGTTGCTTCATTCCTAGCTCACTCTGATCTAAGACTGTTGGCGCCGAACACAGATATTTCAAATTTTGTCATTGACGCTTATATAGATCTGCTGCGTGTTAGAGAGCTAAATTATAACCCCTGCCAAACTTTGAAGCTCAACATGTATGCCTCTTTTGTTATCCCCTTCATGGTGAATAGCATGAAGGAGTTCACAGAATGGAGGAGGAAGCGAGGGACAAGCAAGGGTGAATGGCGACCATCTGCAAACGTGCTTTCCTACTTGAACGCGGACTATCAATGTCACGCAGCTGAGGCGAACCTAATCATGCTACCTGCTCTTCATGCAAGCCACTTCTTCCTATTAGTTCTCTTTCCAGAGAATAAAGTGGTCCACATATACGATAGCCTAAGGGAAGACGGACCTGGTCGGCAGCTGGCGCAGATGTACTCCACGTACATCAATGCGGTGGTTAGTTTATATCTTGACCTTCGCTCATAGTCTATTCTTCTTGTTACATAGGCTTGATAACCTTTTTTATTGTTGGATGCAGACTACTATCATTCCACTAGCGTGTCGACATTTTAAGGGGGAAGCCATCACGAGCAAAACAATGATAGATCCTTGGACGGTCGTGACGATAGAAAACCGACCAAAGCAATATAACAGTCATGATTGCGGGATTTACGTCCTCAAGTACATGGACTACATAGCTCGCTCAGATGTGCTCGAATATGATACGTGGTCTCGAAACGATGCCTTGACGTTTAGATATAGGATAGCCTGGGAGCTGAAAAAGGGTGTAGCTAGACGCCTTCCTTACCATTATCCTGAGATGTAGTAGACGTTCGTATGTTTTATTATTACTATTGTTGGATTTTGGATATTAAGGTTTGAAATTGAATTAATGTGTCTCGTTTTTTTTTTCAAAATTGATACAAATGGGCTAACTAGCGTGCCTAGGGTTCAATGAGAAAAAAAAAGTGACAAAAAAAATTACGTAATTTTTCGGAAGTTATGAATTGGGCCTAAAGTGTGCCCGAACAGGCCCTTCGTAGGAAAACCCAAAAAATAATGTGTCTCGTTTTTTTCCGAAATTGATACAAATGGGCTAACTAGCGTGCCTAAGGTGCAATGAGCAAAAAAAAGTGACAAAAAAAATTACGTAATTTTTCGGAAGCTATGAATTGGGCCCTAAAGTGTGCCCGAACAGGCCCTTCCTAGGAAAACCCAAAAAATAATGTCTCGTTTTTTTTCGAAATTGATACAAATGGGCTAACTAGCGTGCCTAAGGTTCAATGAGCAAAAAAAAGTGACAAAAAAAATTACGTAATTTTTCGGAAGCTATGAATTGGGCCCTAAAGTGTGCCCGAACAGGCCCTTCGTAGGAAAACCCAAAAAATAATGTGTCTCGTTTTTTTTTGAAATTGATACAAATGGGCTAACTAGCGTGCCTAAGGTTCAATGAGCAAAATAAATGTGACAAAAAAATTACGTAATTTTTCGGAAGCTATGATTCCACAAACCAAATCACAAATTTAAACATTATAAAAGTTCAATTTATACAACTGAAACATTAACCCTAACACTGATCATCATCATCGTCCTCCTCGACCATACTGCCAGGTTCGATACCTAACACTTTATAATGGTTTCTCTTGTCATGATCAGTCATCTTATTACACAACGCACACTTTCGCAATTTTTTTTGACCCGTTGCTTCTTCAATCGGATTCTTCATGCGTATTGCTCGTTTTCGCCCTTTTGTTTGAGAAATAATCGGATCAAAAATGTCGTCCTCCTCACCTTGCAGGCTAGTGCCGTCAATGACTGGCTGTGAAGCTCGATTGAATCTACCGGCTGGAGTCGTCCGACTAGTCGGAGTGTCCCGTCTTTCTGGTAATGCCATCCTAAACTGTGCAAGGTTAGCCTTATCCCGTGCGGCTGCTTCAACTTGATACCTGTACCCATCAAATGTTGACGCTGCATCCAATGATAAACCGTGCATGATGTTACAAAGGTGATTATATCGCAGCGTCTCAGATTGCTCGAAATCAACTGAAACATTGGGCACGTAAGGAATGTGACCGTGGACTCTATTGGCTTCCTTCGTCCACCGTTCCAAGATATACTGTGGAGGGATTTCACGAGCATTCTTGGCGCTAAAAACCCTCAACGCGTGTCGACAAAGTATACCTTTATGCTCAAACAGTTGACAGTTGCAATTAACCAACCCGGTGTCCATACAAACTGCTACGGTAAAATGTCTTCTGCTCCTCGGAGCCGACGAAGAGCACGGATTGGCGAAATTCGTCACATTTGTCAAAGCATAAACCTTGATCACTCTGGTGGAATACTCGTGCAACTTTGTCATGCTATATTGATTCGACTTTAGTAGTTCCTCTTGAAACTGTCTAAACATTTCCTTGGTATAGACTTGAGCCGCATGAGCCTCCAAAGGTGAAAAAACTACTATGGCTCTTTCTCTGTAAACTGTAGCCGCGTCGGCTTCTCTCTCAAGGAAAAATTGCTTGTCAAGGGCTTTCTGCATCTCTAGTACGAACTCTGTTATACTTGAAGAATGGCCTACGTACCCATCAAAGAATGCATTCATACCTTCGCTTCTCGAGGTCGTAGTCATTCCGGCTGCAAAAAACTTCTTGGTGTAGGCACCGACCCACTGTGTCTTGATCTCATACAACGATTGTAACCATTCATGATTGTGCAAATGGTAGTCATCCATTAACTTGGCCCACCTCTCCTCGAACACGTCTACCGTCAACGATTTCTTCACACATGTATTAAAGTCAGTCTTGAATGTCGGATGGTTTGCATATACATTGTGAAGCCGTTCGGGATATTTGTTGCTTATGTGCCATGTGCACAGGCCATGGTGAGTATCTGGAAGGACCTTAGCGATTGCATTTTTCATTGCCAGATCTTGGTCGGTGATGATGGTCTTTGGAGGAATATGATACATTGCTTTAAGCCACGTTTCAAATAACCACGTAAATGACTCCTCCGTCTCATCCCTAAGCAGGGCAAAGCCAAACAAGATTGACTGATAGTGGTGGTTCACCCCGGTGAACGGAGCAAAAGGCATAGAGTACTTATTTGTGCGGTATGTGGTGTCAAACGTCACAACATCCCCAAAATTTTGGTAAGCAGCTCTAGAACGGGCATCCGCCCAAAATATAGTACTAATGCGGTTCTCATCATCCAGTTGGAGACTATAGAAAAAGCCAGAATTCTCACTCTGAAGGTGCCTGAAGATATCAAGTGTAGCTTGAGAATCACTCTTACCGAAAGACTCTCTCCTCTGAGCACGAAGTTCATTTCGAAGGTCTACTTCGTTGAAACTCAACTTGTCAATCCCCCCAGACTGGCTTGAGAAAACCCCCATCATTCTAGAAGGTGGAATTTTAGCCTCGGCCATTGTAAATATCAGTTGTCTGTGTGCCGCGCTTATTTCTCGGTGTTGATGAATTTGACCAATCTTACTAGGGGTCATCAACTGATGATTATGGCTCAACTCCACTCCCGTCACAACCCAATGGTTTTCATTTTTTCGGTGTACTGCATACACATGGGCCTTGCAGCCAGTACCCGGAAATGTGTCGCGTTTTCTTTGTCTTGATGGCCCTTCGTCACTGATCCGAACAACCGGGGGTACATACGGTGCTCCTCTATGACACTCAAATAGTCTTCCACAAATTTGATCTGTATTCGCCCGTTTTCTAGTAGTCTTAGTTCTAATACCGAAACCTATCGTTTTCGAATATGCTCTATAGTATGCTTCAACTTCGTCCAGTGTTTGAAAAACTTGACCCAAGTAAGGTGGATCAGAATCTTCACAAAAAGTATTTCCTCCAGTTGCATCCATATTTATACTGAAATCTAAAAAATAAAAATTATATCATTCTCAACAAGTCATAGAATTAAATAAAATAAAAATAAAGACTCTTTCCTCCAGTTGCGGAAAATTTTACAATGTTCAATTACCAAAATACCCCCGATGAGCGGCAAATTACCGAAATGCCCCCGGGGGTTCATTATCACCCTAACGCCCCAAACCAGCTTCAAAACAACCTTTCAGGTGTTTTACTTACATTTCTGGACTAGAAAGTCCTTTGAAAAACTTAACACCGTAAAATTACCAAAATACCCCTCTCGGGGTGGCAAATTACCAAAATGCCCCTGGCATCAGAACAAGCTCAAAAGTGCTTTGAAATGCTATTTTAAGCTTCCCGAATTCATTCTTGATCTAAAAAGTATTCTACGGACTTTTCGCCCAAAAATCCCGAACCGGTGTCCGGATCGAGCGCTTAAAAGCCCGTTCGGCCAAAAAATAGCTAACGACTTCGGAATGGCCCGAAATCCTGGGGGATGGAACTTCCCAACATCCTAGGGTTCTCATAAAAGTTTCGCGCAAAATCGCGCTGGCTTGATATTTTAAATTACACTACAAAGTTACAAGGTTCCCCTCAATCAGTTAACCCCTTTCCAGTCTTTGAAAAAATCTGAAATTTTTCCTGATATAGATCTTTTAAAAATAACTAGGGTCTCTTTTTCGAACTTTGGCACAATCTAGCTCTAGCTATTTTTTATAAATTTGTGAAAAACTGTCTAATTAAGTTTTCACCTTTAGCGACAATTACGTTTCGTATTCACATTAAACACACATAGTGTTACACCCTAGGAACACACACAGTGTCTTAAACCAAAATTATTTCCTCCAGTTGTGTTACAATGTTCAATTACCAAAATACCCCCGATGAGCGACAAATTACCGAAATGCCCCCGGGGGTTCATTATCACCCTAACGCCCCAAACCAGCTTCAAAACAACCTTTCAGGTGTTTTACTTACATTTCTGGACTAGAAAGTCCTTTGAAAAACTTAACACCGTAAAATTACCAAAATACCCCTCTCGGGGTGGCAAATTACCAAAATGCCCCTGGCATCAGAACAATCTCAAAAGTGCATTGAAATGCTATTTTAAGCTTCCCGAATTCATTCTTGATCTAAAAAGTATTCTACGGACTTTTCGCCCAAAAATTCCGAACCGGTGTCCGGATCGAGCGCTTAAAAGCCCGTTCGGCCAAAAAAATAGCTAACGACTTCGGAATGGCCCGAATTCCTGGGGGATGGAACTTCCCAACATCCTAGGGTTCTCATAAAAGTTTCGCGCGAAATCGCGCTGGCTTGATATTTTAAATTACAGTGCAAAGTTACAAGGTTCCCTGTATCAGTTAACCCCTTTCCAGTATTTGAAAAAATCTGAAATTTTTCCCTGATATAGATCTTTTAAAAATAACTAGGGTCTCTTTTTTGCACTTTGGCAAAATCTAGCTCTAGCTATTTTTTATAAATTCGTGAAAAATTCTAATTTAGACGCCCTAAAAAATCGCTATTTTGGAATCTATAAATGTAATACCGCTCATCCAATCTCCGATTGATCTGATTTTTGTTTCCTTCAATTTGTATTTTCGTTATCTTCGATTTGAGTCTACAATGACTATTTTTGAACTTTGAAATTAACATTGAATTATAAGAAAACCCAAAAAATACTTACTTGTTTTGACTTGATATATTTAAAGAAAAATCCACCGATCTTCTAGCGGTTATCCACCGAGCTTCTAGCGTAAAAGTTTTTTGTTTGTATTGTTGTAGGTGAGATATGGAGTATGAAGATAGTTGGTAAAGATGATGGAGAGTGGAAGAAAGGGTTCGGGGAGGAGGGATTATAAAGAGAAAAAAGCGAAGGAAAGAGAAGAAAGAAGACAGAAAAAAAATCTGTGAGTGAGGGGGAAGGACACCACGTGGCATCACGGGAGAGGGAAGGGGGGGCCATGGGGAAGGGGGCATCACGGAGGGAAGGGGGGCCATGGGGGGCATCACGGGGGGGGGGGGGGGACCGCAACACTTTGTTGCGGTTGGCATGCCAACCGCAACAAAGTGTTGCGGTTGGGCATGGTGGGGGGGACGGGGCCACGTGGCGGGGGAAGGGGATGCCACGTGGTGGGGGAGAGGGGGACGGGGACACGTGGCGGGGAATTGGGAAGGGGGACCGGGGGAAGGGGGCCAACCGCAACAAAGTGTTGCGGTTGGGGGCATGGGTGGCCATGGGGGGAGGGGAGGACGGGGGAAGGGGAGGCCACGTGGCAGGCGGGGGGAGGACGGGGGAAGGGGAGGCCACGTGGCAGGCGGGGGGAGGACGGGGGAAGGGGGAAGGCCACGTGGCGGGGAAGGGGGACACCACGTGCGGGAAGGGGGGCCAACCGCAACAAAGAGTTGCGGTTGGGCAGGGGGGAGACAGGGGGAAGGGGGAGGGGGGCCATGGGGGGGGGGGCGCAACCGCAATGAAGTGTTGCGGTTGTGTATTTGCGAGTAATAATGGCAACCGCTACAAAGAGTAGCGGTTTAGTGGAGAAATTTTATTTCTCCACCGGTCGATAGGGATCGACTCCCACATATATATATATATATATATATATATATATATATATATATATATATATATATATATATATATCTCTCCAAAAATATGTCTTTGCACAAGTTATTCACTTTTACTTTTCTATCTTCAAGGCTTTAGTTCATTTTCTCATAAAAGAAGCTCTATTTTGTTCATGTACTTGGAGTGTATGATTGGGATGGTGCAAACCCACTTCCCCCAGAGTTGTTGCTTTTCCCTACATTCTTGCCTTACCATCCATGTAAGAAACGAAGGCTTTTTGTTCTCAACGTTTAATTCTTAATGGCTAGATTGGATGTCAGATGGCACAAACAAGGCAGTCATCCTGTTCTGGACAATGTATGAGATATTTAATTTATTAATTTTAACTTTTGTTACTATAGATATATTGTAATACGACTATTCCTTTAGAGATACTTTATTGATTATAATGTCTAAAGTACAAGTACAAAAAATAAATTGCGAATTTTATTTCTCAAAGCATTATTGCCTTCATCTTTATTAATTTTGAACCGAACACGTTAAGATACCAATAAAATCCTGGTGCCTACCTTATATAAGATTAATGGCTCCGCTACTGTCTATTAATGCAGCCAAAATGTGGTGTTACTGCCGCACGACTTACATGCCAATGTCTTATCTATATGGGAGGAAGTTCCATGGACCGATCACGGATCTTGTTTTAGAACTGAGGCGAGAAATTCACTCCATCCCATATGAGGAGATAGATTGGAATAAACAGCGTCACAACTGTTGTAAGGTTGGTTGATTCTTTCCAGTCCAGTTGAAAAATATGTTTTAAGGGAAAGCAAATGCATGGATCCTAATAAAACTATACCATGCAGGATGATCTCTACTACCCTCACACAAAAATCCAAGATTTACTTTGGGATACTTTGACCTACCTGAGCGAGCCGATCATGAGACGTTGGCCCTTCAACAAGTTTAGAGAAATGGCTATTCAAAAAGCTGTAAAGCTAATGAAATATGGAGCAGAGGAAAGCAGATACATTACTACGGGATGCGTAGAAAAGGTACAAGTTGTATACAAGCACAATCTGGTACACGTGTGAAACATCTTTGTAGCAAAATGTGGGCTATAGTGCTCAGAATATTTCTAACTCTTGGGGGTTTTTGATGCAGAGTTTGCAAATGATGTGCTGGTGGGCAGAGAATCCTAACGGGGACGAGTTCAAACATCATCTTGCTAGGGTACCCGATTATCTTTGGCTTGCTGAGGATGGAATGAAAATGCAGAGTTTTGGTAGTCAAGTATGGGACTGTAGTCTTGCAACTCAAGCTATTATTTCAACTGGTATGGTTGAAGAATATGGCGATTCCCTTAAAAAGGCGCATTTCTACTTGAAAGAATCACAAGTCAAGGAAAATCCCACTGGGGATTATGAGAGTATGTGTCGTTACTTTACAAAGGGATCATGGACTTTCTCTGATCAAGATCACGGCTGGGTTGTGTCCGATTACACGGCTGAATCAATTAAGGTAATTTAAACAGCTTACTATGCTTTGAAATTCCACTAAAATTTGGTAAAATTTAGGTGTTCTGATGAACTAGTGTCTACCTCTCTCTTCAGTGTCTATTGATGCTTTCAGAAATGCCAACTGAAATTGCTGGAGAAAATGCTGATGTTCAGCGATTGTATGATGCTGTGAATGTTCTTCTCTACTTACAAGTATGACATACTCCTCATTCTTGATTTCACAAGTAGCAAAACTATTGAAAAGGCCTATATTACCAATCAATTTCCTTCTCTCAATGTAGAGTCCTATCAGTGGTCGCTTTGCTATTTGGGAGCCACCGGTTCCGAAGCCATATCTACAAGCGTTGAATCCTTCAGAAATTTTTGCCGACATTGTTGTTGAGAAAGAGCATGCTGAGTGCACTACATCCATTATCCAAGCTTTGCTAGCATTCAAACGGTTGCACCCAGGGCACTGCGAAAAGGAAATCGAAGTTGCTGTGGTAAAAGCAGCGCGATTCCTTGAAGAAAAGCAAAGGGCAGATGGTTCATGGTGTGTTAAAAATGTTTGGGAGTTATTTGGGCAAATAAAGATGCGCAAAGTTGAATTCAATCTAATGCGGTACATACTTTGACAGGTATGGCAACTGGGGGATCTGCTTCATCTACGACACATTCTTCTGTCTAGCAGGGGGTTGGTACTGGACAGACGTACAACAGCAGCCAAGCAGTTCGTAACTCGGTTAACTTCTTCCTTTCCACACAAAATGAAGAGGGTGGTTGGGGAGAGAGCATCCAATCATGCCCTAGTGAGGTAATGAGCCTAACAACCATGGTTAATATTGCCTGATCTGTTGTGCAAAGAATGCCAACATACTGATGAATATCAATGTTGTACATTCAAGAAATTTCTGATTGAGAAACTCTCTTACTCATTTCTGAAGTTGGGGTGAAACAGATCTATACACCACTCGAAGGACATCGAACGTGCATAAGGCAACTTTTAACGTGCATAAGGCAACTGTTTGTATAGTAAGTACGTTTATTATCCTGGATAGTGTTCCACTTGATTGTGTTCTGTTTCCTCTGTTTAACGTGCATAAGGCAACTTTAATGCACTACAGAACCCTTCTTCAGTTACAGCAGCTCGGTACTTTCAATACCCCATTTCCTGTTGCCTTGCTATTCATTTAGTTGTATTTAAAGATTCCCATTTTTATAAGTTTATGTTACTGATTTATTTCCTTATTCATTAGTTATTGGAATTCATTTTTATTTAGGCTTTTAATATTATCGGTCTAGGCCTAGTAACAATAATAAGCTCAATATAATTAATTGAATCCAGTCCACTAAGATCTCCAGTTGGTGTAGTCGAGTTACCAGTCCAGTTACCTCATTTTAAGTGGTCAAGTCCAGTTAGTTGGTCCAATTAGTTTGAACTTAACACAGGTCAAAGTCTAGAAAATATAATAGGTCTACTCTCTGATTGAAATTACATCATTTGTTGGTCAATCTCGAATTTTGATTTATCACATGCGTTGTAGATGTATTAAAACAGAATTAGTGTTCTTCTCCATTTATAATTGGTTTTGGACCAAATCCATCAAGGGAAGAGAACCGGCCGGTCTTCGAACGAACCGACAGTTTTTGGGCATATTTAAGAACATTTAGCTTATTTCGGTTATATTTGTTAGAAATGATAAGCACGACCAAATCGTCTCTTCTTTCACTTCTATTGCTCCAACCCCTTACAAAAAGGCCTTTGGTTGCTCTAAAATAGACAAAAGAAAATAAGAGAGAGGAACGGCTGCAGAAAAATCGAGAGAGAGAGAGAGAGAGAGAGAGAGAGAGAGAGAGAGATTGCTACCAAACCATTTCCATTGCATCGTGTAGCTCTTCGAGCCCTCAACCGAGTATTCAAAACCAACCAAGTCAAGAGGTAGTTTGGCCCTCCATTTCTTACGTGTTTCTAGATTGTTTTCAGAATAGTTAGAAAGTCTTAGATTCGTCTTGCATTCCAGCGGCTAGATTTCAGTCTAAAAAAATAAAAAAGGCCTAAAAATAGAGTTAGGACAAGAGTTCTGATAGGAGTAGAATTTTAGTCGCACTAGAACTCAACCGGACTGTGATAGTTTTGAGCTCATATAGTTCTAGGATAATCAACTACAAGAATTTGAGCTCGTATAGGTCTCTAGAAAATACAGACCGAAATTTAAGTCACCTCCCATAAGATCCCGAACTGCAATAGTTTTTTATTCCGACTTGTTCGATCCGGTACCTAGGCCATTCGACCCTCAATGTCAAATTCAAACCAAACTTGGGTTTTGTTTTGCTTATTGATGTTTTGGGATAAAAATCAGGAAAATAACAATAAACAAGTTAGAGTTTGGTTAGGGTACGACTGGGTGCCTAACACCTTCCCGTCATATAACTTATTCCCAAATCCGAATCCTCAATTTAGTAGGTTAGAAGCTTTAGTTGGACAGTACAGAGTCAAATAGGATTCATTGTTTTCCTTCGCTAATAACTTAATCAAACTTGAAATAAGATGGCAACTCGAGTTAGACATTTTTCGTCTTTTTCAGAGGCAGTTCATCAAACCACTATTATTAGCCTCACTGATCCGCAAGAGTCCTGCAAGAAGTTGTGTTTGAAATTCCTTCAAGCTTATGTTCTAGCAGAATTGGTGATAGATATCGTCAGATTTATTCTTGTAACGCTTAAAGCGCAGAGCTTTTACCCTTTTATGGGGCTTGGTTCAAAGGAGGATTGGATAAAATACTGGCAACAAGCTAATTATGGAAGTCAGCATCTTGTACTTTCAGCAATCTCTTTTCTCCTTTTAAAGCATATATTAAGAAGTATCTCTTTCCGCTTGCAAGAGAGGGCAGTAGCACTGATGACATGTTCCGCATTAGGTGAACAGGTTCTAGAGCGCTGAATCGTGTGAAAAGCATGTTTTCCCTTTGGAAAGTGTAATGCTTCTCAGATATTCTATTGAAGACTCACCTCTCTGCTATTGAGCCTTATGTCCTAGACACCGGCAATGTGGATGATAACTTTCAGCCACGACAATAGCACTCTCGTCCAAAATGCAGTTCATGCAGATCTCAGTTACATCTCTCTGGTAGTTTTGTTACCCAAAGCAAAACCTCCAAGAAGAATGTCATGATGACAACTCGAGACGGCCAGGTAAGCTCTCTGGTGAAATCAGTGACTCTTTACTGTTTGGCATTTGCTGTTCGGCTTTCTGAGAATTCAGTTGATCATAGGGACGGCCTTAACTTGTTGCATACTTTTGTCATTTTATAAAAAGAAGAGAAGACTGAACTTGCCGCTCCCACTTGTGGGAGATTTTCTTTTGTTTGGCTTCTTCACATTCAGTGGTCATGCCACAGAAAGGCGTAGTTCGTCCTTTAAAGGAAGCAGAGGCAGACCACTTTTGCGACCTTGCCCCTCTGCCTGTTATGGTGCATATGGTGAGAGCAGAACAGGAGAGCTTTTGAGCTCCAAGAGCTGTCATTAGTCTTCTGTGAAGCTCAAGGAGCTCTTTTCTTATACTCCTTCATGTAACTGCCCGAGTCCTCTTCTGCTGGGTCTGCAACTCCAAGTCAGAGTTTATGGACCACATTCTTGCTATTTATAGACAGATCTTGGCATCTATTCTTGGTGTAGATGAGCTACATCCTGCTTTTGGTGCCTTTTTGACCCAATCCTCCACAAAAAATGACCTTTAATCAACTAACTTAAAACAGTCCTGAAAACTTGAACGAAAATTCAAAATATGGAAACTAAAGCTCTAGCTGCCTCAGTAAAATCGCAAAGATTGGCAACTGTGCAATGCAAAGAATGGCACTGGCAACCGTGTAAGGCAAAGAATCGCGGCAGTGCTTGTAATCCATCATGACTGATTGCTCGATGATAGACATACCCCACTTCCGCTTAGGCACTCCAATGTCTTCTCTTTCTAATCTAGTAACACCATACAATGTGACCCAACCCCCCAACAACTGAAATCGTTTCGAATAACTGTCATTGCAAGGGTCTATATCTCAAGACTGTTAACTCAGAGCATAGGGACAGCAATAAAGTATGTTGTACTGCAACCAGATATGTTGTAGGTCCATGCTTTATCAGAGCATCATTCCACCAGAGCATTGAATATCAATTTTTTTTAAAGATGCAAGATTGAAATCATAGTTTCTGCTAGAGACGTGAAGAATTTGCATCAAGATTTCAGTTACTAATGACTCATCTCCAATGGTTCATGTTCGAGGAAGTAAACTCTGATGACCAGGTTTTACCATGTGCATGTATGTTCCTTGATTTGATATCGCTTCAGGTCATAATATTTTCAACCATCATACTTGTTTGAGTAGTCTCTGTCCGTCCTGATTTTGCGAGATCAATATACTCTGGAGTTGCTTTTGTAACTGAGTTCTCAGATCGTAATTAGAGGCCAAGCTTCTTTCTATTTTCTCTTTCATGCCTAGTAATTCAGATTTTCTCATCTCAGCTGTAGCTATTTCGGAATTATTTGAGCATCCACTCTTTCCTTGAAGTTCAATAAAGGTTGATCTGAGCTGAAAGAGAGATCAAAGGGTTATGAAGGACGCGCAACATGAACTTTATTCCAGATTAATCCTTGCTTATCACCATCATGACAGAAAATTTAACATAGATGACTAAATAGCTAAAACTCATTAAAAGAGGAACAAATAAAAGAACATTTACTCTCTTACCACCCCTGTTTCATATATGTGTACTGGCTGCATCTAATTTTCTCTTGAACCAGATGTCGGGATCTGAGTACATCCTAGATACGGTGGCATCTATTATCTATGACTTTTGCCATATAGTGACTGAATTGCATCATTATAGTATTGACAGGGCAGACCCACAGCTCTTGAAGGAAGCACGATCTTTAGCTTTTTTTGCTTGTCAAGCACGCACAACTGTTTATCAGGATTGGGTACTTGACAATTTACTTAGCCAAATTTTGTTTCATATATGATGAAATTCTATAGTGGGTGCTAGTACTACTGCTTCTTTTGTTATTCATGGCGGTATTTATTATTTGTAATACCATAAGGTGAAAACTCTCTTGTATCCGTTTCTATTTCTAATGCAATTCTCTAAAAAAAAATAAAATATATTGCAAACTAAAGGAAACCCTCCTTTCATGATTGTTACACTATTCTGTTCATATATCCCTTTCACAAAGATCAAAAGCTCTAAACTCGGGAGACGCAGGATAACCTATACAACTTCAACTCAGCAGTTAATGGTAACATGGTTACAACTCTGATGAAAATCATTCTCACCCCCACCCCAATTGTAGACAACAACACTGTTCATATTCTGCCTTTTTTAGCTTACTATTACCAACCCTTCTGAGAACTGAAAATGAAGTTCTTATTTGCGACAACTTGATCGTGTGTTACATCGATTAAGACACATATAAACCTATTGAATTGAGCCAAGACGAATGCAAAAAAAATTAAGGCTGAGAGAGGTGTATAAATTAACCGAAATCATAACAAGACGATAATGCCTAGCTAAATGAACAAGGGCATGCCAAGATCAACAACTATAATAATTGTTCCAAACGAATTAAGACGTAAAGAGAACCAAAACTCCCTTACCTCCATCACGACATACCTCAATACCTCCACGCTTCTTCGACATTCGCCGCCAAATTTCTCCACCTGCGTCCTAAACTCTTCCATTTCACGCGTTTTTGAAGCAAAATACTTGTCCTTCTCCTTATCCAATTCCTCCAGCTCATCAACCTCACTCTTCAAAACCCTATATTGCCAACAAAAGTCCGAATCAAATCCATGCACCACACACACATGCACGCACACATTCCCAATTCAATTTAACTTGCAGTAACACAAGGAAAATCACATATTCCTAATTCGAATCAACTTGCATTTCCCCCCACACACACAAACGTTCCACTTTCACTTCAACTTGCATTTGTAGACAAACACACAAAATTTAAATTGCACTTCCACTTCCAGCACACATGCATGCAAGTCCATAATCAATTTAACTAGCACTTGCACAAACACAAAAGTAGTTCTACGTGCACTTCCATTCACACACACGCATACACGCAAACGCGCACACAAAATTCGACTTGCACCTTCACACTGGAAAACACACAATTCAACTTGCAATTCCACATTTGTACACAAAACTCAACTTGCATTTCCACACACAAACACACATAACTCGACTTGCACATGTGAACCCATAAACACAAACAACTCAATTTGAAGTCCACACTTGTACACATAATTCAACTTGCGTTTCCACATACACATGCATTATTTAACACACACACACACACACACAAACACAATTTAACTTGCACTTCCAAACATACACACAAAAATCGACTTGCACTTTTGCATGCAGAAACCTTAATAGCAAGAAACTCCTAATATGGTGACGTTTCTCTCTCAGAAATTTTCTTTTGCAATCCCAAGTTAGGAGCTCCATGGGATCTCGTCCCAAGCTAATATGAGAACTCGATCCCGTCATCTGGACAAAGATGCATGGGACAAGTGAGAGAGTACCAGAAAATCAAGCCCTATTCAACTCAATTCCATGTTTATCTCTTCCTTCAAGTCCTTAAAGCTTCCTTTCTGTTGTTGCTAGCTACCCTCCTCGAGAGAATAGAGCTTGTCAATCAGTGCTCTCTCTCTCTCTCTCTCTCTCTCTCTCTCTCTCTCTCTAGCACGCGAAAGCAAATGGTCATACTCTTTACGCATTTATTTATTCAAGCCGCTCCCAACCTTAGATTCTTCCAGATGCTTAGGTTCCCCCGTCCCTCTCCCCACTTCTGCAACTAAGGCAGAAACACGTGCAATTCAACTTACAGTTCCACAGACACAGAGTCAAACACGATAAAATTTGCATTTCTATAGAATTTCAACACTAAAATGAAATTTGGTAACCAGACAAAATTTTTCATGTAAAGGTTCTATGTACTGATACACAGTATATACGTAAGGAATTCAATAAAGGAAAGTTAATCAAGGAGATATGAATTGGAGTGACTGTTTCCCATTGGAGTCAAGTACGTAAATTGAGGAATCTCCTTAATTTGCTCCTTGTATTTATTGCTAGATCAACTAGGTCATGTCTGAAATGCCTATAGACACATGCCTCCTAACTATCAAAACACAGGGAAATATATAAACACAGAAACTCTTTTCTGTTTCAACTTGGTATCAAAGCAATCACAATCTCTTAAGCAACATTTGGTTCAACTAACCTACCAGTAGATGTACAAACTTGAGGGGCAAGAGGCGGAAATGGTGGAGCAGAGCCAGATGCTAACGTGGAGGGAGAGTTAGGACCAGAAGCAAGTGGACCGATATGATTATGAAGAGCTGGTCTAGGTGGTGGTGCTGAAGTGTCAGGGAACAGGACTACAGAGGATGCTGGAGTATCAATTGAGGATGTGCCTCTGGAGTATCAAGAGAGGACACTAGCATAAAGAAAGTTTCTTCCCGAAGACGACATGAAGAGAAACTTGTATCGGCTGAGGTATAGGATCCTAGCAGCGACACCCCTTCTATTCTATGCCATAACCTAGAAAACAACACAAGGGAGCCCTGGTTTCTAATTTGTTTTGCTCATGGGGATGAAGTTGAACAAAACAAACACAACCGAAGATTTTTAGAAGATTGTAATTAAGGGTGACGCCATGGAAGCAATGATAAGGAGACATATTTTCCAAGATAATAGAAGGAGTGGGATTGATAGTATAGACCGCAGTAAGTACAGCTTCACCCCAAAAGGGTTCGAGAAGAAAAGCAAAGCACAACAATGTTTTCTCTGTCTCCACAATTCTCTATGTTTACGTTCAACTCTACCATTTTGTTTAGATGTGATAGGACAAGAAGTTTAAGCAATTGTTCCCTCGTGAGCAAATAACTTAAGAAAGGTGTAAAGGTATATTCTGCTATGTATTTGAATGAAAAACTTTTATAAAGCGGAAGAACTAAGTGTGAACTATTTTGGCAAAAGTAAAATAAATAGTCAAAAGTAAAGTTAGGAGCGATTTTTCAAAATCTAATTCCATGTAAATCAAGAGCGATGATTAATGGAAGTTAATGTGATAACGAGAGATACAGCCTTGGTAAAAACTGAACAGGGGCCCATACATCAGAATGAACAAAATCAAAGATGCGACTAACTCTTGAATCATCATTTTTGAAAGGTAATTTCAACTACTTACTAGACATAGAAATAGACTGAAACTATCCACTGGAAACAAGAGGATGAAGCCTAGATAAGGAGGCATGACCCAAGCGGGAGTGCTAAAATTAAATAGCTTTGGAAGAGGTAAAAGCAACAGCAATAAAAGTGGAAGACAGATAGAGATGATCCAACAAAAAGAGGCGATCCACTTAACGCCCTGTCCCAACTACTTTCCCGGTTTGGGCGTCCTAAATAAAGCAACTAGAAAAGCTAAGATGGATGGTGCAGCCATGATCAACAAATCGACCCAAGGATATAAGATTGTGAACCCATTAAGGAATAAGAAAGTATGAGATAAAGATAGTAAAGGTGTGGATATAGCTCCTATATGTGTGGTGTCTAAGGCAGTACCATCAACAATATGTATAGGACATATCAAAAACTTTTGGAATTTCTATGAGAGAATAAAGAGGAAACAAAGCTCTTATGATTGCAACAAGCAGAATCTAATAACCAAGGTCTAGTACCTGAACCTATAGAACAAGCTTAATTACTAGGAAATGATGAAGCAGAAATAGCACCAGAGTTACCCGTCTAAGAAAGGCGATACTGAGAGACAATTACAAGTTCATCTGTAGTAAGCTCCATAGTGGAGGCACAAGAAGAAGGCATAATAGAGATAGCAGCGGCCGTAACAACAGCTGATCGAGACTGTGATCTACCCGATTATAGTTCTTGCTTTTTGAATTCCGCTTACATTCTTTATTAGAGTGATACCCCCACTTATGAATGTTACACCACTTCTTTTTAGATGAAGGACGAGAAGAAGTCGCAAGAGCAATCTGAGTGCCAGTGACAATAACAGCCTGAGTAGGAGAAAGAACAGCGAGGATAGCAGCAATCGTCTTTTTGACCTCTTCAGATTTTATCTCAACAAGACCAGCAGCAAGAGTAGGAGCAGGGTTCCTGTTCAGGAGTGAGAAGCACCGCTCTTTGTAATCATCAAGCAGACTCATCAGAAATTGGGGGAGTTCTTACTGTCACGAGCTGCAGAGTAGTGCATTGGATAAGCTGCACACTGAGAGGGATGTGTCTGCTTGTTCCACATGATCACTAACTGACTGTAATAGTCCTAAATTGATCACCAGAATTCTAAGTTGATAGGAATCCAGATCAATGTACTATGCTCCCTCCACTGTTCACTGGCTGTAGTACTTAGGTACTATATTTCAGGGCTTGCACTATCTATTAGCATCATCTCTACAGCTCACTACCTTCTCTGATGCAGATTAGGGATGAGACCTTTCATATCGTCGCTCCAGTAAGGTTTCTTTTTCTTTCTGGTTAATTTATCATCTGTTGGTAAAGCAAGAAATAGTCCATTGTGTCTCGATCCAGCGCTGAATTTAAGTATCGAGCGCTTGCTGACACTTGCGATGGCTACTTAGGGACATAGATATCCCTTTTGACTCTGCTATACCTACTATTCATTGTGACAATTAGAGGGCTATGCAGGTCACTAATAATGTTTTTTTAATGAGAGGACAAAACACTTCTACTTCAAAAGAGCGCTAAAAGGTGATTGCTCGTGTGAGTAAGCCAATGAATTGACATACCTTTCATAAAAACATGCTAATTAAACATAGCTTTTGTGCCACAATGAAACGAAACACGTAACAAGTGCATAAAAAACAAATATTCTTAGTACAATGGTTGTTGACAAGGAACTGAACTCAATGAAATCCTAGAACCCTGACATGAGAAACAAACGAATCCCTAGGGATAGGTTAAGGGTCTGCAACCATCTGACTTATAGAAGTGTGCTCTAGCACTTCCTTTTGCGCCACGGCCTCTCAAAGAAGTTATACTTGATATCAATGTGATATCAATGTGTTTGGTTTTCACCGTGATACTTGGGGTCTTTTGTATAGTTAAGGGCTGCCATCTATGTTACATGGACTCGGTACGAGTGTCCGGATCCGATACGTGTCCAAGTGTCGGACTCGTCTAATTTTGAAAACGCAAGACACGGCAAAATGTTTATATTTGTTATTGCTTTTTAGTTATTTCGAAGGTACAAAAGGTGTTTTATGTGATGCATTTGGTTTTAATTGACAACTTGTCTCGTCTCAAAGCAATAACTAATCAAACAAAAGACTATAAGATAGTATCATAATGGCATATCCTAGGAGATGTGTCGGACACATATCACATACCCATGTCCAAGTGTCGAGTGTCCGACACGGGTACTTCACGCAAACCGAAGAGTCCATGTAACATAGGCTGCCATACTATCACAATGAATTGCCATCGGATCCAATGCGCTCGTGACAATTCCAAGGTGTTGTAAGAACCTTTGTAACTAAATCACCTTTTGACTAGCTAATGCACATGCTAAGAACTCTCCTTCCATGGTGGATAGTGCTACGCATGTTTGTTTTTCGCTACTCCAAGATATGGTGCCATTGTTTAGCAAGAAAACATACCCTGATGTCGATTTGCACTCATCAAGGTCATCGCCCCAATCAGCATCACTGAAACCTTTAAGGCGTAAATCCCAACCCTGATAACATAGCACCTAATCCAAGGTCCCACTACGGTAGCACAATATCCTTTTAACTACCAGCCAATAGGCAATACCAAGATTCAATTGATATCGGCTAACTAGCCCAATAGCATAGCAAATATCAAGTCAAGTACACATCATAGCATAAATAAGGCCACCAACGGCACTGCTATGAGGTACATGCATCATTTTCTCCTTTTCTTTAGGAGTCTTAGGGCAGTCCTTCAGGCTTAAGTCACCTTTAGCAGCAGCGTGTCCATGGGTTTAGATTTGTGCATCTGGAACGGTTCAAGTTCCTTTTCTAGGTAACCCTTTTGGGACAAACCAAGAAGCCTCTTAGAACAATCCCTCAAGATCTTAACTCCGAGCATGTAACCAGCTTCACCCATGTATTTCATCTCAAAATATGAGGATAACCACCTTTTAGAGGCAACTATAACTCCTTATCATTTCCGGCAAAAAAAATGTCGTCAACATACAATAAGAGGATAACAAAGCTTTCCTCAGAGTGTTTAACATACACAAAATGATCATCTTCAACCATTGTAAACCCATCATCAAGGATGGCTCAATAAAATCTAAGATACCACTACTTGGATGATCGCTTTAAGCCATAGATAGATCTTATAAGCATGCACACTTTGTGCTTTTGACCTTCTACGACATAGCCAACGGGCTGATCCATATAGATCTCCTCATTCAACTCTCGATTGAGAAAAGTTGTCTTAGCATCCATTTGTAAAGCTCTAATCCAAATGTGCAACAATGGCCAGAAAGAGACGAATCAAGAAATACATTACCACATGTGAGAAAGTTTTCTCGTAATCTATACCCTCTTATTGGGTATACCCTTTTGCTACAAGACGTGCCTTGTACCTTTAAATGGAACCAGCTACGTTTTGTCTGACCTTTAGAACCCATTTGTTTCCAATAGTCTTACAGCCAGGAGGAAGGTCAATCAAATCCCCAACGTGATTGATCTTCATCGCCTCCACTTCTTCTATCATCGCATTCATCTATTCTTTACTAGCAGATGATGAGAGCGCTTGATGAAAAGTTTCTGGCTCATCATCATCATGCAAGGCAACCGTGTAAGCTTCCCCACCTTCAATCTCAAAATGATGACGGGGAACCTTTCTACGTTTGCTTGTGCGTGGTTGAGTATCCTGTAAACTTTTTATATGAAGTATCTACTGTGTAAGTCACTCCCACTATCCCTAGAAGGTTAAGGAATTAGCTCCTCAGTCTAAACTGGGCGAACTAAGATGCCTCCATGGGGATCCTCCAATTCATAAAGCTCAACCTCTTTGCTCACCTCACCCCTGCTAAGGAAATCCTCCTCAAAGAAATCCAGGTCACGTGACTTAATTTCAGTTATGCCCCCATTTGACTGCTCGCCAATGAAGCCAATGAACACATATCCCTTAGAGTGATTAGGGTACCTTATGAAGATACTCTACTTTCCTCTAGCGCCTAACTTCCCATGCTAGTGGGAAGTATTGCGTACATAAGCTGCTAATCCCCGAGGTCTTAAAAGACCAAGATCACACTTTTTGCCAGTCCATAACTCATAAGTATTAGAGGGTACTGATTTTGGAGGTACACGGTTAAGGATGTAAGCTACAGTCAATAATGCATCCCCCAAAAGGAGATAGGCAAATTAGCTTGAGCCATCATCGACCTAACCATATCACGCAAGGTTCGATTCATTCTCTTCGCTACACCATTTTGTTGCAGCGTTTCAGGGATCGTTAACTTTCCAATAATTCTCTTATCTTCAAATACATCCTTAAATTGATCTGATAGCTGTGTTACATGAACTCGGCACTTTGAGTCAAAATATCATGTCCACACGACACGACATGGATCCGGGTACGGAATTCGTACCGGACATGCCATTTGCCGGACGGACACACCACTTCGCCAATTGGAGAGGATCTCTGGGAATCTGTCACCATGGATATAGAAGATGAAGGTCTTAGGAGGAAGAAGGGGCAGATTCCTGGGTAGGAAGAAGATGAAGAGTCCAGATCTGGAAGAAGATGAAGAGGGGGGAGAGAGAGAGAGAGAGAGAGAGAGAGAGAGAGAGAGAGAGACAGGGAGAGTCTGACTTAGGTGTGAGTCATAATAAATGACCACATCTTATCATTTTCTTTCCCACAACACAATAAATGCTACTTTTTCAGAATATCACATCCACCCCTATAGTTTGTACTAATCTCATATAAAGTATTACTTGAAAATAAATGTTCTATCTGTGTCCCCATGTCCGTGTCCAAGATCGGATCCGTGTCCCCGTGTCCTGTAATTTCAGAATTTGGCGAGTCCGACACTCGGACACGTGTCCGATCCGGACACCGACACCGAGTCCATGTAACATAGTCTGATAGATATTCACATCCTCGATCAATCTTTTAGGCCTTTATCCTCTTGTCTACTTGATTCCCAATCTCGTTCATATATCGTTTAAAGCAATCTAATGTTTTTGACTTATGGGAGATATGGTAGACATGATCAAAGCGCGTATAATCACTTATGAAAGTGATGAAGTACGAATTACCATGCCTTGCCTTCACATTCATTGGGCCACAAATATCAAAGTGAATTAGTTGCAATGGAACGTCGCCCTAGTAACTTTTCCAAATGGTTTCCGCTTGCTTTTCCAGTTAAGCAATGTTCACATGTTAATAGATTGACTTTAGAGGGTGGGCCAAAAAGGCCTTCTCAAGCTAACCTAGCTTTTATCCTGTCCAATGTAGCCTAATCTAGTATGCAACTTAACAGAATCATCATGAACACTATCAACAAAAGCTAGCAATGAAAATGAACTATCAACAAGGATTGTTAACAATGTCCAAAATCATAAAACCAACTAATAGATAACCAAAATCATAGAAAACTGTCTTGTGGAATATGTCCACCTTATTACCCTCAAGTTAAAAAGAGAAACGTAACTTAAGTAAGAAAAAGGATTGAAATAAGATTTCGCTAAATCCCTGGAGCATAAAGTACATCGTGAAGATATAATGCACGACCTCCTCGCATTTCCAATTTGTAAATGCCAAGGCCCAAAACCTCTACATTGGACTCGTTCCCATGTATACTTTGCTCCCACTAGGAATGCGGCGTACTCCACGAACCCAATCTGCTCCCTTACGATGTGGTCTGTTGCTCCGAAGTCTACAATCCAAACAGGGAGAGATTCAGCAACAAGTACGCACGACGTAACAAAGCAATCTAAAAAGGGATTTACGAGTACCTTCTTCGCTGCAGTGCACTCACGAGCGAAGTGTCCCTTCTTATTATAGTCATAACAAGTCATCTTTAACGTTGTCCTACTTTCCTCTTTTTCCTCTCTTGCCTTTATTGGCCTTACCCTTCTTTTGTGCAGGTGCACACCACCTTCTTAATCCCACCTCCCCTCTTCTGTTTGGACCCAGATGTCCCACTAGAAAAAGACTCATCAGCATATGTTTCAGAGGCCTTTAGCTGCTGCTAGGCACTCATCCTCGAGATCTAAGTGTCGTACAATGCCTTCAAAAGTCCCGATGTTATCATTATGGGTCATATTGACTATCATATGTTCCCAAGACCAGGGAAGGGCAAGAATCGCTGCAACATTCAACTCACAAATCATGTTTTTAATCGCCCTAAGGTGCTGCTTCATAGTGTGATTAGCACGTTTCGTGTAACCGTCAAACTTGATTGTCATCTTACGGAGTTGAGTGATCGAGGTACCACTAAACTGGGCTTTGAGGGCATTTCGCAACTGTTTTGCAGCAGAGTATTGCTCAAATTCACATAGAAAAGATCATTTTGCATGCTGTTCAGTAGCATAACACAAGCAAGACGGTCCTTTTTTAACCACTGCTCATAAGCTTCTTGATCTTTCTCAAATTGAGCAGTACTCGGAGAGGGCCTAGCCATGACTGCAGACAAGGTCTCCAAATACTACACTTTACAGTGCCAAATATCATAAATGTCGCTATCTAATTTTTCGCCCTTGTTGAAGTAAGCAACAGTTTGCTAGAAGGCCATAATCAACTACATTACAAGAGATTGGTGCAATAAGAATATCTTTAGTTAGCAACGTGTATTCACATCACGCCACAAAACGCATTAATTATCCTTATTCAATTATACTTGCACCAAAGATAGTCCCATCCAACATAAAAGGGCGGGGTCTACCCTGTAAACCCCAATTGAATCTCGTATGCACATTAGGGGCAAAATTGATTTATTTCAGTAAAAATGCAAAAACACACCCCCTTACTGGCTTCATCAAATAACACATCAACTACTACATATTTGAGGAACCTAATACAATCTAGAGAAAAAACTAAAACAAAAAAAAAATTGATTTATTTATTTGAGTGTTGCATTTAACTCAAAACAAAAAAAAAAATCCTCAGTCTCTATCCCAATGGAGAGCTCATACAACAATATGCAGTTGAAAGGCAATCTTTCAACCACCAACCATTAAAACATACATGCATGGCCTTTTACAGGAGGTAGCGCCACACTCTCTCCTTCTAAGTAGATGTGCAATAATCCAAAAGAATCTAGGGTAATAAAAATGTGCGCGAGGTGCTCCAACTAAACAAAAACATAACTCCCACTCAATTGAACAATTATACTAGGCATCATATCATTCTATCCATTCGCATGTTAATCCAGACCGAAAAAAAAAAAACTAAGCTTGCACGCTAGCATATGTATAATAATAATTATCTATAATCCACAAAAAGTATGAATTAAGCATGTCAAGCATATATAAGAAATGCAAAATTAGAATATTATAAAAAAATTCTAATGCACGAAAAACGAATTTCTATCATTTTTAATTTTGATTAGTTATCATAAATTTTTAAAAATAAAACCAGAGGGTAAAACATTCAATAAAAATATGATACACTTAATCAAAAAATCACAAGACCACACACGCCACCCGTGTCGAAGGGAGGCCACCAGCGTAGTCTCACGCGCCCCCACGCACCAACCAGCCTTCTTCCTCTCTTACCGAGAAAATTGCAACTTCATGCGCCCACGGTGGCGCGTGAGCTACACATGCCGCCTTAGCGGCAATTTCTGCTGGCGTGGATTACGCAATTCCCTTTGTTTTTCGATTTTGAAACCATTGGTGAGCTTCAATTAGGGTTTTGGTCGTAATATGGCATTGTGTGGCTCAACAACGCAAGAAGCGAGAGTGGGGAAAAACTGTTTAGAGAAAAAAAAAATTCTTCCTCCCCAAAAAAAAATTCAGATTCGACCCAAGAAACCCAGATTTTCAAAAAATCATAACTCACTCAATTCAAAACCAATTTGATGGGTCTTATACCATTGGAAAGCTAGTTCAATGTGGATTCTAATGGAATCAACCAAACATCATAAATCAAATTGAGCGAAAACAGAATTCAAGCCAAAGATTTCAAGTTTATAACTAGGGTTTGCAATATCTCCCTTATTTATAAATCTGTTGATGCTCAAAATTTGCAGATACAATCAACGAGTCATATAGAACAACACATATGAAATCCAATTTCTAAATCTACACGAATCTAAATATGCCAATTTACATGTAATCTAACTTTCAAACATTTAAAACTTAAAACACACGCTTTCTAATCACGGAAACAATCAATGTAAAACAAAGTCAATAGATTCAGGTTGCGGAAGCGTACCCATTAAAATTGTCGCCAATGAATACAGGATTAAACTTATTGCTTCACGTGAATTTCTCTGCCCTGGGTAGAATTGGCTACGTGCTCAAGCCAATTCGTATTTCCACCATACAAAAGTCTCTTCTTCACCAACAAGTGCAAAAGCATGTATTGTGTTTCTCTCAATTTTTATTTTTTCTTCTGCTGCTTCTTTACTGCTGAGAATAATCCACACCCTTTCTCTTTCCTTTTTCTTTTTATCAATAAGTCCCATGGGTTTAATCCCCTTTATGAAAGACTTAATTGTGCTCTCTTTAGGAATTACAACCACCCTTGGACTTTCCACATAGGGGTTAGGAAAGACCAAAGGGGTCTCAGGTCAGGCTCGCCATGGGCATACCAGCTCTGACCCGAATTACCAACATATACAGTAACATGCTTTTGCCCTACTTGAAGGAGACTCTTATACCGTGGAACAGGGTTGGCTCAAGTATGTAGCGGATCCTACCGCAGGCAAAGGAACTCGCATAAGGAAACAAGATCAATCTTGGACTCGCTGTGCGACAAATTTCAACCGGTACGCTTTCGCATATAACTATATTGGCTGTATTTTTCAATTTCCACACACACACTAAATTAAGCACACGTGTACGTGACCACATGTATGTACTGCCCAATTCAAGTCAACATGTATTCCGACAATTCAAGTGAACTTGTATTCCGACACGCACACACGAACACACATTCCCCAATTTTCGACTTGGCTATAGCAATCCACAATTCCTTACACGAACAAACCATCGTTAAACAATCACGCAAAGAGATGTTGTCATTTACACAATTTGTCGACAGATTGGATGAACAAACCTGAACTGTTGAAGTACCGCGGCGTAACCGTAACTGAGGCGATCGATTTCGGCCTTGAGAAACGAGACGACCACATGCTGTGAAGAGATCTTGTGATCGAGCTTCAAGCACCGCCGTTCGATCGACCTGACGTTAGACAGCTTCGATTGGAGGACTTGATACTTGTTGGCTTGCACTTCTTTCTCTGCCTGATATTACTCTTGCAGCGATAATGCACGGATCGAGTCAGGGTTTTTGGAAACACATATTTGAGAGAGCTCAGAAAGAGAGAGAGAGAGAGAGAGGTAGTTTTTGGAGGGAGACCTGGAGGAGAGAGAGGCGTTGATTCCTGGTCTGCTCCATGTGCTCGAGCCTCTCGCGGAAAGACGAGGAAAGCGCCATTACTGACCATTGGAGGACGGGCAGGGACTTTGAGTGTGAGTGTGCGTGCAGATGCAATTGAATCGAGTTGGGTGTGTGTGTTCTGAAATTTTGGAGGGAGAATTGTATGAGCGGTTTGGGAAGAAGGTTTCCGGGTACGAATTTCGGGAGGCCCAACTTGAGATTCGGGCTGCGAATGGAAGCCCAAACATGTCCTACTTGATTAAGTTCTTACTGCCACCCATTATTCTTTCTGTTTTTTTTTTATTTAACGTTTATTTTCACATGTTCATTTGTGGCCAAGATTATACAAAAGATAAAATGCCAATCCTTTGGTGAGAGAAAAGGTGTGGACAAGCATTTGAGGATCTTAAATAGATTTTGCCTATTTTTTATGCAAGGATTAGGTAATTTCCTGAAAATTTTATTTTGGATACGATTTGAAATTTCTCTGTGCAAAATCTATTGTTCGGATTCTGTAATTCAATTGTGAAGTAGAGCTTAGAATTAGGGATGAACTTGTAATTTGGCATTACAAATTGTAGTTGTGTCGTTTGGAAGCACCATTAAGTATTGGAATCTCAATTTTGGTTAAATTTACCATTAAACTACAAATTACTGTCTCGAAAGAATGATCCTACCGAACCAATAGTACCCCCACACACCAATACCTGACCCTCACCGAACTTTGCCAGAAACATGCGTGGGCGACTTTGCAGACTTAACAAACCCTCGTCAGACTACCGACCAAGCTCAAACCACAATAAAGATTGTTTGTCGGTCACCGATAGAAAAATCAACAGAATTCACTGAAAAGTCGTTGGCCGGCGACCTTAAAGGTTTTTTTGCGCTCTAATCTTTCACAAAATGTAATATGTAATCTTTCAAAAATTACATCCAAATTCACAAGGAACTAAAATTGAGACACTCTACTCACTCTTAACTTGCAATACTTTGTCATTGGAAATTCAGAGAAATCGCCCTCATTTCCTGTTTTTTTTTCATCCTTGTTGACATGGTGAATCGATCAGTCTATTAAGATGGCATCTTTTTCATATATTCAAAGCTTCAATCATAACTATTTCACTCTTTGTATGCACTCATTATGCCCATTACCTTTTGTCCGTCCGCGCATCAAGAAACCCAACTACAAACCGCAGAAAACTTCCATGATGCAGAAGATGTAGCTTTACAAGGGCATCTTCCTCAGATTATGCTGACAGTTAAAGGCATGTATGGCCCAAAAGCCAAAAAAAAGCCTAATCATTGTTCTTGAACGTAGTGGAAGGCTAATCAACCCATTAACCACTCACTTAATCAAATTTGCGCTACAATAGTAAATGTCCCCCACTAGTCGCCTACTGTCTTCGGCCTTTCTTTTGCCCAAAAGGTCTGCTCTCCATTTTTTCCCTTTTAGTCAACTGCTCTATCATTGCCTCATAAAAAAATTTACATGATAGGAATCTTCCTAGCCAAAACTCCACAGCATATATCCTAACAAAAAAGATAAAGTAAGGCCTGCCGAAAGGATGGACAAAAGAAGTAGATACATAGATCTTGAGATTAGCGGACTTAGTTAGTCAGTCCAAGCTGGATTAGCCTCGCGGTAACAAGAGGACTAGCAGACGTGCTCTTTATACTATTGCCCCTGATATGAAAGTTATTCGACTGTGATACATTACATAGAACGGCACTCTTTGAAAAGAGATTAATAATTACTACATGACACACGCTGTTACAAGAAAAAAAATCTACATTTGTTGAATGAAATTTTATACACCTTCCGTTGAAAAATAGCTATGGCGAATCTCGCCACTCAAGCCTTTCATTCATTGAAAAAATCTATCTTCGTGATGAGTGGGAGACATTAGCCATGAAATTCAACAATGGTGCTCAAGTGGAGTTCCTTGTGATAAGCGTACACTTGAAATGACATGCAGACATGCTCCAGAGTATTAAAACTAAAGTTTTATTACTCCCTTTAGATTAGACTTGTATGTTCTTTCTTAAGATGTCTCGAAATTTGTGTCCACTTTCTAAATTAGCACATAATGTCCCGCAATTTGTCATATTTACCCCCATCTCGAAACTCGATAATTTTTTAAGTAGAACTTAATTTTCACTCAGATCGCTTAGTTGGTGAACGATTAACTTACAATCCAAAGTTTCTCATAAATGTTGCTTTATGTACTTAAGCATACATTTTCTTAACTCATTGCTAATGGTACGACATAATCGGGCCGTCCAGGAGTAGCTAGACTTGTAGAGAGATAAAGTATCAAGAGGTGATTATAGCTTGAGAGAAGTCTTTGAAATACCTAATAGTTGGACCAGTATCCTCTGCCGTAACAAAATATGTCATTAAATTTATTTGTAGTGTGTATAATCGACGGTGGATGTGCTTTTGACATGACTGAAAATGGGATTGTCCTGAGCAATGGATCGGAAAGTATTTGGGATCAAACCGTCTTCTGATTTCTTCTAAATGCTGGTGCTTGGCGGCTCGCAATAGTGAAAACTGAGGCAGCGAGTATATTTTAGTTGGAAGACTGCCGTCTTGAATTTGAAAGCATGAAGATGATTGGGTATCTCAAACAAAAGGATCTTGGCCAACTTGGTATACAGTGTGTGCAAAAATAGAAAGAAAGTGCGAATCAGATGTCAATATTAATTTGCAGCCATGTCTTATGAATCTTTTATGTGTGTGCAGTGGTGAATCTGTTGGAGTCACGAAATTACTAATAGCACTCTAGGTTCAAGTTAGTTTTGCGCAAGCTTTTGTGGAGGTACAGTCGTATGCGACCTAATTTGAAGTGTCGTTAGCAATCCAGGATGAACTATTATCCCCGTGATGTCTTGCATCTCTATCGAACTTGTCACTAGCTCGACCTACGGGAGTGGTGTCACAACTTAATTGAAGTTTCTCGGGACATTGGTTCATGAAGGTGATGCGAATGTTTTAACCCCCGGTTCTTAGAGGTTTCGAACTTGTCACTAGCTCGACCTACGGGAGTGGTGTCACAACTTAATTGAAGTTTCTCGGGACATTGGTTCATGAAGGTGATGCGAATGTTTTAACCCCCGGTTCTTAGAGGTTTCGAACGGGTTTTGCAACATCACATGCAGTCCAGTCTCATATTGAGTCCTTGTATGCTTGAACTTTCTAGTGCCTCGAATATCATCACGCTCGTCTCTTTCATTATTCTTTGCATGCTCTTGTGCAGTTCCGATCGAAATTTGTCATATTTGAACTTTATTTTCTTGTTAGAGCAATATTAGCGACAAAGCCTGACCCTTACTAACGAATCGGACGTAAAAAAAAAAAAAAGGTGCAAAAACGTACTCTTTACCATAAATTATCCTGTGTCACTAATTTGTTCAAGGTGGGTTATGGATAATTCTTTAGCTCATAAAATTTTAAAACACATATTCAAGAACGGGAGTGAAGTAGCGCTTCAAAGCAGGCGCGCTAGGGCCCTTTCAAGAGTTATATCTCTTAACATGTGACTAAGACCATGAAATTTTTGAGATACAATCTCACATTAAAAAAAAAATACAACTTACACTACAAGCCTTGTGAACCTCTCCACATATTATTAATTTATTTCATGTTGAATACTTTCACATGATTAAAATTTTTAGCAAAAAATTTTCCGCTGATCGAAGGGTGTATTTCCTGGAGACCACTAAAACGTTCATACGAGAATTTTTCTTTTTTTCTCATTGACGCCTTCTACAAGTACAATGGGTGCAATTTTATGTGCAACTTTATAATGGAGTTTTTTTTTTTTTTTGTAAATTAAAGAATGACATTGATAATGTACAAAAATTTACAAGATTTTACTCTTCAACCTTTTTCGCTTTACATTTGTAACTTTATCATTATTATGAGTTAGAAGAGTTTCAAAAGTGCACAATACTATTCACTCATGTCTCAATCAAGTATATACGAGGGGATCCATCGTAGCACAAAGCTCATAAAAGTTCAATAAAAGGCGTAAAAATACCCTTTGAGTTCCTCATCGGTGTTTTTCGTAAAATAGTAATGACCGATTTATGTTTTTAAAATGGTTTTGGTTCTAGGCCAACAGGAACAACCTTTGTTAGCCTAGTGAAAGGGCAACCGAAAACGAGATGCATCCACAATCTATAATAGGCTGCCTAGACATGCATCTGGTAGAAGATTCAAAAGGGATTCCGTGTCACGAAAGGATATGGGGGTCCATGAACATGGCTGGGTCGCATGTGGACCACGTTGGCTGAGGTAGACCATAGTGCCTTAGCTCACCCAATTCGATTGCAAATAGAAAAACAGAAGGCTGAGCTTACAGTGTCTCCCATCTCTGCAAGAGAAAAATCTAAAAGCTCCTTTCAGAAAAGGATGGCACTGACAAATGCTGACGGTTATGTCGTGGGGAATAAAGCTAAGGCCGCCCATCCTCCGTGTGAAGATAGGAAAAGAACCAAACAAAGCGCAAACTTTGCACTTTGGGCTACATTATCTTCTAATTCTTATCTTGCACTTTATCTTACATTGTATACACACTCACAAAAGTAAATTTGAGACGGACACTTATATACATATATATATATATATATATAAATATATATGAGAGCCGATACATATTTACCGGTGAAGAATAATTATTTCTCCAGTCAATGAGTAATCATAGACGGCCTAGACTATTTTTTTTTTCCCAAAATCTTTCAGTCTAACCGCAACTCTTAGTAGGGGTTAGGGGCCCACAGGCCGCACGCAGGTATCTTAAGAAGTGAATGGATTCAAAGGATTTTTTTTTTCTTGTTGGAGGAGGGGGGGGGGGGGGGCAAGGCTAACAGCCAATAAAAGTAGCGATTAGACGGGAAGTCGGAGACTTATAACGTTAGATATGGAGCAGCTCCCATATACATACTATATCATATACTATATCTACGTATGTATATAATACATGTGTATATTTTTTGTTGTACAGAATATTGTACATTTTGCGTTGTATGTAGACGAGAAAGGGTTAATTATGAAGAATTAAAAAGTAGTGTTATGTACGTATTTTCATAACTAAGAAGAGAGATGGATTCCACGTCCAAAAGTTGAGACCTTTCTTTGAGACCAATGAAATTTGACAAGATTATTCGCACAATTTTCCTTGTATTATAAAAAGAACATACACACACATACATACATACAAACATACAAATTTCCTAAGTCTAATTAAGTCTAAAGCACTAGGAAATGATTCTGCACAATGATAGCATAATCCTATGGTTTGTCACATCTCTTGCAATAAAGCTCCTGCTGCTGAACCCATAATCTGCATAATCCTGATAATGGGAAGCCCATCATGACACACCAGTCAACATAGAGGTAGTTCTTTGGCAATTAATAGCAAAATTGATGACCTGCTTGTCACAGAAGATGTTACACCTAAGGGACCTTTCCGAAGAATGAGATTATATTGCATATTGATATTAAATAGAGACATAATACTCAAATTATGTATGAAATATTTACAGAAGTCGCGTTAATTCTCATCACTCGCAGCATATACCTGGACTTCTCTTTTTGTAGGTTCTCTAGTTTGCATGTTTTTCAAGTGTCAAGAGCCAAAATGAATGATCCGCTTCTCCTCATAGCTATATTTGTGATGCTTCGTAATTTGTTTGTTTAAAATGGCCTCCTCATGAAAACTTGGAAAGCCAACAAATATACAAACATCCGGTACACCAAGCCTTTATATTCAACTTTTACCTGTTTCATACACAAGTGCCACAGTAAGCATCAGATGTATGTTCAGCTACACTAATTCCACGATAGCTGTCTACAAAAAATTTACTAGTGATGGGAAAGTGAGCACGAGGGACGTTTTTAGCATGATATATATTCTTTCTCATAACTTGAATTTTGTGCATCACAGTTTTTGTAATGACAAAGACAATATAAATATATACAAACTTAATCGATATGGTTATGGAATTGAAATATTCTATTAACACATACATAGTCCTCTGCCAACTTTTTCTCCATAACTTTGGATTTCAATGTACAAACAATAGAAACACCTATAGCTAGCGAACAACTGTACACTAATGACACGACAAGAGACAAACCTATGGCTTTACCTGATGAGGGGCAGAAGAAGTTAGAGAAATGGAAGCCGAGGAGGTCGAAGAAGTACTTCCCAGTGCAGAAAGCCCAACATTGTATGCCATGGTTAAATCCGGCTGATATAAGCCATAGTTCCTCTCTGAAGTTGGTCCAGGCTTCATATCCTCATTAAACAGAGCAAACAGATACGCTTCTACTCTCATGTTAGGCCTCAAAGGAGTTCCTTCACCTCTCAATTGCCTTCTCAACAAATTCCGGTTGTAGGTGGCGGCATTCGCCACCGTTGCACCGACTTCGTTCTGGTCGCCCTTCGACGGCCACCCGGTCTCGGATACCCTGACCTCAATCCCTCCAAACCCTAATCTAGCGCTTGCAAATATGACTGCGTCAACTTGAGCATAAAGCATGTTGTCGTAACGTAGTTTTGTGTACGGGTCCAACATTCCGGCATTAGGGTTAAAAAGTACGTAGTCTAAAGAAATGTTGTTAGGTTCATCCTTGTATGCAAAATATGGGTATGCATTGATCCAAAAGGGTGCTTTTGTAGTTTGCAGGAATTGTAAAAACTGTGACATGATTGCGGTAAGCTCGGGTTGAAAAGATCCAGCCGAAGGCGGGTATGATTCTGCAAGAACCGCTAGGGATGAAGGGGTTGAGACTTGGATGTATTGGTCTAATCCTAGCTGAACTAATGCACCATGGATGCTAACCATGGTTGGCACAAGATTAGCAATCAGTGTGGTGTCGCCGCCAGTGAAAACCTCGTTCCCGACCGCGATTCCGGTGATCCTTGTTGCCGGAACGTAGGGTTTGATACGGCTATTTACCCATTGGAGTGCTTGTTGTGGATTCATTAAGGTACCTAACATGTCATTCTCGACCGTCACAACTAGTTCAACACCGGAGTTGGCAAATGCTGTAAGGATTTGAGGATTCGTGTCGTAGATTCGCGCTTTCGTGATCCTCAGTGATCGTAGAAGATCAAGAACCTTTTCTGGTGGTGGCAAATTATTGCCAACTTGGCCATAGTTGATGCCTAGTGATTCCACATGTCCAAGGAAAAGAAAACCTGTCACATCCAGGATCAGTAAATCCATTAAAGCATCAGCATTATTTATAAGAAAAAAGAACCAAAAAAAAAATTAGATTCAAAAATTTAACTTTATCTGAAACTGAAAGGCATGGTCTTTGAAGAGACGATACCTGAGAATGAAAGGACGATGAGAAGACTTTGTGCCATGGCAATTCTGCTAAAAAATGTTGCGATGGAGAGAGACCAAGAGAGAAGAGAAGCAGAGAGCCTCTTTGGGTTCCTTAAGAAGTAAGAAGGGAGAAGGGGAAGGATGAAGATGTGTAAGCTTTAGAATTCCTTTCTTGACTTGTTTGATTTTTTGGTTTTTTGGGAAAGGAGGTTAAAGGTGCCTTGCCTCGCCAATGTTGGCTTTGGCTGTTACCTCTTAAGTACTCGTCGTAAATGACATGGTCTTCTCATTTTCTTGCTCTCATAGGTTCTTTTGGTCTCCCCAGTGACTTTCCAAGAAGGCCAACTCGTATGACAAGTATGCCCCCCTGACACTCACTTTCTTCATGGAAAAGCAAAGGCCAATTCCCACTAGAATTCTATTGTGTGTGTATAATACTACTAATAAATTAATAATATAGCAAATGAGTTTGGAATAGTGACACTGCAATCCCAACGATTAGGGTGACGTCTGACTTGTTGACTAGTTGCCCCAAATTTGCAATCTAATCTTTAGGGTATCTATATCTGTGTTTCTATGAAAAGAGAATGCCCACTTTGTGTGGGCATTGCCTTTTCAACTCTTGCATTGATTTCACCTCAAACTTATGATTTTTCAATTTTTCTACCTTTTACACTCCCACATGTCCATTGGGTTCTTTTGTTTTTTCCTCTTCTTGCCTTCTTGCACTAATTTTTCTTGCGTAAGTTCGTAGTCCCTCTCTCTCTCTCTCTCTCTCACACACACACACACACATATATATTTCATTGTCTTACAAAAATCGTTTGCTTTTCAGATTTAAAAATTTTTTGTAGGCATTTTTACATATTTACCCTTTTTATATTTTTTATATTATATTTCTGTCTCTTCACATTTAACTTCCATGAACTCATTTTCTCTCGCATCGGCCACTTTCTTACAATTTTTATTCATTTCTCTCTTTCACATTTAAAAGTCTACTAATCCATTTTCTCTCCGGGCCCACTTTCTTTCCCTTTTAAGAGAAATTTGGAAACACATAATACATCACTTAAAACATTAATCTACGTGTAAAGAAAAAGTTGATTAAATTATGTGAGACGAAAGGAGTATTTGATAAAGAAAAAAGACGATTGTAGTAATTTACTGCGGAACAACTTTGAAAGCAGGTGCTACAATGCAGCAATGAAGTTGTTATGTTTACAATTGAGAAGTCACAGTTTAAAACGTGAAAGCAAGATCTATGTAGTGAGTAAATCTATATGACAGGAAGCACCGGTCTTAACTTTTTAGGACTGTCTGATCGGAGAGGATTGATTTGGCAGAAACGGGAGCAAGATAATGTACAAAATATAGTTAACTCTCTAAATAGTCGTGTCAATTGTCCTTAATTATGTAATAGTATTGTTTAATGTAACAACCAGAAGGACAAAAGTTTCAGTCCAAGTTTTGGTAAGTGTCTTTTATGCAGCTTTTAGTGACAAAGTGGTATGAAATTAATAACCGGTAAAGAGTTTAGACTTAACCTCGCCCTATTCGTTATTTTTTTGCTTTTTTTTGTACAAGTCTAAATTCATGATTTAGGTAACGGAGAATTTCCTTGTGATCGATCCTTCATTTGAGTCCGCAGCCTTCAAGTCATAAGTAAAATTAATTGACCGGCCTATTTATATGTCCGAGAAGGTAAACTTAGCGCAGTTTGTGCAAGTTTAGTCTAACGCTTCATTTGGTCACCATTTCTTTGAGTAAAAAAGACACATTTGCAGAAACAAAAAAAATAGATAGTACATCAGACCATTCAGATGTCATTTTTAGAAAACTCCTGTAATAGCTTGGTATACCATTTTTCATTTACCTACAAGTCGGAATGAGTGGAGTGAATTTCAATATCGCATTTGTACAGAGTTGGTGAACAGTATTTGAGCTTAATATCATTCAAAACACAATTTAAATATGATAATCAAATAAGAAAAACTCAAAAAAAAAAAAAAAACAGAAGAAATGGTGACCGAACAGAGCGCAAGTTAGGCTTTTATGCTACTTGGGTGGTGGCAAGTTGTTACCTTTTCAATACTTAAACGAGAATCTATCTACAACATTGGTGCTTCTATTAAAAGGGAATGCACAGTTGTGACCTTCTATGTGATGAGTTATAAATGTGGACCGAAGGCTTCTTTTCATATCTGTGCACTTCTAATAGGTGAATTTCTTTGCATAATTGTTTTTATGATTTAGGCACAAGAAAGAGCGCATATATGACTAGACGGTGCGAATTGATAATCGTTGGTGATCCGCAAGTAACTCATCACAGGAACAACTCCCCAATCACAATCATTAAAAACAAAACTAAATCGGAATATCTTTAATAAAAAAAATTCAAACTTAAACAATAAACTGAAACGATGCACCATTCATCTTAATTCGTTGAACAACGTTGAAGATACTTTCTCAAATTAAAGTTCCACAATAGGCTTTATGGAATATGTTTCACTTTTGCATGACGTGCACTTGCCCTACATTTTCATCGTATCATCCTTGTAGAATTCAACTATCTTACTCGAGGGTATGTCAAATGATCGCATACTTTCTCAAATTTAAAGTTTCACATGAAGGCTTTATGGAATATGTTTCAGCGTTGCATGACTTACAGCTTGTCCTAGCTTTTCCGTCGGATCATTCTTATAGAATTCAAGTATTTTAGTCGCTGACTGTATCCATGCCCGACTCACTCTTATTCTACCCGTGCCGATAGAGGTCAAAGATACCCGCAAATTTTCACATAGGCAAAATAAATGCTCATACCCAATTTTCTGAACTGGGTTTATCCATGAGTCATGAGTAGCTTTTGCCACATCTATAGATGAAAATGATACTTTAATTTTAGAAACAGGTAAAACTTGAAAATGTATGGCCACGTTTGTATGACCTCTTTCTAGGCCTTGTGTTACATATTCAACAGTGATTGTTAACCCATCCTAACACTTAACGGTATGGCTGGGACCACGAAATTCATAGTATTTTATTTTAAATACTTAAATTAAAAATCTATAATCAATAAACCGAACAGTATCATCTTTGTTTTTAAGGTCATCACACTATCTTTACTGTCACTATCACTACCGCCACTACACTGCAACCATTCCGTTACTATCACTATCACCACCAATGGACTACTATACTCACCAACAAAATGGTTACGCCATCCACAACCACCACGCCATAGTCATCTCCATACAACATGATACCACCATATACTACCACAGTCCCCAAAAGGCTCTCAAGTATATAACATCACCACCACAACCACCATTATCATCAATAGATCATCATCGTCACTGTCGGCATCACACCACTATTATTACTATCACCGCCGCTATCATTAATGCTGCCACCACTCTTAATCACTACTATTATCTGTGCTGCCACTAAGCCATCTTTGTTAAGATCAACATGTATGTCACCACCACCTTCTCTACTTTGCCGCCACTATGACTATAATCGCCAACATTCCACTAGTTACACCAGCATACCACCATGACTACTTCCATCGTCATAATCACTAGACTGCCCACAATCACCTCTGTTGATGTTACACCACCACAATAACTTATGTCACAACACCACCACCACTATCGTCTCTATTATTGTTACCATAACCTATGTCACCAACATTACCGCTATTCACGTCCTGGTACCACTAGCACCACTATTATCGGCACCATCACTAGACCACCTCCACCATTATAGTTGTCAGCTCCCGTCGATGCAACAGGACAACACCACCTCTGACGTCACACCACCACCTTCACACTATCGTCAATGTCATCATTGTCACTACTGGCGCTATCCCTAGCTACCACTAGTTATATTTCAATTCCACCACTACCATTTACCATCACTTGACCACCACACTACTTCCACTGTCAATGTTGCTTCCTCACTAGTATACTGCGGCTACTCACAAAACACCACGACCACCATGTGGTGCCACTAGCGCTATGAGACCACTTACTTATTGTAGTTTGTTTGCATTGTACGCTAATGATATAATTGTTTAAAAACTTATTAACTTTCTATTACCTTTATTTTGAAAATACAAAATAGGAACCACGATTGGAAATGCCTTTTGTGCCAAACAAAAGAAAGTGGAACAATGGTATTCCAGGTCCAATTCCCACTTTGAAATTCAAATCCAGAAATAATTGGTTCCAAACAAAGTGTTAAACTAGTCGTCTAGCTAGTTGTTGCTTCTTTTTGCTCAATTGAAATAGGCTAAGAAAGAAGAATGGAATCGTGCAAAGAGATATCAATTGATGAAAAATGCTTTAATGTGCATCATTACCAAGCGCACAAAATCTCAGTTGAAATAAAGGTCGAAAGGTATCATATGCAAGATAATGACCTGCCATTTGGGGGTGCAATGCAAAACGCTAAAATTTAGGGCCCGTACGCTTACGAGATTTTTTTTTGTATTCTATATTCTGTTTTTGGTTTCCAGAATTTAATATTCAGTTCTAAAATCGTATTGTGTACTTTTACTTTTTTCCGTATCTAGTTTTTTAATTTTTTCTGTACGTTTATCATTTTCATTTTCGTTTTTACCAACTTTTTTCTGAATCAATTCATTAATGGACCCCACTATTTCCATTTCTAGGAAGACCCAGTGAAATGGGTGGTCTAGTTTGGTGAGTGCTTGTTGAAATAGGGCGGTAGATATGAGGGAGAAGAGATGGTATTCTGATTAGGAGAATACAGTTCAAGAAAAAAAGTGAAAACACCCTTTGGCTGTTTTCAGCTTTTTTGATACTATCTAAAATTTTTATCCAAAACAGAACAAAAAAAACGTAAACATACAAGAAAAAAGGCATCTTTTTTATCATCATTACAAAAATAAAAACTGAAAAACGTAAACGTACAGCCCCTTATTTTCCAGAATAGAATGTGTGAGTTGCATTCTTAAGATCTCTCATAAATAAAATTTAATCTCGATTGGCGGGCATGACCCTCAACCGCCCAAACATTCGATGTAAAAAAAAGAAAGAGAGAACAAAAACCTTGTCATTATAATTAAGTTAACGGTACAATGGTTATGTCAGAGACAACTTGCATGTGTCGTACAAAATTCACCTCGGCGTACACTTGAAACGTAGAAAGGAGAGAAAGGAAGGGGTTGTTGGGGGTGTTCCTTTTCCTTGTTACCAAAGAGACAAGGAACCATTGAAGTTTTCGTGAGTAATAATATGTGTAAGTGGAAAATTTTAATTTAGTTGGACAATACTTAAAAAGAGAGAGGACATCATTAGGAGCAACATGGACCGCATAATATGATGCAGAAGATGAAGTTTAAAATGTCAAAAATGGTTATGGTCACCGTATAATAATTGTAGTGACGACGCTTGCAGGGCAACAAAATGTAGAGACTCTTAATAATACAAAATTGTAGAGGGTTTTATTTATTTATTTTGTTTGGTCATCTTTAAATAAAGTTGTAAGAACGCTTTTAACAAGTAGACAAAAACTATACGTGTACTGTATAGATTGTGACATATGTGATTTTGAGTGTTGAAATTCAAACTCTATGCTTCATAGGTTGGACAAAGAAAACAATTGAGAATGTTTGATTGGTGTTTGGTAAGTGGATAAGATGCAGAATACGTGGGAATGATGAGAAATGAAAGTTGGCTTATCTTAAAGCTCCTTTTTGTGAATTTCCTTTACTTTTGTTTGGTGATTCAATACAATCACATTGTAAATTTGGTATCATGCCGACACAAACTTTTTCTCATTGGCCCCTGCTGATTTTCTTGTGTTTGCATATTTGACTTTTGTGATCAATGTATTTTGTAACTTCTTACGATTTTCGTTTTAGTTACTATTCTCTACAAGCTGTAACGGCATTTAACTTAAACATAATTAACAATGAGAGAAGAGCCTAATGAGACTTTAATTTTAGATTATGTATAATATCCCCAATGTGGGATGGCATTCTCAATGCGCTCCTTCACCTGTGATCAAATTCTTTTGAATGGGTTAGTCACGTGGATTAATTAAATGGGGGTGATGGTGCATTTTTTATTTAATTTTTAGTTGTTTATTCGATCTGAATTAACCCGATGCGATACGAACCTAATCGGTAGAGGAGAGCCTGAGAAAGCTTTTATCTTGAAGTCATTCATTACCTCTCAATGAAGGTTCACATTCCCAACAAATGCCATTAATGGCATGCCTGACAATGATTTCACGACAAAAGGTGTCACTAGTTAATAAAAGAAATTGCCAAGAGATTTTGTCGCTTTAAAAAAACTAAAACAAGTTGCTTTAATGCTGGTTGAAGTAAAAAACTTTTGTTGGAGAAAGTATTAGACCTGTCGCCAAGAGCCGAATTGCATGTTCAAATTGACAGTGTCCAGCACTCCAGCCATTTGTAGTCACTCTTACATGGCCAATGCGCATCTTGGCTTTCTTTCCTCTTCATTTTTCACTTTTGGTACACTAGTTTGTAAAAATAAAAGTTCTTGGGTAAATGGCAAAAATACCCTAAAAGCTTAAATATTTACACAATTCCAGTGGGCATACCCTCATAAAAATTTTAGTTTGAGAATGACAAATATGTTTTCCTTTGGGTAAAACATTGTAGAAAACTAAACATTTAATATTGCTAGATCTCATGTCTATATGACTTAAATTTCTTACTCCCTCCATCATAAAAGAAAATTTAAGTAAATTATAATTTAACAAGCCATATACTGGCGTACAAACGATGAATAGGGTTAACATAATTTGTTAAAAGATCAAAAGACTAATTAAAGTTTCAGTATAGATGAATTAGTCATAGATAGGGCGGCGGAATTAACTTATGCTAGCCAAGCATAAGGCCTTCACCATGAAGCATTCAAATAGATCAACTAGCTAGCAAAATGATCATGTTACCTGAAGTATTATAATTATGAGTAGGTTTACCCCCAAAGGGTTATAAAACAACTCCACCTACACCTTGGTTACAACAATGACAGAAAGAGTTACACCTATGCCTTGTACACTCTGCATAGCATCATTGGGTTGACTCACCCTGTAGTTTGCCATTAACGTCGGCAGCAAGCCGTGGAACCTAATTTTTGGTCTGAAAGAGTGACAAATTGCACCAGTTTTGCCTTTATAATTCATGCAAGATCATAACTTTTAGGTGGCACAACCCCGGCCATGCATGTGATTTGTAAAAAGGAAGGCTTGCACCACAAAAAAGGACTTTTGAGAAAGCACTCGTGTTGTCATCAAACGTTGTGTATGGCACATCAATAGTACTAGATATCTACGGAAAACAGTAGGCACCAAACAAAATTGTTGTAATTAATCTTCACGTTATTACTGGTTTCGTTACCATCGTTGTTGTAATTTGTTATTTGATGCACTTAAGTTGTGTGTAGAGTCCAAAGGTACGTAATGAGTTTGGTGCTAAATTTTTCAATTTTTCTTTGCCAAGTAATTAATGCTACCATTTCTAACTTTTGTTTAACGAATGGCGCACTCGCGTGGTGACTTGCAGACACGGAGAACAAAAAGATAAAGGATTCGGAAATGCATGTTCATTCGCTAGATGCATCACTAATACAGTATTTTACACCACCATGCATGGCCTCGATAGCTAGTCAATGCAATCTTTTCCTTTTTGCATTTAAAGGAAAATAATGGATTTGGATGAGGTGTGTGTGAGACAGATATCTTAAAGAAGAGGATTGTAAAGAACATATGTGCTTTCGCTAAAGGCATTTTTGGTGTAAAGGAAAGCAAAGGAAAGAAGGTTCAAGGAAGGGTTGGAAAGCGTCCCGTATATGCATGCATGAAAGGTTGCTTAATTAAGCGGTACATGTTTTGATGTTTGCTTAAAAGAGATGCTTCTTTCCGGCGGATTCTTAGTTTTCTGCTGAATTTGAATTCTAAGGATGACTGGCTGATTCAACACTTTGAGCAATGTTGGAACCCAATACATAGTTCAGTATATATGTCAAAAAAGGAGCACAAAAATGGATGACTCATGTACAGTCTGCAGCATCCTTCACATGAATTCGTTTTTTAAACTTCTACCCAATAAAAAGAAATGCCATTTCTGCTTAAATGTGTGGTCAAAGCACTAGTGATAAGATAAGTTAGTTGAGGAGATGAAAAGCAGGAATGGTTATTAGTCAGTTGTGGGGGGTGCCTAAGTTTCTTGCTAGCATAGTCCCAAAGTGTTACCCCCGCTGGGTACCCACAAGGTAGGAGCCAACATGTTATAATGTCTGCCAATCTACTATGTTACAAAGTTTTGGGCACATGAGATGAAGTGTTTTAAGATAAGTTTAGATAGAAAGAGAAACTTGAGAGATTGTGTAGTCTATGGCTAGCAAAAAAATAACTTGGAGGAGTTAATTTGATATTAGAAAGAATTATATGCTAAGAACCAGACCATCTTCAACAATATACGAAATTTATATGTAGTGCAATTCTCTTTTTACGGCATAATTTGTGATTCAAAATACAATGAGAAGACCCTTCTTCCACCATTCAATCATGTTTTATGCATTTTTCATGAGTTGGTCGACGACGCTCAAATTGTTTAGGAAAATTTTTTGTCGTAATCTAGATTGTGGGAAGAGCCTGATTAATAGTCGTTAGAATTTACTTAGTGACTTCTAATTAGTAATGCTAAAAACGTGTGGATGAAAATTATCCTTTCGTTATAGATGTCTGCAAAAAAATTACTATTACTATTTATCAATAATTAATGGTTACTATATTCGAAATTGTAAGCTACTCTTACCGGACTGTAGCCAAAATTTTTAAGTAAAATTTGAAGTAGACATGGTTGTTTGGTCAAAAATGGCAAGGCAGCAATCAATTCAGTTTATCTACCTAATTAGCTTTCTTATAATAAATTATCAAAAAGTACAATAGGGAGTTTTAAAAGTCTTTGAACACCTCTTACCACATCAAACCGAGTCATTATCCAATGAGTCAAATCTAGCAACTCAATCCAATCATATCTGTGTCAAATACCACGACAAATTTGTTTTAAAATTTTTTAAATATGATTGACCACGCTTAGTTTTACCTTTAGGTGTATAAGTATGACCCGGGCTCGGCCAGCTCGTGAATTCTTGGACGCAAGCTCATAGTTTGCAAACTCTCACTACCCATTGTACTAGAGTTGTGCTAAGAATTCGTAGACCTATCGAAAAGTAAGTAATTCGAGATTGTATAATTTAAGATTTAGATAATGAGAATAAAGTAACAGTGAAGTAAGTGTCGTGTAACGCGAGTGATACTTGGGATCAATGTCGGTTGTTGTGAGAGAAAAATGAACTGTTGTGAGATCCAAACTTCTATCATAACGTATCATACTCAAAAAAATATGGATTAATTCCCAAAGAAAAAAACGTAATTGGATTAAAAGGAATTTCTGACAATTTGTTTTAATCAAATAATCAATAACAAAACTATATGTACTCAAGTTGGTGGTCAAGCTGGTGCCCAAGGCCACTAAAATGTCGTTGGACTGGGCTTCGGCTAACTCATCCTAGCACCGATTCATCAAAAGGGGCTTGAGGTGAAAGAGCCCTATGGGTTGGGCCTGCCAGGACCAAATTTTTGTTATAAAACAGGTTGGCGCAAATCATAGTAAATGAATGCTATTTGCATCCCTCTTATATGTATCCACACTCCATCTTGTCGCTAAATGTACTAGGGTGATAAATTATGTTTAGTGATGAAATAATGTGTCGACGAGTATTTGAGGTTGTGGAAATAAATGTTATCTAAATGGTTGTAGCCTTTCGGTTTGCATAAACCGCCTAGGTTTGGGCCTCGATTGTTTCAACCGGGGGCCATGTAGAGTCACTTTTTACTTCAAAATTGAGGAATTTTTTACGTTCAACTTTTCATAGTTGATGAAGTGTGTGTGTATATATATATATATATATATATATATATATATATATATATATATATATATATATATATATATATATGGTGGACAGAAGATAGTTGAACTAACAAGCTTACTTAGGTGCAAAACAAAGCTTAATCTACGGCTTTCATTTTATTTTACTTCTTTGCTCAAGTAATGAATGAATGACGTGCAAAATATTTGTAATCACATTGATATCGGCTATATCATATGATAAGTATCAAAGATAGTCCTAAAGTTGAGTGTCACAACTTTTGGAAGCTTTTACATGCAGACGCTCGTTGAGATGACATGCATGCACTTACGAGGACCCTTGCATGCACGGACTCCGGAAAGTTGGGTCATCTTGTATTATCTTGTAATGGTATTCTTTTAGTGGAATAATCTTAAAGGTGGGAAGCCTATAGGTATCTACATATTTCGAGGGAGAATTCTAGAATTGTTATAGTAGACATTTGATAGGATTGATCACAAGAATTCACTTAGGAGATGGAATAGCATAAATAGAGAATACGATTTGGGTTACACTCATTCAACAATAATCATCAAATACTCACATGTTCTCATTACAAGAAAATGTGTCCATAACAACAACTTTTTTCGGTGTTGACGTAGAAGTTGTCACTGCTGATACTTATTGTGACATATAGCAAAGTCATCAAAATTTAACCATCACAGGCGTTAATCATCACTATTGCTCCATCTTGTTTGGATTCGCATTGTTAATGGATGAAAGCAAAATTTCTCTTGTATGGTTTCAAACGTGGCTGAAAGTAATGAACTACAAAGCATCCAAAATTATAATCATCGGTCAAGATTTGACCATGAGGAATGGTATTGCTACTGTTCTTAGAGATTCTACACGACTTATGCACTTGCCACATAAGTAATAAACACTTTGAACATCTACATCATGTATCTGCAAAGTACCACAACTTTAAAAAGGATTTTGATAAGTGCATCAACAAGTCATTAAAATTTGAAGAACTTGCAGAGTGGTGGTAAAAACATGTTGGGCATTACTCATTGCAAGACGATAATTGGCTCCGGGTATTGTATGAAGTTAAACATAAATGAAATGGCGCTTATACCAAAACATATTTTTCTCCAGGCAACGAGCATATATAAGTGAAGCTACGAAATCCATATTCAATCGTTATGTAGGTGCAACTACGAGCATAAAGAGTTTTGTAACAAATGCTCAAAAAGTGGTTACACAGACATTCGAGGAGAGGGAGGAGAGAGAGAGAGCTGCGAATTTATACAAGCACGTACAAATAAAGAAGATTGGTGCTTGAGATCCTATTTGAATTGAATGGTGCAAAAGTATATACAAAGAAGATAGGCAGACATTACCAAATAGAGCTACATAAATCAGGACCATAAAATGTGCAGAATTTGACTGCGAAGAGCACGCGTTCATACAAAGTTTATTCCTTAATGAATGCCCTTGCCAGTGAAGAAGTGCATAAAGAGTATGTTATTAGACATGACACAGAGATGGACAGGATAACATGTGTTGGCATGAAGTTTGAATTCTCTGATATATTCTGTCGACAATTTTACATATTTTCATGCAAAAGAATATGAAGGAAATCCTCAAGGAACTCTTCTTTTCGCGGTGGAATTAAAGTGTAAACAAGTTACAGAGTGTTCGTATATAGATTTTGAAAAGTCAGAAACATTGTGTTACAAAAATTGATGACAATGTTCTCATGTTTATCTGTAAAAGATCCATCTACAAGCGTGGGATAAAACTATCTCCACGATCTAGCCCTAGAGCAAGATTCCATCGTTAAAAGCATTCTTACAAGTTTGAAGCACCTTCAACTAGTAATGCGAGGGGTTGTGGTAGCATTCCTACACAAGAAGCAGTTGAGGAAGATGGCAATAATATCAGATCTTTGAATACAATTGTATTCCAAATGAAAGGTCGAAAGAGATCTACACAGATGAAGAGCTCCATTGAATAAGCGACTGCACTTAAGAAGCTAAGAATGACCGCGTTATGAAAAAATAGACCAATACGACAAGCAGAACCATTACATACCATTGGGGATAAGTCCAACGGATTTGCAAGATAAGGAAGAAAATGGGTCCGAAGAAGAAGAAGTGCACCTTTAATCTATGTACTCTAGTACCATAAATTTTCATGTTTAAGTCTTGATTAAAATTATTGACTTTGTAATAAATTTTTCTTGTTTGAGTCCAAACAAAAATGTTGCACAACTTAAATGTATATGGGCTCAATTTGTCGCCCAAGTTGTAGATAAATGAGAATTGGTATAATGAAAACGGATGGTTGAAAAGAAGCCAATAGCCAAAAATGGTTCTTTATTTAGGCATCCGCGACATAATGTCCCGCACGAGATAAAAAAGTAACCAAAAGTTTTTGCTCAGTCGTTTGTGACATTTTTGTGACATTATGTTGCTAACGAGGAGCAATAGCCAAAAATGTTGCAGACGATTGAATAGAACTAAAAGATCCTTTTTTTTTTCTTAATGTTGGGGGGTTAGTGCTCTAGTTGTCCGTGACATAACCTAATGGACGTCCACCATAACATAGCGGACTACAAAAGAGAATTCATTATTGGAAAGTCTTATTTTTTTAACTGTTTATGCTTGTCTTCAAATCTCAACTTGTTTCATTACAAATATTTTTCAACAAAACAAATAAACATGTCGACATAAATCTAGAAATGATTACATTTCATATAAAATCAACAGTACTTAGACATTTCTTGTTTTGTTTGTCTTATAATATTCCTAACTTTTCTAGGGGATCAGTTAAAAATTTACCAAGAAGCTATCTTATATCTCTAATTGTTCACATCTTCTTGTGACCACTTGTGCTTCTTGAAACTCTCGCAATGACAAATGAAGTCCATGTATATCAACATAAATACATAGATCCCACAAGTTCTATTGCATCAACATATGTGTCTTGTACCTTAAATTTGAAATTACTCTTCGGGGCCTTCCACTTGAACCTAGCCCTTTTGTAGACAGCGGGATGAAACAAATTCTGCGTAATACGAAAAAAACTGCAAGGTATGAGAGAAAAAAGTATAGAATTAAACCAATGAAATAAAGAAAGTATAAAGACGATAAAATTCTCAACATATTCTGAGCGGTTCATTTAAGCTGCATAAGTGGCATTAATGGTGCATCATTATGTATAGTATTGACTATTGAAACACGCAAAGACTTCAGCCTATAAGCAAAGCAAGAGCAAAAGCAATGACTGTGATCAGGGACGGGTACAAACGAGACATATGCCATCTTGATCTTCACTGCTTGGCAAGTGTTACAGAAAAATTCCATCATATGGGAAGGTGGAACATAACTGCAGCACACTTTTCTTTCCAACCGAACACCTCTTTTTCCATTAACAATAACAACGTCATCAGATTAGTATCGAAGGAAAATGCTCTAGGACATGCATCGCCCCTAGACCCTAGCACATTCTTTAATCTTCGGAGTTTGGATGTAAGCATTGATAACTGCATCATCCAACCAACGATTTACGGCAAGGGTGGAAATATTATCCCGTGACACTTGGTAATTCGAAATGTAATATGAAATTGAGGCCATCAGCAATGAATAATAACATGGTTATGCTTTTTCGGTACCACGCATTTCAAAGGGTCGGCACATGTATAAATTTTTGAGTCATTTGGTGTACCTAAGCATCGATGATGGGACTTGCATTGCCTCTGAAACTGACAAATTCTCCAAGTTCAAATCTTGTGTGACTTGAGTTTGGGGTTCTCGTGCATTACTCCTCTTCATAAGCACAATTGGCCGATTCATCTCACCTAGCTCACCCATATCAACTGTCACCATATCCCTCGTTCCCTCATTTACGCCCGAGGGCTAGCCCCTATAGGTGGTCATAACTATCCGTGCCTAGCTTTAACATTTTAGCCTGAGTAAGAATATCTTTTAATATTGTATGTATGAGGCCTTCTGCTCGGTCAACTTCCTGTAAAATGCGAGGCTGGCATCAACCAATATCAAGAAATATTATTTATAACACTAAAGATTTTAAGACCATGCATGAGGAAGAACGATGTGATTGAAATTGGTAGCTCACAAAATCAAAGGCCACTCACTGATCAATCACGCTCGTGGGGTTGTATTTCTTGCCTAGGTACACGACACATGGTGTATTCTCTTCAAGGTAATGGCGCTGGCACCATTGCATATATTGCTCGATGCTGATAACCAGGTTAAGTTCTGAGGTAATAGTGGAGAGACAGTCCTACCATGAAATCTGCAATGCAATCTCATCTCTATATAGATCCAAACAATGAACTTGCTCAAGCGTTAGTGTTTTTACGATCCGTTAGGTCTTATGTTAGGGGAATTTCTCTGGCAACCTCTGTAAACAACAGGACTGTCACATCGTGCAATCCAGTAAGTGCTGCTCTGCAATATCCTAATGAATCAATGGAGCACGTCGCGACCCGGAGAGCACCCAACCAATTAATATGCGAGTACTGGGGAGCAAAAACGATAAACCTTTCCTTCAGTTTCTCATACGGTTGCCAACATATTTGACACGCACCTAAGATGTCAAACTCTCCCCGATAAAAGATCAAGTACTGACGGGGACCTCTCTTTTGGAATAATGGCTTTCTTTTCTATTGTTCTGCCTCGCACCAAATCGAGGCCACATTTTTTGTTTTGGCTTAGGTTGGGGCGCCCGACACTTGGGTGTCCAAAAGACATACCTGAAAAAGTGAAGCTGGATCAAAATGAATTGTGAAATAACTAATGAAAAATAAAAAATAATTTGTAGAAGTGTGGTTGATATATCTGTGACGAGGGACGTGCAAATATAGCTTTACAATAGGTCCTCGTTGCTTTGTGCAAAGCGTGGTACAGGTTTGTTAGAGTGGTTGCACCCCACACATAGTCGCTAACCTCGTTCATATCCCCCAAGAGCATAATACTTCACATAAACAACGTTATTAGTCATTGTTAGAAATAGAACTGCCCTTATCACATAGAGCAAATAAGCCTTTGTGTACAACCACACATCACCATCAGTGAAATCAGTTGGCAATTGTTTGAATGTTGACTATAGCCATGTTAATCTTATACCCTTGTGTCTGAACGCAGTCTCCAGAATTAAAGAAAGGTTGACCCTGGCATATCTTTTAAGTCCAACTTCAAGGTTACCAAAACTAACTGGTTTCAAGTAACAGCTAATTCTAAGATGAACACGACATCTTCTTTGATTATTGTCATCTATCTAAGAGGGAAGTGAAACGTATTTATTTCACTTTTCCACCATTCGACAAGTGCACATATTAAGGATCGGTTATGTTGGACAAACACATCAGCATACATTGATATCCCAAATCTCGTTGCAAACAATAAAACTCTCTGATTTTCATGCAATTTCCACTTGTCACATGTGTTACTTTTACCAGAGTAAGTCTATATAATAACAAAGCATATTTTAAACTAAAATATGAATATTTAGCAAATAATCACAAAATTAAGATCTTACTTGTTCACTCCAAATTGATGTACTTATGTGGTTTTCTTGGTCATACAATAGAGAAGGATCTTTGGTCTGCGACTAAAGCCATTTTTTGATTGAAGTTTCAGCAAATATACTAATTTCATAAACAATTTAGAAATGTTGGCAAATCTAGGCTTGCCAACACTAGCAAATACATAAAACATCATCTATGTATACATAGATACATGTATATGTTCGATAATATCACAATGCTGCTCTACAACTGAAAATATCAAAATTAAAACGCATATAGAGCATGAGTTTTTGGACTTACATTGTTAGCGATGCGATTTAGGGGTTATTTGGAAATTCTAGGACTTCAAAATTACAAATCTAGTGATGACAAGTTACAAGTGGCACTGTTAAGATGTTAAAGATCGAAGAAGGTTTGGCAGATTAGGGTTTGGGAACATATATACCACATTATTCGCTACATTATGTAGCGTACATTATTTAGCGGATGGGGAATTTTGAAAAAAAATAAAGGATCCTCGACGTCAGCCACATAATGTAGCAGACATGCACTGTTCCAATAAGTTCCCGGTGGTTGAGGAGGGATAGGGGAGGGGCATTTTGGTCGAAGAATCTCTCTGCTACATTTTGAAGCAGATGAAGAGAAGTTTCGAAAAAAAAGTTAGAGCCGGCATGTCTATCAGTGATAAAGTTATGAAAGCTGATATGTTGCTCGCGCAGACAACTTCAATTAAGTTGACAGTGCCATATGGTCGTCCATCCATCAAAGATGGACAAACCAAATCAAGTTTTTTTTTTCTAGAAAGGCCCGTCGTCCACTACATAATGTAGTGGGCGGTCCCTTTGACCAAAATGCCCCTCCAATCGTTGTCAACTAATGGAGCAGTTTGTTCCACTGCTTGGTCATGTGCTATATTATGTGGCGGACAACTAGACATAATAGGTGACCTTCCAATACTTGGAAAAAAAGGGAGAGTTTGGTCCCAACAATTAGGGAAAAAAGCGGGCTAAAGTTGCATTCAGCTTTATCTTCCGCCACATAATGTGGCGGATAGCAGAGTAGTGTGTTCCACTTCTGGATCTTCCACTACATTATGTGGCCTACGACTGGACATAACAGGTGAACCTCTAATAGATCGTCTGCTACATAATGTAGTGGATGGGCAATGTTCCATAAGTGGTCATGACAGGAGGGGCATTTTGGTCAAATAAACTGTCCGCTACATTATGGGGCAGACGATGGGCCTTCTTAAAAAAATCTAGATTTGGTCCGTCCATCTTTGACGGATGGACGACTAGATGGCGCTAACAACTTAACTGAAGTTTCCTGTGCGAGCAACGAATATTATATATATATATATATATATATATATATATATATATATATATATATATATGTGTGTGTGTGTGTGTGTGTGTGTGTGTGTGTGTGTGTGTGCACGAAAATGCATGTTGATAGATTTTAGTAAATAGGGTTTTATGGTCTAAGATTTGCCACTTACATATCTGGTTGAATTATAGGTTTAGTTTTAGGTTTCCTTTACACTTGACTGAAAAATGGGTGTATATTTCACAGATTTCAGAGCTGCTATTGTTGTGCTTTCCCAGGTTCATCACGCACTTATACACACAAGCTAAACTTTTATGTATACATGAATATTGATGGATTTTGGAAAATTAGGTTTTTATGGTTGTAATGTATCCTCTGGCCTCAGCTCAGTCTCTCGTCTCATTTACTTTAAGATAGCCAAGAGATTGGAGAGAAGATCGCCAACTAGCCTTCTTGTTCCTCCAAATCTGACATAAGACCGTCGGCGGTGAGGCGGGCAATTGTGTATGTAGTCAAGGTGCATCGTAGTTTAGGAACTGTATTACAATTGTGTGTATGCAGTCAAGGTGCTTACAATTTGGTACTATATAGACTTTGAGTCTGTGTTGCATAGTAATTCAGGAACTTGATTGTGTATGCAGTAAAACGGTGCTCAGCCTTTTGTACACTATGATCTGGTCCTTGTCCAAAATCAGTTGCATGCTATTGGCCAGTTTACATGGTATCCTAGGTGGAATGGCCTTAGCTTTACAGTGATTAAGTCTTCTTGCTATTGATTAGTTATACTTGCATATTTCTCAAGAAAAGCAACAATTAGATTTGTCTGTGACGAAAGAGATGCTTTGCATATCATACTGTTTTTCACTAACAGATAGATCCATAAAAACCAACGAGCAACAGCTCTTACAAGAAAACGTGTAGGCATTAGCTACAAGATTCGTAATTTTGGCACCCAGCACCTTAGGTTAAGCCCTTGCACTTACATTTCTCCAGCATCTTGTGTTGGCTTTCTAGCAAGTCCTAATCTTTCTTGAGGTTGATGTAGATTTTCTGTAATTTGATGCAGATACTAGAACACTCTCACTAGTAGGACCAATCCCTCACATGTTTCACCATGAACCATTCCTTCAACGGCTTCATTACTAGCCTTAAGTTATAGTTGTTCCGTAGACTTTATAGTTTAATTTGTTTTTTATAAGCTACCTTTATAGTTTAATGTGTAGAAGAGAGAATACGCTACTTATATGCATGTTTGCCTGAATTTGTATTGCACATATCCCTTCATGCTTTTACATTGTCTTTCCAAGTTATTTTTTTCTTACCCATGTGCTTTTCATATATTTATCGGTGTAATAGCCTCGCCTTTTCTTTGGGAGTGGTATCTGCAAAGTACACAGCAATTGACTTCTCGTCCAAATTATATCTTTTTTTGTATTTCTTTTGTTGGCCAGAATCCTGCTATAACGGGTTTTCACCTTGTGCAGTTAGATATTCAATCAATCTATCCATCTCAATGAATTTTGGAAAAATTAGGAAACAAGGGGTTCTGGGAATAAATATTCGTGGAAGGTGGGATTCTTTTAAAAACTTAAGAAAAAGTGGGATGACATTTTAATATTTCTGAACAAGGGGTAGACTTAAGAAACAAAAGAGATTTTTTGAAATCAATTAATTTGGTCTTCCCAAATTACTTGTTCCGCCAGAATCTTTGACTCATATTCTAGTATAAGTCATTTTCCATAAGAATGCAAATACGGTTATGCGAAGATACTTGTCAGTTTGTACATAAATTTAAGTCGTTTCTTCTCTTCCAACTAATGCAGTACTAACTTTGCCTAAGAGAAGACCTTATATCAGAGCACCCAAAGATTTGCCTGGTATGAACATGGTAACGTACAATATACATAGATATTGAAATTCATTTACGCCTAAATATATTAAGGATCCAAGTTTTTTCCCTTCTTCATAATGTGTAAATATTGGGCAGACAATAGAAAGTTCATTAATGGGTGTTCCATGAGTGCCAGCATTACTAAAAGAACTACACCTAATTGCATTAATCCCAGTGCTTAGAAATTGTAATCAAATGTCAATTCCAAATTCTCCCTCACTAGCACAAATTACTTCAAATAAAACAGTAACAATAAACTTATAAATGCCAAGTCAATTGAAGGCTGAAAGTAGGGAGCCCTGCGTTAACTTACTTCCTCCATAAGACCCACCAAATACCACAGATGCTTCGGAAGATAAATTTTGCTTCAAACTTCTTATCAGTACCGCAAAGTTAGCTAACTCTTGTTGTGTATTCAAGTAGCCCAAGGTCTTGGCAGATTTGTAGGAGTCATTCCCAAATAGCATTGATTCTCAAACTTATGTTGAAAAATCACCCATACAAATCCCATTAGCACTCTAACTACTTTTAATCAATACTCAACTTAAGAAACTGCTTCCAAGACACCAAGATGAGGTTTTATCTAAACTTCTAGTTTCTTCTGACTGTAAATTTTTATTTCCTTAGATACTTTTGAGATGCATGAAACTATAAAAAAATTTGTGGTAATACTTCAATGAAGACCAATAGCTCTTGTAATTTTGGCGCAATTTCAAGCATAAAACCAGTATTGCCAACAAACCATTCAATGTTCCCTTCATTGCCAGTATAGATAAAAGTTGGTGATTCAAGGTACCAATAATGATCATTAGTGTAACGCTCTGAATTGTCAGAGTGTTAACATCAAATAAACAGAATCAAAAAATCTTAAAATATCAAAAAGTCTCCTAAGTAGTCATTCAGAGGATGTACTAATTAATTCTAAGGATACATCAATAAATACCATAGCGGCCTAAAGCATTTATATAATCCGAATTACTCCAACACGGAGTTCCAAAATTAAATCTTAACAAATTCAATTTGTCTTAATTATTACATCTAAAGATACTACTACTGACTCTAAGATAAAAACCGCTCGGTCTCAGTCACACAGCTAGCCCTGTAATCCAATCTCACTTACTTATCACCTGAAAAGAAAACAGTAAGAGAGTGAGCCAAATGCCTAGTAAGGTCGCTCAACGGATCAACAGAAGGATACAAAAATGTCTTAGAAAGGACATACGGAATTTTAATAGAACAGATACACAAAAGAATTTCAAAATGCCAAAATAATTTTTTTTGGAGACAGACACTATAGAGCCATTCAAAATAAGGTCACACATGTTATCACTGACACGTAAAACCAAGTTCAAAAAATAAGATCGCGATCTCTAACTTATTCCACTGAGCTAGCCCACGTTCCAATCTACATGATAAGTCAGAAATTTAAAAGTCACATACGCGTGACTTGCGTTGTCAAAATATATAATAACACCTAATACATAGACTAGCGGCGAAAAAGATCTCTAGATACTACTTTCTAATAGCAAAACGACAGGCAGCTGTTTGCAAGGTAATAACACAATTAATTCTAGAAACAAGTACTCTCTGCGTAAGCTAAATTAAAAACAAACTGTGAAATGATAATTTAATTCAATGTACCAAAATATTAAGAAGCGAATCACTCATACGCTGGGAATGATGATCCCACGCAACAAAGGAAACAACAAAAAAGTAAGAACAGCTCAAATACAAGAATTCATATGTTAAAAGAGAGCTTACATGCAAAACGAGGTCACTATACTCAATTCTCAAGGGAGATGAGACGTGTATAGCCAATCTGACATTCACATGTGAACAGCATTACAACAATATGAGAAACTCTATAAAGGTGATGTCATGGGTATTAGTTTCAAGAAAAAGAAGTGAAAAGCAACAACAAAAAAAAAAAACTTCATCATTACATGTACAAGAGATTTATACAAATAGAAATTTCAAACGTAGAGATTGCTTGTACGGGAATCGAGGCAACAAAGAAGCTGTCTGTATTTTTCGTTTGGCACGAAAACCCACAAAGAAATAACGGACATTGCTCGGCACAAGAACACCAACAATCAATTCGATCCTCAAGCTAATTTAAAGAATTTAAAGAACACCAACAATCAAATAAGCTTGATCGATCTAGTGTTAATTGAGACTTTAAAATGTAAACCCTTACAAACATGTGATTGATTGGTCTAACGCTAAATTAGATGTAAAAAAAATATAAAATAAGTCCTTACCTTTAATTGTACGATTAAACCCAAAACTTTCGTCTTGTCAATTCAATTGCATCAAAACCTTAAAAATTAACATACTCAACGATTCCAATTAGGTTCTAACAACAAAGAAAATTCGTAGGTTCCTATTACGAATCTCAATTCAATGATCGAATTGAATTCTTACCTCAAAATGATCTCCAAAGGTCTCTTCTAGGGATTCTCTGGAGACTTTTTCTGAACTTTGTTGTGTTCCCTATGAAAATATTGCACGAAAAAAATAATTTTAAAAGGTATATACTTATATCCTTAAAGCAATTACATTTTCAAAATACCCATTATGTCCTAAAACTTTCTAATTTTATTTTAATGTCTTTTCTTCTTTTTTAATAAGTATTTAAATATGAGAGGTCTAACAATTAGTAAGATACTTTTGATAGAAGATTCTGGAGCTCTTGGGTTGGATTGTGAAGTGGTCTAAAACTTGGGAGAAAAATGAGTTTTGTATGAAAATTTTGGTTCTGTTTTGTCGGCTTATTTTGCAAGTGAAGTTTGATAGGCATTAGTGGGAAAGTATGATGGCATTGATTCAAGATCTATGTATATTGTACCCACCATGTTCAGACCAGACAAATCTTTGGCTGCTCTAATATAAGCCCTCCCCTTGGGCAAAGTTAGTATTGCATCAGTCGGAAGGGAAGAAACGACGTAAATATATATATATATATATATATATATATATATATATATATATATATATATATATATATGGGGGCCGATCCACATCTACCGGTGGGAAAATAACAATTTTCCCACCGAACCGCAGGTAAGAGCAGCGGTTGGCCACGTGGACCGAAAAAAGGACGAAAAAGACCAAAATGGACCAAAATGGCACGAGAAATTCACCAAAATATCACGAGAAAATGAAAATCTCGCGAGAAAATGGGCATAATGCCCAACCGCGTGTGGGAGTTGCGGTTGGCATTAATGCCCAACCGCAACCTCTACATGCGGTTGGGAATTATTTGCCAAGTTGCATTTTTTTTAAAAAAAGGACACATATATATTATAATAATAATAAAAAGGACATTTAAAGGACACATATATATTATAATAATAATAAAAAGGACATTAAGGACAATGGAGAAAACCCCAACCGCCACACTTAGTGGCGGTTGGTATCATTGCAAATTTTTTTTTTCTGTCGCTAAAAGTGAAAACTTAATTAGATAATTTTTTCACGAATTTATAAAAAATAGCTAGAGCTAGATCTTGCCAAATTTCAAAAAAGAGACCGTAGTTATTTTTAAAAGATCTATATTAGGAAAAAATTTCAGATTTTTCCAAAAACTGAAAAAGGGTTAACTGAAATGGGGAACCTTGTAACTTTGCAGTATAATTTAAAATATCAAGCTAGCGCGATTTCGTGCGAAACTTTTATGAGAACCCTAGGATGTTAGGAAGTTCTATTTTCCAGGACTTCGGGCCATTCCGAAGTCGTTAGCTAATTGTTTGGCCGAACGGGCTAATTTTTTTAGGTCCATTTCCCAAAATATTGCACCGTTCGGCCAAAAAATTAGCTAACAATTTCAGAATGGCCCAAAATCCTGAAAAATGAAACTTCCCAACGTCCTAGGGTTCTCATAAAAGTTTCGCACGAAATCGCGCTAACTTGATATTTTAAATTATACTACAAAGTTACAAGGTTCCTCATTTCAGTTAACCCCTTTCCAGTTTTTGGAAAAATCTGAAATTTTTCCCTGATATAGATCTTTTAAAAATAACTATGGTCTCTTTTTTGCAATTTGGAAAAATCTAGCTCTAGCTATTTTTTATAAATTTGTTAAAAACTGTCTAATTAAGTTTTCACATTTAGCGATAGAAAAAAAAATTTGCAATGATACCAACCGCCACTAAGTGTGGCGGTTGGGTTTTCTCCATTGTCCTTCATGTCCTTTTTATTATTATTATAATATCCTTTCATGTCCTTTTTATTATTATTATAGAATTTTTTATGAATTTATAAAAAATAGTTAGAGCTAGATTTTGCCAAAGTACGAAACAGAGACCCTAGTTATTTTCAAAAGATCTGTATCAGGTAAAAATTTCAAATTTTTTCAAAGACTGGAAAGGGGTTAACTGATACGCGTAACCTTGTAACTTTGCAGTGTAATTTAAAATATCAGGCCAGCGCGATTTCGCGCGAAACTTTTATGAGAACCCTAGGATGTTGGGAAGTTCCATTCCCAAGGAATTCGGGCCATTCCAAAGCCGTTAGCTAATTTTTTGGCCGAACGGGCTTTTAAGCGCTCGATCCGGACACCGGTTCGGGATTTTTAGGCGAAAAATCTGTAAAATACTTTTTAGATCAAGAATGAACTCAGGAAAGCACTTTTGATATTTTCTCATGCCAGGGGGCATTTTGGTAATTTGCCACCCCGCGAGGGGTGTTTTGGTAATTTTACGGTGTCAAGTTTTTTAGTCCAGAAATGTAAGTAAAACATCTGAAAGGTTGTTTTGAAGCTGGTTTGATGGGCGTTAGGGTGACAATGAACCCCCGGGGGCATTTCGGTAATTTACCGCTCATCGGGGGCTATTTTGCTAACTGAACCAGCTTGAAAAATTTCCCGAATGATTTTTAGTTATAGGATAGGGGTGTAAGACACCCGGAAAGTTATTTTGTTCCAGTTGTTCTGAGATGTTTGTTGGGGCGATGGCTGTCAGGGGGTGTTTTGCATACGTAGCGGGGCAAAGGGGTTAACTGATACGGGGATCCTTGTAACTTTGCAGTGTAATTTAAAATATCATGCCAGCGCGATTTTGCGCGAAACTTTTATGAGAACCCTAGGGTGTTGGGAAGTTCCATTCCCAAGGAATTCGGGCCATTCCGAAGCCGTTAGCTAATTTTTTGGCCGAACGGGCTTTTAAGCGCTCGATTCGGACACCGGTTCGGGATTTTTGGGCGAAAAGTCCGTAGAATACTTTTTAGATCAAGAATGAATTCGGGAAGCTTAAAATAACATTTCAATGCACTTTTGAGATCGTTCTGATGCCAGGGGCATTTTGGTAATTTGCCACCCCGCGAGGGGTGTTTTGGTAATTTTACGGTGTCAAGTTTTTCAGTCCAGAAATATAAGTAAAACATCTGAAAGGTTATTTTGAAGCTGGTTTGATGGGCGTTAGGGTGACAATGAACCCCCGGGGGCATTTCGGTAATTTGCCCGCAATGACGGGGGCTATTTTGCTAACTGAACCAGCTTGAAAAATTTCCCGAATGATTTTTAGTTATAGGATAGGGGTGTAAGACACCCGGAAAGTTATTTTGTTCCAGTTGTTCTGAGATGTTTGTTGGGGCGATGGCTGCCAGGGGGTGTTTTGCATACGTAGCGGGATAATTTTTGTTAACGCATCCCCTTTAAAATCTTCGGAGGAAATATTTGGTATATAATTGATGTGATACATTTAAAAAGTAGTAAGCAAAGCGGTTTTGAGACTGCCGGTGGTGTAGCCGCCATATGGGGCGTTGGGGTGATAATGAACCCCCGGGGGAATTTCGATAATTTGCCGCTCATCGGGGCTATTTTGCTAATTTTACATTACACAAATTTGTGTTTAAAATAACTTTTAGTTCATGAAAGGGTGTGAGACACCTGAAAAGTTATTTTAAAGAGTGAATTCAGGAAGCTTAAAATCCCGTTTCAAAGCTTAAAATCCCATTTCCGAAAAAAGTTGTAATTTTTTTTGTCACGTTTTTTTCGCTCATTGCACCTCAGGCACGCTAGTTAGCCTATTTGTAAGAATTTCGGCGAAAAACGAGACACATTATTATTTTTTGGGTTTTCCTAGGAAGGGCCTATTCGGGCACACTTTAGGCCCCAATTGATAGCTTCCGAAAAAAGTTATAATTTTTTTTGTCACTTTTTTTTCGCTCATTGCACCTCAGGCACGCTAGTTAGCCCATTTGTAAGAATTTCGGCGAAAAATGACACATTATTTTTTGGGTTTTCCTAGGAAGGGCCTATTCGGGCACACTTTAGGCCCAAATTGATAGCTTCCGAAAAAAATTATAATTTTTTTTGTCACTTTTTTTTCGCTCATTGCACCTCAGGCACGCTAGTTAGCCCATTTGTAAGAATTTTGGCGAAAAACGGGACACATTATTTTTTGGGTTTTCCTAGGAAGGGCCTATTCGGCCACACTTTAAGGCCCAATTGATAACTTCCGAAAAAAGTTACAATTTTTTTTGTCACTTTTTTTTTCTCTCATTGCACCTCATGCACGCTAGTTAGCCCATTTCTATGAATTTCGGCGAAAAGCGAGACGCGTAATTTTTTCGAATGCGTCATATGAAAGGTATATTCGCGCACATTTTAGCGCCAAATTCATAGCATGCGAAAAATTATGTACATTTCTTTTTGGTACAGTTTTTTGTAACATCACAGCAGCTAGCCACGCACGTCAGGATAATGGTAATGAAGGCGTCTAGCTTCATTCTTTTTCAGCTCCCAGGCTATCCTATACCTAAACGTCAAGGCATCCTTCCTAGTCCACGAGGAGTGTTTGAGCACTTCCGAGCGAGCAATGTAGTCCATGTACTTGAGGACGTAAATCTCGCAATCGTGACCGTTATATTGCTTTGGTCGGTCCTTTATCATCACGACCGTCCAAGGGTCCCCCTGTGGCCGTTCGCACGCTAGCGAGAGGACAGTAGTCTGCATCCAACAATAAAAATGAGAATCAAGCCTATAAAACAAGAACAATATACTATGAGCCAAGGTCAAAAAATAAAAACTAACCACTAAAGTGATGTACTCGTTGTACATCTGTGCCAGCAGCTGTCCAGGCTCGTCCTCCCTTAGGCTATCGTATATGTGAACTGTTCTGAACGCTGGATGGAGAACTAATAGGAACCAGTGGTTTGCATGATGACAAGGTATCATGATAAGGTTCGCATCAGCAGCGGGACATTGATAGTCTGCATTCATCATGCGATAAATTACCGAAATGCCCCTGGGGGTTCACTATCACCCCAACGCCCCCGAACCAGCTTCAAAACAACATTTCAGGTGGTTTACTTACATTTCTGGACTAAAAAGTCGTTTGAAAAACTTGGCGCGGGAAAATTACCAAAACACCCCTCGCAGGGGCGCCAATTACGCCCCCGAAAAGTAAAATTACCAAAACACCCCTCGCGGGGTGGCAAATTACCAAAATGATACCTGGCATGAGAAAATATCAAAAGTGCTTTAAAAAGTTATTTTAAGTTTCCTGAGTTCATTCTTGATCTAAAAAGTATTTTATGGAGGTTTCGCCCAAAAATCCCGAACCGGTGTCCAGATCGAGCGCTTAAAGGGCCATTCGGCCAAAAAAATAGGTAACGGCTTCGGAATGGCCCAAATTCCGGGGGAATGTAACTTCCCAACACCCTAGGAATACACATAGTGTTGAAAATTATTTCCTCCAGTTGTGTTACAACGTTCAGTTACCAAAATACCCTCGCTGAGCGACAAATTATCGAAATGCCCCCGGGGATTCATTATCACCCCTACGCGCGCCAAATCAGCTTCAAAACAACATTTTAGTTTTGTAATTACATTTCTGGACTAAAAAGTCCGTCGAAAAACTTAGCACTGTAAAATTACCGAAATACCCCTCTCGGGGCGGCGAATTATCGAAATGCCCCCTAGCATCGAAAAATATCAAAAGTGCTTCAAAATGCTATTTTAGGCTCCCTGAATTCATTCTTGACCTAAAAAGTATTTTACGGAGGTTTCGCCCAAAAATCCCGAACCGATTCCGGATCAAGCGCTTAAAGGGCCGTTCGGCCAAAAAGATAGGTAACGGCTTTGGAATGGGCCGAATTCTTGGGGAATGGAACTTCCCAACATCCTAGGGTTCTCATAAAATTTTCGCGCAAAATCGCGCTAGCTTGATATTTTAAAATACACTGCAGAATTACAAGGTTCCCCGTATCAGTTAACCCCTTTCCAGTCTTTGGAAAAATCTGAAATTTTTACCTGAGACAGATCCTTTAAGAATAACTAGGGTCTCTTTTTTGCATTTTGCCAAAATCTAGCTCTAGCTATTTTTTATAAATTCGTGAAAAACTGTCTATATTTGGCGCCCTAAAAAATCGCTATTTTGGAATCTATAAATGTAATACGCTGATTTGTATAAACCTAACATTGAATTATAAGGAAATTCAAAATACTTACTTGTTGTGACTTGATGTATTTAAAGAAAAATCTACCGATCTTCTAGCGGTTATCCACCGATCTTCTAGCGTAAAATTTTTTGGTTTGTATTGTTGTAGAGATTATGTAGGTGAGATATGAAGTACGAAGGAAGTTGGTAAAGATGATAGAGTGCAGAAGAAGGGTTTGGGGGAGGGGATTATAAAGAGAGAAAAGTGAGGAAGAGAGAAGAAAAAAGACAGAAAAAAGTGAGGAAGAGAGAAGAAAAAAGACAGAAAAAAAACCCGTGATTAAGCGGTCAAAGGCTGCGGCAAAAAAAAAAATTTGGTAGAAGGACAACACGTGGGGCATCATGGGGGGAGGGGGGCATCACCGGGGGGGCGCCACGTGGCAGGGCCATCGCCCCCAACCGCGGGTTGTTTATGCGGTTGGGCCACGTGGCAAGGGGAGGGGCCGCCACGTGGCAGGGCCATCACCCCAACCGCGGGTTGTATAAGCGGTTGGGCCACGTGGCAGGGGTGGGGGGAAGCCACGTGGCAGGGGCCATTGCCCCAGCCGCGTATACAACCCGCGGTTGGGCCACGTGGCATGGGTGGGGGACGCCACGTGGCAGGGGCCATCGCCCCAGCCGCGTATACAACCCACGGTTGGGGCACGTGGCATGGGTGGGGGACGCCACGTGGCAGGGGCCATGCCCCAACCGCGGGTTGTATACGCGGTTGGGCCACGTGGCAAGGGTGGGGGACGCCACGTGGCAGGGCCCCATGGGGTTGGGCCACGTGGCAGGGGTGGGGGACGCCACGTGGCAGGGGATATTAATGCCAACCGCTGCTTCTTCATGCGGTTGGTGTCCTTTTTCTCCTTTTCGCCATTTTCTCGCCATTTTCTCACCATTTTCTCATGCCTTTTTTGCCATAAATGCAGTGTCAGTACAACTTTTTCCCAACCGCTGCTCTTACCCGCGGTTCGGTGGAGAAATTGTTATTTCTCCACCGGTGGGTGTGGATCGGCCCCCTATATATATATATATATACAAACTAACAAGTGTCTTCGCATAACCGTACTTGCATTCTTGTAGAATGCGACTTGTACCGGAATAGTGATCAACTATTTTGGCCAGAAGGATAATTTGGGAAGACCAAATTAATTGATTTCAAACAATCTCTTTTTTCTTAATTCTTGCCCTTGTTCATAAATTTTAAAAAATCACCCCACTTTTTCTTAAGTTTTCAAAAGAATTTCACCTTGCACAAATATTTATTCCCAAAACCCCTCATTCCTAATTTTACCATAAAGTTTGTAAGTCTCTGTTTGTGTGTGATTGTGTGTCTGCGTTGTGTCTGTTTAATATCGTTATCTTGTTTGAGATGCTTTGCTTTTCAAATTGCAGACATGTTTAACCGAAGGTGGGGGCTAATGTAACCCCCCCCCCCCCCCCCGAAGAAAATGTAACTCTACAAATGAAGATTGTGCCCAAAAGTTTATTTGGGACCGGAAAAAACGAACCATCATAATCCATAACAATAAAGTTAACTAGTTACATCTGTAACTCCTTTCCTAATTCATGATTTGCTGCATAACGATTCATAATTCCTAATTGCATAAATTTACGTCTTTTGTTGATTGTTTTTGAGATATTTATGCTTGATCTTGAGATTGTTTGGTTATTTAGTTTTAAAATTAGGAGGTTGAAATGTATATTGTGTTGAGATTGTGAGGTTGATCTTGTGTTTGAGCTTAGGAGGTTGATCTTGAGTTTGCATTGTTGTGCTGAAATGTGATTTAGTTTTTAAATTGGAATGTTGATCTTGAGCTTGTACTGTTGTGTTGGAATGTTATTTAGTTTTAGAATTGGGAGGTTGATCTTGAGCTTGAAACGTACTGTTATTTTTTACTTATAAAAAAAATTAGTGACTTCGATATTTTTTACACTTCCTAGAGTGAAATCCTGATTCCGCCGCTACGTATATATGGTGGCAAAACGAGGCCATAGCCTCCCCACCTGCTAACCGGGGGGGGGGGGGGGGGGACCCCAGAATTCATATGGTTTATGCTTTTATAAATGAACATCACGTAGGATGGGACTTCAATAAACAATTGTAGAAGAAAGAATTGGTTGGTAACTTTGCTAAAGCCACAGGATTGAGCTGGTCTTTCTTTGATATTGTTATAAATTCTTTGTTTCAGTCAGTGTTCTCAACTTTTTTATTTTTTATTTTTATTTTATGGCAGAACGATCATTGTGTATAGAGATGGCAATATGCGGCAACCTACCCCGTCCCATATTCATCAGTCCCATCTTTGGTTTAACCTGCCCCACCCTTCCCTCCCCGCTCCAGTCCATTTAGATCTAACCAAGCCCATTAAACCAATTATATACGGGTCAACTCATTTAGCTTTAAAATCATGTTATTTAAATTAGTCACATTTTTTTTACAAAATGATATATTCAATTTTCTAGCAGTGGTAGGGGGCAGAGCTCACTGTTGGAATTAGACGGCGGCTTGGGTGACGTCGAATCAGTGGTGTCTGCCAGAATTTTTGGGTTCCTATCGACGGTAGCAGTTGCCTGAATTTTTCGGTGGTGGCTTCTTGATTTTCCAGCAACGGCCCATGACAGCAGTTGTTGAAAATTTCTAGCGATGAATGTCTGTGGAGTGGCATGATGACAACTGCAGATGGAGGGTGGCAATGGTTGGCAGTGATTGCCAAAGTTTTCTAGCAGTGGCAACTAGAGGCGTCGTGCGATAATGGAGAACGACAAACGGCAGCAGCCAGTGGTGGCTGGCAACTAGTGGCTTGTGTGTGTGTGTCTGTGTGTATGTGAAGGAGAGAGAAAAAAAATGTAAATGGGTTATGATTTTGGAATTCTATTTAGGTTTTGGGGATGGTGAAATCCAAATAGGGGGATATCCCTAAATCCCCCTTTCACCCCATAACCATTTAGGACTTACTCAAATGAGTACGATATGCAGGGGCGGGGCTTAAGTTAGGCCCCAATTGCGATCCCTAGTTTTGTATGTTGATGAAGAAGAGCCAATTTTGTAGCGTCTTGTAGTTGTCGTGACTTGCTGGTAATAAATTTCAATGCAAAATGGAAGTTACTTTTAGTTAATAAATGCAGAATAACGTTGAGGGTAAGTTCATGTAACTTCTATGATGTGACAACCAAGTAGATTAGGATGTTCACGTGACTGAAGGTGGAAAAAATGTTAAAACTTACGATTTTAGCTTTGAAAAATTGATAGGCATCCAGAAAATTGGGTTTCAGTCTATCGATTAGTGAATTGTGCATAAATTGAAATGTTTGAGGTAAATTGCATCAAAATAGAATTATTCAAGTGAAATGCACACCCGTCTCCAAAATCCAAAGTATAGGGTTTAATGTGCAGATTCCTAATAGTTATGCTATTGGTGCTTGGGTGTAAGTTTCAGTTCTTCACCATATTCAGTTTTGGGATTTTATTTTCACAGCAGGGTAAGAGTACTCTACTTTGGGATTTTATTCTCAAACCTATGTGTCAATATGTTAGTACATGCGTAAGCTATGTACCTTTTGTTCACTTGGACGGAAGTTGTTTTCCTTTTCCTTTATGGCGGTGGCGGAATATTAGAGAAAGAGTTGTAGCTACTAATTTCTAATTTCTTTGTAATGATTTATTCGCTACTTTGGGATAATAAAAACTAGAGACTATGATACACGTGATACGTGTGTACTACTCAAAAATACAGTGCAATTTAGCAACAATGAATCAATTTGACAATAAGTTTTGAACTTGAAAATGAAGAAGGGGTTGGGCGACACTACATGGTTCTCAAAGTACCGTTCAAATTTAATAGTACAAGGTACTTGACAAACAATATCCACCTTGGAATTCAATTGGTTGAAAGCTTAAGACCAGGATACAAGTTTAAGTATGTGTGTAGACTCTGCGGTTATTTGATATTTAATTAGTAGGTAAAACATGATAACCAAACAAGAAAAATACTCGAGTGTAAAGTCAAAAATTGACCAAATCAGCACATAAATTGAACCTGACCGATCCAACTTCATTATCTATATGAGAGAGAAAGGAAAAGGACCAAAATTAATGTCAATTTTTTGATTGAGTTCATCTAATTTCCCTTGAGAAAAAGGAAAAATGTGGTTGGATCGAGCTTGGAATGCGCGCACTTACAAAGCATCACTAATACCAATGGAATGCTATATGGGATAGAGATATCATTTGACGGTCCTCTTCCACGGAAGGCACCTCTAGCAACCAACTATCAACTCCTTTCGACTCCAAATCCTTTGACGCCACCGCAACACCGTCACCGCTGTTATTTCGTTTTCTTCTACCTCCGTGCACCATGACCAACCTCGTGACTATCCTTCTCATGCTACTCTTACCGGTAAGTTCCCGCACAACCAACTTAAAACTCAATTTATCAGGCATACTGTATTCAGTGTGAATGATAACCACTTTCATTGGCCCTTGACCCATCTTGCATTGTCTTTTGACACTGAGCATTTACTGAGTTTGTAGGGAGTAGGTTGATTTTATATGGGTTTTTGGTGCAATTGATGTGCGAAGCAAAAGGGAGAAAAGGATAATGGTGGGATTTTTTTAGAGTGAGTGGACAAGTTGACTGCCTGTTATTGACTTGATGGCGGCCTAGAATGATCGGAGAGCTGAAAGTCTAGTCTTTGGTTAAACTGTCAAAGCCATGCACTAATGTTCAAATCGGGTCTTGTCTGCTCTAGTTATCAATGGTTACCATTGTTTTCTCCGCGTTATTACTTTGCACATGATGTTTGACAAATTGCCAAATTAGAAAGTATTCCAATTGGTGGGTTTTTAGCCACCAGATATCGGGTGGGGATGTATGAAACTCATATGCTTTAAACTGTGATGTCAATGAAGTGGGTTCGCTAGTATGCGTGGAGGTGCCATAAGGAGTATAGTTCAACTCGGATGCCAGGTATGATAATGTGGGACATAGTAAAGATAAAAGCAAGGGAAGAGACTAAGCCAACGTAGATAGAGCTGGCAAGTTGGCAGTGTTGTGAGAAGCAATTGTCACAAGTCCAATGTCAAGGTGCAATGATTATGTCCTTTCTCTCTCAAGAATTCACTAGCTCTAAAGTTTTAGTGCGAGAACGTGAAAATGTGAAGTGCTGTCAATTGTTGTTGCGAAAATGGGTTCTCTTAGTCCTCTACTCTCGGAAGCACCGACACCTTATATGGGGTGAGGCATGTTGTCCGATACCTACAGGCACCCGACATCTCTGGACACGTGTCGGACACCTCTTAGCGATGTCTGAATATTTTTTAATTTTGAAATACCACCTATCACAGCACTAAAGACTTCCTTAAGTCGACTGTGTGGCACTTATCTAAATCGAGCTCCCACTTGCATGCTAAGTCGGCCTGTCCCTCAGGTTGGGCGATGTTAAGGGTACATGAATAAAGGAAAACAAGAGTTTGGGAGAATATTCACTATATTACTTGGAGAATGCTACAATGCTTGGATCACTCTATGCCTTGGCCAACTCTATAGCTTAGCCAAGTGAGGCCTTAACTATTTATTATACTTCACATTCTCAACGGACAATGGGGATAAATTTGATCATCTGTTCTACATTCCGTCTCTAAAACTATATACAATAATATCTAGATATTTACAAGTTTTCCTACCTTTCTAGAGTTCTCTTAAAATTTTCTAGAATTATCTCTTATGTACAAGAAGCGTGTGTAGAGAATTAATGAACATTCTAGAGACCTTATCCTAAGGGTGGCAATTGTGACCCAAACCCATTTATCCGCCTACTTAAAATTCACCAAATCTCACCCATTTAATAATTGGGTCTTAAAATGGGTCACTTATTTTAAACCCAAAAACCCACGAGTTTAAGTGAGTTCTAAATGGGTGCCCATTTAACCATATAAATCTCTAATATATTATACAAAGGTGTAATAAACTCAGTCTCTCCCTGTCGCCCCCTCCCTCGCTAAGCTTCAGCTTTTAGAGTTCAAATGGACGATTGGATTCCATTCACCTACCATTCATAGAGGTTGTTTGCACACCATTAAACCATCCAAAACTTAATTCTCCACCCATATCCCACTTATTATGCTAAGATGACTCACATATCTGGACAATCACTTTAGAATATACTTCAAATAGCAACTGCCTCATGGAACCAAAGAGCTTCAACCCCAATTTGATTTCTAGCTCAAACTACTTTAGTACGATGGGTCGAAGAGGTGCAAGACCATGCGACGGATGCTCGCTGTCACTGTAGATGGCGGTTCTTAATGCTTTGATGACGGTTGGTTAAGGTGCGATGGTGGCTGTAGTGACGGATGTAGTGCTAGTGGTATTGTGGTGAGGCAGTTGGGCGGCATCACCGTAGCTGGTGGTTCGTCATCGTCATTGTTACTGCCGGTTCGTCGTCGCCGCCACCCTTTATCGCCATCGACGGTTGTGGCGACAGTTTGGTATGGTGGGACTGGCCGTGGATAAGGCTTAAAAAGGTGGATGAAGATGGAAGAGAAGCATATTAAGTTAATAATTTATACTTTGTGTTCTTCTGTAAAAAGAATTAATGGGTCAATATTAGATTAATGGGTGAAACCAATCCATTTAATGAGATGATCCAATTAACCCATTAATAAATGGATCAATGACTCATATATACCCAACCCATTTATTATCCATTTATCGTCTCGTAGTATCCTCGTAAGCACCCGTCTCCAACACTCACTTCATGACTCATTACAAAAATGTGTGAAAATGTTTGGGACTAAAATACAAATGTTCAAACTTATTTTGGGGATTGTGTGTAATAATTGATAAATTTGGAGCTCTTTTAGAAATAAACTTTATGTAAGCCTAATTAGAATATTAGATCGACCCATTACCGTCTTCTGAGTCTTCTTCTTCCGGTGTCAAGAGTGGAGAACGAAGCAGACGACCCACCCAAACTGGTCGCCGGAGGTTCTCGCCCCGTCGCCGGATTCCAGCAACAAGTACCTTCGTCTTCTTTCTCTCTCATCTCTCTCCCTCGTTTCGGTACATTCGAAGATGACATTATGTAGATTGAGCCCTTGGTCGAAGGAAAGAGATAATAGTTGTGTGACTTTGTAAGAATTAAGTAGTGAAGTAATTTCTTATGACTTTGCAAGAGTTCCCTGTTTCTGTTTCTGTTTCTGTTTGGGCGGTGAAGAAGAGGGTGCTTTCCCTGTTTGCATGACTTAGTAAGAGTTGAGTAGTGAAGTACTTTGTTATGTTTTGTGCCATGTTTTTTTTGTACTATATTGCATTTAAATTTTAAGTATGACTTTTATTTGAGTTGCTTGTTTTAGATGTAGAATGTGTTTGATATTTAATGAATATATATACATAATAAAAATACATTAAAAAATTCAGCGGTGTCCAAAATCTGGTTTTTTAGTCTGGTTTTTTAGAAATTGCGGTGTCAGGTGTCTCGGTCGGTGTCGGTGGCGGACGCGGTGTCCGTGTCCGTGCTACTTAGCCTCTTCTTATAGGCAAATAAAAGTGCCTTGCAATCAAGTGACACATGGCGCTCCACGGTGGTGCCACTGCTCTGAGGGCACCATATGCTCGTGATTCGTTACACCGTCAAACTGCCGTACTCACTTGGCCTGCCCCAGACATACTCTATTTGTTTATTTAGGAAGACCGACTCGCATAACTCTGGTTCAGCCAAAGAATGCCCTCGATCAAGCCACTTGTCCAAGAGGCGCAAAGAACCTAGCAGTGGTTGGCAAGCTTGACAATCGACGGCTTTGGTGGACTAGGCACAATGCCCCGGAAAGACCTGCTCTCATATCGGAGTGACCCAGGGTCATGATCCTTAGAGGTGCCAATGAGGAGCCCTAGTGTCGGAGCACGTAGATTAATCTCGAAGTCCGTCGAGGTAGTGTCTTAGAGGTGTCGTCTACTTGGCGGAAGAAGGGTCTTTTTGCGAGAGCACTCAGAGTTCTTTGAGGTAGTGTTTGGAAAAGTCACCGATTAAAGGAGATGCTGCCCATTCACTCAGAGAGTGCCTTGAAGCACGTTCGACGACTAAGAAAGGGTGTATGATGTGGTAACAATAAGGTCCAATGCCAGGGACACGGTGTGATACAATGCGGTGCTAAGGGCATGTCGTGTGAAGACAGCGCAACACGATTGTGCGGTGGTAATAAGTGGTGTCGGGGCCATGTGACATAGGCTTGCAAGAGCGCGGTGGATTGGTGTTGTGCTGGGGGCATGTAATACGGGGCAGCGCTAGGGAGAGACCGATGGATGGAGTGCTTGGACACGTATATGGAGACGGTGCTAAGGCACGGTCGGACATTTGCCGTGGGGTTGAGACGATGCATGTCACGTGTCATGGAGCCCCAAAGAGCCAAGAGTTGGCCAATTATGAAAGTCTCCAATGGATGTTTGTGAGCTGTCCCAAGGAGAATGCATGTTAACGTCATGGGTCACCCAAGGCAAAGTGCTAGGGTACCCATTGGTACTCTAGGCATCTATAATGCATAAATGTAGAGAAGAGGGGTGAAGGTGATGAGAAAGGGCTCCCACCTCCTTTGGCTTTGGGTGAACCCTACCCCACAGGGTGAAGGCAAGGAAAGAAAGGCACTAGCCGACCCCTTTGGGGTGAAGGCAAGGAAAGGAAGGCACGAGCCAACCCCTTTGGGAGGAAGGCACGAGCCAACCCCTTTGGGGTGAAGGCACCGACTTACGCGGCGGACCATGCCTTAGATTTGCGCGGCATTCGGCATGGATGGTGTACTTCGCTTTGACCAGTTGATGTCGTTGACAACTGACCGTTGAATAATGGTTGACGTGTCACAAAAAGTGGATCTCGAACACAGCCTTGTGTGTGTAGCCAAGATTGGATGACGACAAACTGTACTATGGGTTTCCAAGAAACTTGAAAAGTTCGGCCCAAATGAGCTTAGTAATGATTCAAATTAGGCATATTTGAGAACTAGGCATATCTGAGAAGTGAGAACAGACATCTAGTTTACTGCTGCTGTATGTGTCATTGAACTCGCCTATGCTTTTAGCCTTTCATGTTATTGGGTTATTTCCTCAAACCTACAAGGGTATTCTTTTAAAGTAGAGCATTGTCTACTACGTGATGTACATTTTTGGCTGCATGTTTTCAAATGTTCAATTGGGTTTTCTGTTAAATATGCATCTTCATTTTATCTTGAACCTCATGGTATTTAGACCTAAAATTTGAACCATTATGCTTTCTACCCAATTGCTGACTGCTTGCGACATTTGCAGGAGTTTTAAGTAACAGCTAACAATGCAAAATTTGGCAAGATATTTGACCATGAGGATACTACTTTTTGCAAACAATTCCAAGTTTATAATATGTACCTAGTTCATCCCCAAATGCATCCCAGCTGTGAGACCAAGATTGGAAATGGCTAGAAATGGCTAGCTAAGAAGAACACCCACACTTATCACTTTCGTCTATGTTGCAGATGATGCACTATGCACATAGTTTTGGATATAGTGATGCTATATATGGCTCGCATGTTCTTTTGAAGGACTGGTGCTCCCATGAGAAGAAGATATGGCTTGAACTAGAACCTGGAACTCAATAATAGGGGATATTGTATGGATCCTAGGCATGAAGAATGGAGCTGTTACCCTCCTCCTCCAACAGATACGCTGTCCATTAGGCGCTAAACCAGATTACGAAGTCTTTGCAGACACACTCAGGTGTTGTGCTGCCATTTCCAACATCAAATTGGGAAAAGGACTTCACAGTCATGTTGTTAAACTGGGTCATCTTTCCTGCCAGTTGGTTTCCAAAGCACTGCTTAATATGTATGCTAAGTGTAAAGCTCTTGATGATTGCCGGAATCTGTTTGGTCAAATGAGCCATGGAGATGCCGTCACATGGAATATTCTCTTGTCTGGGTTTGCTGTGTCCCGGACCCATGATACTGAGGTAATGAGGTTATTTAATGCAATGAACATCAGCGAGGAGTCTAAGCCTACCTCTATAACCATTGCTATAATCCTTCCTGTGTGCACGCGTTCAGGAGCTTTGGGCGCAGGAAAGAGTGTTCACTCTTTTGCAGTAAAATCTGGACTGGAATCACATACCCTCGTGGGAAATGCTCTTATATCTATGTACGCAAAATCAGGTCATGTCTCTGAGGATGCATACTCTGTGTTTCGTGGAATAGCTGAAAAAGATGTGGTGTCATGGAATGCAATGATTGCAGGGCTTGTCGAGAATAGGTATATGCAAGAAGCATTTGAGTTGTTCTGTTGCATGCTACATGCAACAACAGTACCAAACTATGCCACAATTGCAAATATTCTGCCTGTCTGTGCTTATTTAAAAGAGCATTTTGCCTATCGGTTAGGGAAGGAGATACACTGTTATGCGCTGCGGCGAAATGATTTGGTAGCTGATATTTCAGTCATAAATGCTCTTGTGAGCTTCTACTTGAGGATTGGACGGATGCGAGAAGCGGAATCCTTGTTCCAGAGGATGAGGTTTAAAGATATGGTTTCATGGAACTCCATAATTGCTGGATATACCTCAAATGGAGAGTGGTTGAAAGCATTAAAGTTGTTCCATGAATTTATGTCCATGGAGATGGTAAGACCAGACTCTGTCACTATTTTCAGCATTCTTCCTGCTTGTGTGCATTTAAAATATTTGAAGGTGGGGAAGCAGATCCATGGGTATATTGTCCGGAACCCTATGCTACGTGAGGATACAGCAGTGGGTAATGCCCTGTTAACCTTTTATGGAAAATTAAGCGAGACAGAAGCTGCATTCCGCACATTTATGTCAATTTGTACAAGAGACTTTATATCATGGAATGCTATGCTTGATGCCTTTGCTGAGAATTGGGATGAAACGAAGTTTGTTGAGTTGTTACGCTCAATGTTTATCAAAGGGATAAGACCCGACTCAGTTACTATCTTAACTACAGTTCACTTTTGTGCTACAATATCCAGAGTGGAAAATGTGAAAGAAACTCATTGCTTAGCAATAAAATCTGGGTTTTTCCTGGTCCATTCTGAAACCAAACTTGCGAATGCACTACTTGATGCATATGCCAAATGTGCTAACATGGAGTATGCTTTCAAGATTTTTGAGAGTTTAGCAGAGAAAAGGAATGTGGTCACATGCAATTCAATGATATCAGGATTCGTAAATTGTGGTTCATATGATGCTGCACATTCAGTATTCAAGAGGATGTCTGAAAGGGATATCACCACATGGAATTTGATGGTTCGAGCTTATGCTGAAAATGAATGTGCAGGTCAAGCTCTCAGTATGTTCCATGAATTGCAATGGCATGCAATGAAGCCTGATGCTGTAACAGTTATGAGCCTCCTTCCCATATGTGCTCAAATAGCATCAGTCCACCTGCTGAGGCAGTGCCATGGGTATGTGGTTAGGGCTTGTTTTGAGGATGTTCGCTTGATGGGAGCTCTTTTAGATATATACTCAAGATGTGGGAACATAAGTTGTGCATATAAACTCTTCCACGCAGCACCTCAGAAGGATCTGGTTATGTTTACGGCTATGGTCGGAGGGTATGCCATGCAGGGCATGGGTGAAGAAGTTCTTGACGTTTTCTATCATATGCTTACATTGGGTGTAAAGCCGGATCATGTTATAATAACTGCAGTGTTATCTGCTTGTAGTCACGCTGGCCTTGTGGACGAAGGGTTAAAGATTTTTGATGCAATAGACAAGGTGCAGGGAGTCAAACCAACAATGAATCAATATGCATGTGTGGTAGATCTCCTTGCTCGAGGAGGTCGGATTAATGATGCATATGCTTTTGTGAAGAGAATGCCAATAGAAGCTGATTCCAATGTATGGGGAACACTGCTGGGTGCTTGTAGAAATTACCATGAGGTGGAATTGGGACGTGCTGTGGCTGATCACCTTTTTAAAGTCGAAACTAATAACATAGGAAACTATGTCGTGATGTCAAATCTATATGCTGCAAATGCTAAATGGGATGGGGTCATGGAGATAAGGAGGCTGATGAGGGCAAGAGATCTGAAAAAGCCAGCTGGATGCAGTTGGGTCGAAGTAGAAGGGACGAAAAATGTATTTATAGCTGGAGATTCATCTCACCCACAACGAACAAGTATTCACAGAACATTAAGTGTGATGGACCAGCAAATCAAAGAGCTCCTAAAGTTTTGAGTTGGTCGAACTTGACGTTCAGCATTTGAATTGGCATACAAAGCAGGCATTTGCTGAATTTTCTAAGGGAGACCTTTTAGTTAAGTGCAGAAATTGATTGCCTGCACAATCTCTTTCAGAGTAGCTAATATAATAGAGACGGTTTTGCAGAGAATCTTTCCCGGCCTCAATTTCTGCACTTAACTAAAAGGTCTCCCTTAGAAAATTCAGCAAATGCCTGCTTTGTATGCCAATTCAAATGCTGAACGTCAAATTCAAATTCAGGTGTATCTTTGCTAATGGCAATATGCATTCTCACCTTTTTGACTCGTGCCTTGTCTTTCTTCTGTAGGTGTATTGTAGTTTCATGGGTAAGATTTCTAGGCAATACGTGCTGCCCGTGCTCATTTTTCACCAACCACTTTGCTAGAATGCATATTGCCATTAGCAAAGATACACCTGGTGAGTTGTGTGAAACATTTGGTGATGGAATATTTGGCCATGTATCTGCTGATGCTGTAAATCCTGAATTTTGACTTGGCTCAATTAAACTAAGCCTCTGAATTCGAGGTTAGTTAAGGTTGGCTAAAAGAATCACTTTTTTCGTTCTCACCTATTTGAAGTTGACAAACCCGTATAAATTTTTTGTCCATATTTTTTGTTGACGTACTTGACAAGTCTTTTTGTCTTTCTTCATTTTCTGCCTCTCATGATTTTCCTACCTGTTAGACAGCGTCAATCTTGAAGTTCACTATCACTAACAGAAGCTCGTATGTGTTCAGGTCTATAAGATATACATTCATGTGGTTCAGAAGAAACCTCATCAGGGAGAAGAGCTTATTCTCCCATGTACAGTAGTTGCTCTAGAGTCTAGAGGGAATTATACCAACTGTTAAGGTACTCACAATAGGAGTGGATTGCTGCTTATTTTTGTCCCTATGGCTATAGCTCTATTAAGCATTGCCTCCTCACGTAAGTGTGTTAAACGTGCATGCATTTCATCTTATCCTATTCAAAAACTCCTTTTTTAGATCCATCGGACCTGAAGATATCTAGCGATCCTTCTCTGTTAATTTTCTGGCTCCTTGTGGTCGTTTAACTCTAATCAAGTTGAATGAAACCAGGCTCGACTTATCATACTTCTGTTTCGTTCCGTGTACTTCTTTTTGGCTTGGCTTGCCTTTCACCCTCATAACTTTATAGCACAATCATAAGTTGATACCAGAGTAATTGGTGCAGGCTGCAGTTAATTCATTCTGTTTGCTGCTGTTATATTGTCATGCGATCAGAATTGGATTGATAGGTTTACCCTTTTTTCCAGGAAGCAAACATATGGCATTGTGTGTAATCTGGAGTCATTGACATTCTTAACAGTGTAGTATTCAAAATTTTATCCTTAATAATAATGATTATGTTCGAGTACCAATAGTTATAATTTGAGCACATTATTACAACTTGTTTCATCAACGTGACAATCTTCCTTGGAGTTCTGGGATCAAGATCATCTGCTGTACAGCAGAGGTGCTGTACCCACAAAATGTCGCTAAATGTTTTTTAGCGACACAAAATTGTCACTTTAAATTTTAGTAACAGCGACAAAACACTTTGAATGACAATCTTTTGTCGCTATTTTGTGGGTACAACACCTCTGCTGTACAGCAGAGGATCTTGATCCGGAATTCTGATAGTAACAAAAGGACGTATATAATTTTAGAGATGTTGGGCTAGAGACGGCAACGCTTTGCATCTTTGATAAGGATGGACAACAGTCTTTGGAAAGAGTTTGGGTACAATGAGGTAATGCAGTTCCTGAAGTGAATTTGGCAATGCCTCGCGACCGAGTGATGGCCCTTTGAGCAACATTTACAAGGAGTTTGTATTCGGTTGATAAGTGGTTAACACCAGGAATGGATGTCTTATGGTGGTTAACTAAGTTGTGGTTGCTTCTGGTGGTGGGTTATTAGGATAGTTCTAGGTGTGGTATTCGGTATTTTTGAAAAAGTTTGATTTATTGTTTGGGTCAAAATTCGATCCTGATTTATTATTGTCAAAGGTTCAAAAGGAACATGCCTGAATATACTAGAAATTACTACCTATCCAGCTTCATCAAGAAGACCAACACTGCCTCTGCACAAACCCTCTTACATCACCTCTCTATTTAGCAACTTATTGGAATAAAGAGAGAAGGTGGCAGGATTGGGGCGCTTCATCCTCAATAACAGTAGTGTACAAGTAGAACAATGGAGCACATCCTCCTCAGCGACAACAAAGACAGTAAGTAGCCTTGGCATTATCTATCCTGCAAACCTGAACATGGGCACGTCACCAAACTATCAGAGATCCCATCATTCACATTGACTCTTACTACTTACTTCCACATATGAAAATAGCTGAGACATTGGATAACATGGTGAAGTGAAGCCCAATATGTGCCACCGACGTTCCTATCTTGATATGTGCAGTATAATCACCGGTGATTCAGACATCTTGGGAGAAGTCAAACTGTTTGCCACGATAGCAAGTTGGCAAACTCATCTACAAATCAGGAGTGACTTTTGTTTTAATGATGCTGATGAGAGGACTCACTGTGTTGGACTTGCTAGGCTGTGCATTATAAGATTATAGAGTGGAAGTTATTTTGTTCAGCTTCCCCTTGATATTTATAGGTTTTGTATTATGAAGGTCAAAGGGCAATACTGCTTAGACTGTAATGTGGCAGCTTTCATGTACTTTTCATTGATATTAATGCAAGTCTGAAAATTAGCCCAAAAAAAGAAAAAAGAAAAAAAACACTAATGATGATTTTTGTTTTGTTTTATTTATATATGATCGACATCTTCATCAAACACAGTAGAGGTGATTTCAAGAGCCTGCATTGTACAAATAGCTAATGCAGTTTATGAAATTAGTGAAGACCCTGAAGGTAAAGATGTAGGTCTTAGGTTTGGTGCCATCCAAACTTGCAATATATGTCCTTACGTATTCTTGTAATGGTAGCAGATGGGCATCTAACATGTCTTTGATGTGGGTTGCGACAGATGAGTTCATGGTTTTAACTCTTCTGGGAAGGAGCACACATGCTCGGCTCGACGAACAAGGATTGACTCCTTTGGAAGGAGCACATATTCTCGCCTGGACGAGCAAAGTTGACTTTTGTGGACGTAGCACATATACTTGGCTGAACGAGCAAGAGTTGACTCTTTTGGAATAAGCACATATGCTCGACTGGACGAGCAAGGGTTGACTCCTTTAGAAGGGAAGTAGATGCTCATTGAAACAAGCAACGGTTCACTCCTATGTACAAATATACGCTCTGTCGCATGAGCAATGGTTAACTCCTTTAGAAGGAGCGCATATGCTCGCTAGGACGAGGAAGGATTGACTTCTTTGGAAAGGAGTGTACATGCTGGGCCGGACGAGCAAGGGTTGACTCCTTTGGAAGGAGTGCATATGCTTAATTCGACTACGAAGGGGTCAACTCCTCCCGCAGGAGAGCATATGCTTGGCTGGACGAGCAAGGGTTGACTTCTTTCCAATAAGTGCATAAATTCTCGACTAAACGAGCAAGGGTTGACTCCTTTGAGAAGGAGCGCACATGCTCGGCCAAACGAGCTAGGGTTGAATCTTTTAGAAGAAGCCCATGTGCTCGCCTGGTTAAGCAAGTATTGAATCCTCTGGAAGGAACACAAATGCTCGCTTAGACGAGCAAGGGTCGACTTATTTGGAATGAGCGCATGTACTCAATTGGAAGAGCAAGGGTCGACTCCTTTTAAAGGATGACATAAATGCTCAACTGGATAGGCAATAAATTGACTCCTTTGGTAGGAGCACACGTGCTCGAGTGAACAAGCAATGGTTGACTCTTTTCCAAAAAGCGCATATGCTGGCGTTGGACAAGCAAAGGTTGACTCCCTTGGATAAAACACATATGTTGGCTTTGGACAACCTTTGCTCCCTTGGACGAGCAAAGGTTATGCTCGATTTGACAAGCAAAGTTATGCTCGACTGGACAAACAAAGGTTGACTCTTTTGGGAGGAGCGCATATGCTCGATTCGGTGAGTAAGGGTCGGCTACTTTGGAAGGGTGCATATGCTCTATTCGATGTGCAATGGTTGACTCCTCTTTGAAAAGCACTTATGCTTAACTGGACGAGCAAGGATTAAGTCCTTTGGAGGTACCACATATATTTGACTAGACGAGGTTGACTCCTTTGGATAGAGTGCACATGCTTGATTGGACGGGCAAAGTTTGACTCCTTTGGAAGGAGCACACAGGTTCCCCTACATAAGCAAGGCTTGAATTCTATAGAAAAAGCGCATATACTCGCCCAGACGAGCTAGGGTTGACTCCATTGGAAGGAGCTAGGCAGAAGCTCAATTGGATGAACAAGGGTTGACTCCTTTAGGCGGAGCGCACATACTTGTTTGGACTAAAGCACGATGGAAATGCTTCATAGTTCAAATGTCATCGTAACTTGTTGACACTTGATCATCAATATCATCGGTAGAAAAATAAATTTCCACAAAACAATCAAGCCTGAGGTTGCTTTCAAACTTACATGCACTTGGTACTGACATACCATATGGAAAATGTGTGGAGGATCATAAGATTCCAAGATTTGGGAAAGAGCACAATTGGAAGAAATAATGTAATTTTTTAGGGGTTGGACTATTTGAAGACACTTATTATTCAGAGTAATATGTATGTCATGCTCATTAAGAGGAATGTTCTCAAAGAAAAGAGTCCATACTAAAGCTCGTGTTCAAGGTTCAATTGTTAAGGTTTGCATAGTAGAAGAACTTGTCAACTTTTTGTAGCCAAAATTTGGGCTTGATATTGATACAAAGTTAAATCGACCAAGTTGAAATGAGGCTAAGGCGAGCACAAATTTAGAAGAACATTTATCATGTTCAAACATTCAGGTTGTCCACTCGGATGAACTTTACTCGGTGGCTAGGGGATGAAGGGTATAAGTGGACACACTATACGCCATTCTAAATTACGAAGATATTTTATCTTTTGTTGAGCAAGTTAATGTCCTCATATAATTACTCTGAACACTTTTGTTAACCCTACGGTTATTTAACCTAGGATTATATTTGATTTTGATGATAACTAACATTGATGATTATGCTGTCTAACATGCATTGAGTTGATGAAGCAATATGAACAATCTCACACTCATGCAAATGGAAAATTAGACGAGCAAATCGTTTAAAGACTCTCAACGGAACGCATCAAAGAAGGATTTCGTCGATTGAACTTTACTATGCTTTATTTCCTTCTTTGTAAACTAGACGTAGAGAGATGATCGTTACGATGATTGTATACCTAGAATTTGCCCATAGGTTTTCCTTGCATGCATAAAAGTTTTTCATTCTTTGAAAACTAGGAAACTGCATTTTCTGGAATGCAGTCGACTGCATTAGATTGCAGTCGACTGCAACTTGGGCAGTGAGGTATTACAGTCGACTGCATTGGAATGCAGTCGACTGCAATACTTCCAGTAGCCTATTACAGTCGACTGCATTGGATTACAGTCGACTACAAGTTGGAAATTTTGAATTTCCAACGGCTACTTTGGGAATACAGTCGACTGCAATAGCCGTTTGGCGCATTTAATGCTCCACCTAATTCCAAACGGTCATATTCTTTCCCACCTCTATAAATACTCATCTTGGGCATAGTTTTGATTCATCAATTGCATTCAAAGCTCTCTTATCCTTCATATTCTCAAAGATCAAAGCAATTGTTCAAATCTCTCTTGTTTCATTGATTTCTCATCCTTTTCAAGAGAGCATTTATTGTGAGCTTACATTTGAGAGATATACACTTTCATAAGTCATCATACACTCATCTCTCTTGTTCTAGTGCTTAAACTTGTACTCATCTACTTCTTGAGAGTGAAATCTTGTACACATTTCTTCATTGAAAGGTTCTTGTATCAAAGCTTGGGGTTGTCAAGCTTTGGAGCTTTGGGTTTGTCAAAGCTTGTTCTTGATGTGGGCATAGCATCAAGGGATTGTAAGAGGTTCGATCTTGACCCGTAAGGAAGATCATACTAGTGGATTCTAGGGCCTTTCAAGGGACTTCCTTGAAGGGGTGGACGTAGGCTTGTGGGTATATCAAGCCGAACCATTTAATTCTCCTTGTCAAGTATCTCTAAACCTTTCTCTCTTTACATTATCATCTTACATTTGTGTTGAGATTGGTTGTTTGCTTATTTAAGTTATTGAGATTGAGGTTTGTTGTTTGTTAATTTTTAAAGTAGTCTTAAAACCCTATTCACCCCCCCTCTAGGGTTATTTTATTGGTTTCAAGTGGTATCAGAGCCTCGGCTCTTGTTATATTGGGTAACGCCAAGAGAGTTAATTGATCATGGCTTACGTTGGGGGTATGGAGGGTAGTTCTACCACTAGGCCTCCATTGTTTAATGGGACCAATTATAGTGTGTGAAAAGTTAAGATGAAAATCTACTTAGAGTCTCAAGACTACGAGATGTGGGATATTGTTGAGAATGGCCCAAACGTTCCGATAAAGGTGGTTGACAAGGTTGAAGAGCCAAAATCCAAATCGGAGTATAGTGATCATGATAAAAAGATGATTTGTATGAATGCTAGAGCGAAAAATTGTCTTGTTTGTGCTTTAGACACTAATGAACTCAATAGAGTCATTATGTGTAATTCTGCTAAGAGTATTTGGGATACTCTTCAAGTAACTCATGAAGGAACTTCTCTCCTTAGAGATTCCAAGATGAACTTATTGTTTAGAGATTATGAGTTATTCCATATGCTTCCAAATGAATCCGTTACGGATATGAATACTCGTTTCACTAACATTGTAAACCCTTTGAAGCAATTGGGCAAGGAATTCACTAATGGTGATCTTGTAAGAAAAGTGATTAGGTCTTTACCAAGAGCTTGGGATGCAAAGATCACCGCCATTCAAGAATCGAAGAATCTCAATATCTTTCCTCTTGATGAATTGATGTGCTCACTTATGACGTACAAAATGCAAATCAAGACCTTTGATCAAGAAGACGTCAAGAAGAAGCCTACATCAATTGCCCTTAAAGCTTCATCTTCAAACCTTGAGTCAAGCGATGATGAAGAAGAATTTGATGAAGAGGATGTTGCAATGATTGCAAAGAACTTTAAGAAGTTCATGAGGTTTAGAAGGAATGGTGGGAGAAGGCAACAAAATGCTAGCAACGAAGAGAAGCTTTGCTACAAATGCCACAAGCCGGGACACATGAAGATGGATTGTCCCATATACAAAAGGGAAAAGAAGGAAAGAAGAGATGTATGGGAAAGAGTTAAAAGGAGACAACTCTCCAAGAAAGAGAACAAAGAGAAGGAAAAAGCAATGAATGCCGAACATACTCCAACTTGGAGTGACTTCGATTCAAGTGATGAAGATGATGAGAAGAACGAACAAGCAAATGTGTGCTTCATGGCAAATGATGAAGTAAGCTCCTTTTCCAGTAGTGATAGTGATAGTGAAAGCTTCGAAGATGCTTATGATAGCCTATATGAGGAATCCAAGAAAATTTTTAAGAAAAATATTATTTTATCAAAAAAATTCCTTGAGGCTAATAAGCAAATTGAGAAGTTGAGAGTGGAAAATAATGAGTTGCATGCCAAGAATGATTGCATTTCCAACCATTTATATGTAAAACATGTGAATAATGACTTGGTTGAATTGATTGCTAACACTCCTAGCTCAAAACAAATCTCTTGCAAAACTTTGGTTTTAGAAAAACAAAATGAAGATTTAAAACTTGAGATTTGTGATTTGAAAAAATGTCTTCAAAAATTTGTTGATGGTCAAAACAATTTGGATGTCATGCTTGGACGCCAAAGATTTGGCCTAAACAAAGGTGGTCTTGGATTAGATCCCTTGGCCTTACCTCCTAAAATCTTTCAACAACAAGCTAGGTTGAATACTCATTCAAAACAACCAAAGAACTATTGCACACCATTTACACATTGTGGTTGGTGCAACAAGAAAGGGCATACGACTAATTATTGTCCTTGTAGAATTGTTTATGTTAGAGGTAGAAAGAAGATGTGGGTTGTGAAAGGTCAAGATTACAAATGCAAGACTAACACCCAAGGACCCAAGAAAATATGGGTACCAAAAGTCACTACTTCATTTGTGTTTATAGGTATGTCTCAAAGCAAAATCTAGTAGCAAGAAGTGGATTCTTGATAGTGGATGCTCAAGACATATGACCGGCAACATATCTCTTTTCACCTCAATTGATCTTATAGAAGGAGGAAAAGTGACCTTTGGTGACAACGCACATGGAAAAATCAAAGGTAAAAGAACTATAGGTAAGGAACCACATTCAATTGAGAATGTGTTATATGTTGAAGGTTTGAAGCATAATTTGCTAAGTATTAGTCAATTTAGTGATAAAGGTTTTAGAGTAATCTTTGAGGCTTCTCATTGCACTATACAATCCTTGAAGAATAATGAAACTATTTTGGTAGGAAATAGAGATGACAATGTTTACTCTATTCAATTGAATGATCTAGCTAACCAAGATGTCAAGTGTCTTAGTGCTATTAGTGAGACATCTTGGCTTTGGCATCGAAGACTTGGACACATGCATATGGAGCATTTGAAGGATATTTCAAGCAAAGAACTTGTGAGGGGACTCCCGAAGATCAAGTTTGAGAAAGACAAAGTATGTGATGCTTGTCAAATGGGTAAGCAAAAGAAAGTCTCTCACAAACCGAAGAAAATGGTATCTACTTCTAGACCCTTGCAATTACTTCATATGGATTTATTTGGACCAATCCCTACTACTAGTCTTGGTGGTAAATCATATTGTTTTGTTATTGTTGATGACTATTCTTGCTATACTTGGACTTTCTTTTTGGCCACCAAAGATGAATCTCTAAATGTGTTCACTTCATTTGCAAAACGTATTCAAAATCAAAAAGGATATTTGATATCCAACATTCGAAGTGATCATGGTAGAGAATTTGAAAATTTAAAAATAGGAGCCTTGTGTGATGACTTTGGGATATCACATAATTTTTTGGCTCCTAGAACTCCTCAACAAAATGGTGTTGCCGAAAGAAAGAATAGGTCTTTGCAAGAAGCGGCAAGAACAATGCTTAACGAATATGGTTTACCTAAGTACTTTTGGGCGGAGGCGGTCAATTGTGCTTGTTTTGTTCTCAATAGAGTTATCTTGCGAAAAATTTTGTTAAAAACCCCTTATGAGCTTTTTAATGATAAGAAACCTAAGGTGAGCTTTTTTAGAGTCTTTGGTTGCAAATGCTTTATTTTAAATACTAAGGATCACCTTAGCAAATTTGATTCCAAAACATTTGAGGGTATTTTTCTTGGCTACTCTAATAATAGTATGGCATATAGAGTCTATAATAAAAGTACTTTGGTTGTTGAAGAATCCATTAATGTTACTTTTGATGAGACTAATCCTTTTCTTCGGAGGACTGTTAATGTAGATGATGTGGACAATGACATGAGAACTTTGAATATAAGTGAAACAATACAAGACAACCACAAAGAAATTATTCAAGAAGAACAACAATCAAGCTCTCAAGAGGAAGACAAGGAAGCAAGCAATGATGTTTCAAACTCGGACTACTCTCAAGAATTACCAAAAGATTGGACTTACAAAAAGGATCATCCAAGCGATCAAATCTTAGGTAATCCTTCGAGTGGGGTAAGAACTCGACGCTCTCTTCAACAACATGTTAATTTAGCGTTTCTTTCCCAAATTGAACCGAAGAACTTCTCCGAAGCTCTACATCATGAATCTTGGATGCTTGCTATGCAAGAAGAGCTAGTTCAATTTGAAAGAAATCAAGTTTGGACCCTTGTGCCTAAACCTCAAAACTATAGGATTATAGGCACAAAATGGGTATTTAGAAACAAACTTGATGAATCCGGAATCGTGGTTAGAAACAAGGCTAGATTAGTGGCCCAAGGTTATAACCAAGAGGAAGGAATTGATTTTGATGAAACTTATGCACCGGTAGCTAGACTTGAATCTATTAGAATGCTTTTAGCTTTTGCTTGCTATAGAGATTTTAAACTCTTTCAAATGGATGTCAAGAGTGCTTTTCTAAATGGTTTTATTTCGGAGGAGGTTTATGTGGCTCAACCTCCCAGCTTTGAGCATGAAAAATTTCCAAACCATGTTTTCAAGCTTATCAAAGCTCTTTATGGTTTAAAACAAGCTCCTAGAGCTTGGTATGAAAGGCTAAGTAGTTTTCTTTTAGAAAATGGTTTTTCAAGAGGAAAACTTAACACCACTCTGTTTATCAAATCTAAGGGCAAGGACTTATTGTTGGTGCAAATTTATGTTGATGATATTATATTTGGTGTTACTAATGGATCCTTGTGCGAAGAGTTTGCTTCTTGTATGAGTAAGGAGTTTGAAATGAGCATGATGGGAGAACTCACCTTCTTCCTTGGATTGCAAATCAAACAAAGCAATGATGGAATCTTTATCAACCAAGCCAAATACACCAAAGAGCTACTCAAGAGATTCGACATGGAAGCATCAAATGCTTTTGACACTCTAATGAGCTCTTCATTAAAGCTTGATAAAGATGAAAAGGGTAAGGATGTTGATATTAAACGCTATCGAGGTATGATCGGATCACTCCTTTACCTTACCGCAAGTAGACCCGACATAATGTTTAGTGTTTGTTTATGTGCTAGATTTCAAGCTTGTCCTAAGGAATCTCATTTAGTTGCCGTAAAGAGAATCCTTAGATATCTTAAGGGCACTCACGATTTAGGGTTATGGTTTCCTAGAAACACATCATTTTTTGACCTAGTTGGTTACTCCGACGCCGATTTTGCCGGTTGTAAAACCGAGCGAAAAAGTACTAGTGGAGGTTGCCAATTCCTAGGTCACTCTCTTGTTTCTTGGAGTTCCAAAAAGAAAAACTCGGTTGCACTCTCTACCACCGAAGCCGAATATATGGCGGTTGGTGCTTGTTGTGCACAAATTCTTTGGATGAAACAAACCCTTTTGGATTTTGGACTCAAGTATGATCACATACCTATCTTATGCGATAACACTAGTGCCATTGATTTGAGCAAAAATTCCATCCAACATTCACGCACTAAGCACATAGAAATCAAACACCATTTTATCCGTGATCATGTGCAAAAGGGTGATATTGTTCTAGATTTCGTGGACACAAATCATCAACTAGCGGATATCTTCATTAAACCGTTAGATGCAAAGAGGTTTACCGCTCTTAGAAGAGAACTTGGCATGTCTTCACCTATGTGACTAGGTTATTTTTGTGCTAGTTGCTCTTTACATGCTTGAGCATTATCTCATATGCTTATAGCATGCTTTGGTTGATTTTTCATTTCCAAACATCGTTGGTTTTATTGATATTTATTTATCTTAAAAATAAAAAAATATATTTGCACACTTTTATTGCTATATACATATGTATAATCTTTTTTTAAGACTGATTGACTTTGTGCATTGAAGTCGACTGCATTGGTCAAGACAGTCGACTGCATTACGGGGGAAGGGCATAAATCGTGCCCAGATCTCTTTTTCTGCAGAAACCTTCTCTCTCTCTTCGAAAAGAAGCTCTCATCTCTCCTTGGACTCAATTCTCCTCCGTTTGGCTTGAAATTGGTACGTAAATCCTCCCAAATTTCATTCTACTTCATGATTTACATACTTTCTCTAATCCATTTCATCTACATTATTCATAATCGGTTGAAATTCGAATTGCTCTCTATAGAATATTTCTTCAGATCTACTTCTTTTTAGCATGCTTCTATATGATTTAATGCTTGATTCATATTTAGGGATGCTTATTATATGATTCTACATAGTTTAATTACTTGTATTCATGCAAAATTCGAATTTCCCCAATTTTCATAAACTAGGGTTCTTCACTTGTCAAAATTTCTTCAAATTGTTTATGCAATTACATGTTTCATCATTTGATTCATGCTTAGTTATGTCTATTACTCAATTGTACGTGGTTAATTTCATTCAATTTGTCCAAAATTGAATTTTTTCCAAAATTGCATAAATTAGGGATTATCTTCAAAAAAAAAAAGTCATTTTTTTTTGCATATTCTTTTATCTTACATTTATTATTTCTCTCTTTAGACTATTTCAGGTATGGCAAGAGAGAAACGTGCCATTGCCAGTTCATCTCGCTCACGAGCTGCACCCGAGCCCGAGCCTATCGCGGTAGAGTTTGATCAAAATCGATATCGGAACCGCGAGGCTGCCGATCGCTTTTCTGCACAACTCTCTTCACCTTTGACTCCAGGTTTGCGACTGGATACTCCATTCCTTTTCAACATAGGTGTACTTAGATGCCTTCAGGATTGTTATCTAGATCGCCTCACCGATAGGAACACTATTCTATATTATCCTGATGCAATCCGCTTATTTTATGAGAATTTGACTTGGAACATTTCCTCTGAGTCATGTACCCTCTCATCCTATGTTTTTGGACGCCGCATTTCATTCTCACAATCACGTCTAGCCACTCTTCTAGACCTCCCTGATAGTGGCTTCTCTTTTTCGTTAGAAATGATCCCTGTCGCTGGTCAGTCACATTGGTTTGACCTTTTACTATTGAGGAACAGCTTTGACACACACTTCATTGTCGACAGGTTCGGGTTGCGAGCAAACCCAGCCTACGTGACCTACCTCCTCTCTCTCGTCTGTTCCATCATATCATCGCTCATAACGTCATTCCTCGAACCGGCGGTCTTTCACTCGTCTCTTACTTAGACGTTCAGCTCTTGACCTTCTTTCGCTCAGGCACACCGCTTAACCTCCCTCGTCTCATCATGTTAAACATGATTAGTAGCGCCTCACATCCTGCCTTAGCTATACCTTATGGCCTCCTACTCTCTCAAATTCTTGCTGCCTTTGACATACCTTTTCTGGGTGAGTATATTGAGGTTACTAGGCACATCGTACTAGACTGCTCTATCCTTCGTAGGAAGGGCCTTTTAGATGATCGTAACCGTTTCTTACCTGAGCCTGAGTTAGAAAATGTCATTGTCGATGATGATGATGAGGATGATGATGATGGTGATGCTGATGATGATAATGATGGTGCTGATGGTAATGATGATGCTGCTGATGCTGATGATGATGCTGGGGGAGATGCCGGTGATGGGTTTGATCGTGATCCACCTCCGTTGATCATTCCGAGTACACATGAGGCGGGCACTTCTTCCGGTCCTTCTACTTCCGGATATGAAGCGATCCTCACACGCTTAGATATGATGCAACAGCATATGCATGCCGGTTTCAGTCGGATGGATCTTGCCCACAGCCAGCTCAGTCGACGCCTTTCTCGCATGGAGGATCATTGTGGGATTCAGTGTCCCGAGGAGGACATCTTTCATCCCCCTCCTCCACCATCGGGTCCTTAGGCATTAGGACATGCTTTATGTTTTTTATGCTTATCAAACTCAATTATGTATCTAAAAAAAACTTATCATGGATCCTACTCTTAGTATTGCATTAGCACTCTTAATTCATGCTTATCTTATTGCCTCTGGTTTAAAATTTATGTGCTATTTTCATACATGTGCTTGGTACACCTTTTGATGGTTATTCAAGTATTTATTTTTTTCTCTTGTTTAAATGCCCTTGTTGGCTATATTGATTATCCATGGATGGATACATAAATTGATCACTTTCACACACACCCTTGATCTTTTTCAATGATGTCAAAAGGGGGAGAAAATATTGTTGAATATTGTTGATTCATGTGGATTTGATATGAGCATATATTACTTGAGTTAGGGGGAGCCCTATATTGCTTAAGATAGGGGGAGCCTTTTATGATTTCTTCTCATGACCCCTTATGGTTTATAATTAAGATTGTCATGCTTCTTTGTGTTCATTATCTTATATATCTCATATTATTTGAATCAATGTTTGTCATCATAAAAAAGGGGGAGATTGTTAACCCTACGGTTATTTAACCTAGGATTATATTTGATTTTGATGATAACTAACATTGATGATTATACTGTCTAACATGCATTGAGTTGATGAAGCAATAGGAACAATCTCAGACTCATGCAAATGGAAAATTAGACGAGCAAATCGTTTAAAGACTCTCAACGGAACGCATCAAAGAAGGATTTCGTCGATTGAACTTTACTATGCTTTATTTCCTTCTTTGTAAACTAGACGTAGAGAGATGATAGTTACGATGACTGTATACCTAGAATTTGCCCATAGGTTTTCCTTGCATGCATAAAAGTTTTTCATTCTTTGAAAACTAGGAAACTGCATTTTCTGGAATGCAGTAGACTGCATTAGATTGCAGTCGACTGCAACTTGGGCAGTGAGGTATTACAGTCGACTGCATTGGAATACAGTCGACTGCAATACTTCCAGTAGCCTATTACAGTCGACTGCATTGGATTACAGTCGACTGCAAGTTGGAAATTTTAAATTTCCAACGGCTACTTTGGGAATACAGTCGACTGCAATAGCCGTTTGGCGCATTTAATGCTCCACCTAATTCCAAACGGTCATATTCTTTCCCACCTCTATAAATACTCATCTTGGGCATAGTTTTGATTCATCAATTGCATTCAAAGCTCTCTTATCCTTCATATTCTCAAAGATCAAAGCAATTGTTCAAATCTCTCTTGTTTCATTGATTTCTTATCCTTTTCAAGAGAGCATTTATTGTGAGCTTACATTTGAGAGATATACACTTTCATAAGTCATCATACACTCATCTCTCTTGTTCTAGTGCTTAAACTTGTACTCATCTACTTCTTGAGAGTGAAATCTTGTACACATTTCTTCATTGAAAGGTTCTTGTATCAAAGCTTGGGGTTGTCAAGCTTTGGAGCTTTGGGTTTGTTAAAGCTTGTTCTTGATGTGGGCATAGCATCAAGGGATTGTAAGAGGTTCGATCTTGACCCGTAAGGAAGATCATACTAGTGGATTCTAGGGCCTTTCAAGGGACTTCCTTGAAGGGGTGGACGTAGGCTTGTGGGTATATCAAGCCGAACCATTTAATTCTCCTTGTCAAGTATCTCTAAACCTTTATCTCTTTACATTATCATCTTACATTTGTGTTGAGATTGGTTGTTTGCTTATTTAAGTTATTGAGATTGAGGTTTGTTGTTTGTTAATTTTTAAAGTAGTCTTAAAATCCTATTCACCCCCCCTCTAGGGTTATTTTATTGGTTTCAACTTTAAAATGGGTGAGTGTACAAAATTATACTGACTTGCAGTAGAAATGCAGAATCTCAACCTTTGATCCAAAAGAGCTTGAATAATTTCGTGAAATGCAATTTGTTGAGTGGTTCAAACTATGAGGAAGTACGAAGCCAAAGTAGATTAATGTGATTTGTTAGTATGCTGATATACATTTTTCCACTTCTTTTATATCTTAAGTTTTTTTTTTCATTTTTTCATTTCTACTTGACTTCTGCTTGAAAATATTAGCTTCTGGCCCTAGTAAATAGGCTACTTATCATGGAGGTTTTATCGTTGATGAGTTTAGGTTTAACACAAGATATCTTAACCGAACTAAACATACCCAAAATAGTGAAGTCTTGGTTAATGATGACTGTTATAATGAAAATTGCGTTGATTTTTATGGAGAGCTTGATGAGATTTTTGAGCGAACATATCCCAATGCGTAAAGTCGATTGGTTATGTTCCATCTTTTTCCAGTTTATTTGTTATGTTAAAAAAATACTGGTTTGATCTTACATGCAAGGTTTGGATCAGACGAATAATTTTTGTTTGCTAGTCAAGTTTCACAAGTCTGCTACGCATAAGATGTCTCAAATACTAAATTTCCTTGGTTTATTGTTAGCAAGTCCAAAAAAATGCCAATTATCATAGAAGTACATACATGGCTTTCCCTTTTGAGGGAGACATTGTCCTGTGGTGGGGTCGTGGGCTGAGTCATTACAGACGATATCAGAACTGACTCTCGAAAGTTCGAGCTGGGCTATCTCCAATAGAGTTGCCGATGTGGTGTAAACAAAGGTAAGTCCAGGTATACCCCACATCAAAAGGATGGTTGGGGCAATGAAGGATGAGTCGAGTATATCCCACATTGGCTAGAGAGAAAGATTTTGGGCTGTATGTAATCAAGCCTTTGTGAGGACGCTAAGATATAAGGAGGGGAGATTGTAATATCTCACATCAAATATAGAATAACTTGAGATTACCCTTATAAATCTTGTCTATTATCTTAGAAGTACTTACTTGGCTAGCTCTTTTGAGGGAGGCATTGCCCGCGAAAGACGTTAAGGCATAAGGATAGGAGATTTTAATATCCCACATCATTTGTCGAATAATTCGCGATTGGCCTTATAATATCTTGCCCATGAATTCATAAGTACTTACTTGACTAGCCCTTTTAAGGGAGGCATTATCCTATGGTAGAATCGTGGACCAGGTCGTTACACCTATCAAGATGAAACAACTGTCTTGGTACCTATTCAAGTGAATAAGGAGGATGATGCTCTTTCTTTTCTACCAACTGGGCATCTAGGAGAAGAAGTTTTAAAGGATGAAGATGGCATTGAAGAAAGCGAGGAGGATGCATAAGCTACTTAAGATGAAAAGAATAACTCTCAGTATGAAGGTGATGAATTTTGAAGTTGAAGATGATGAATCACAAGATGAAGTTGACGACGATGATGAAGCTATTGGCTTATCTTCTGGTGAAGATTATTTTGTTTATTTTGTACAACAAACTTGAAATATTGACTTCATTGTCAAATAGTACGTAAGATGAAGAGAATGACTCCGTGTTCTTGTACTTGATTACTTATTAGTAGCGATATTAGCTTATTCGTTCCTCCACAATGGCCTTTAGGAATATATATATACTAACTTAGGATTTTTCATAAAATCTCTACTTCCAGTTATGCATAGATTGACATGGAGTTGTGGTCGTGGTGGATGGGAGTTGCATCTGCACCACTTGCTGGGGCTAGTCGTCATGGTGGTGGCGATGCACAGAGTTGTAGCATCCAGCAACCCAAGTCAGAAGCTTCATCAGTTGCTTCCTCATCAGGTATAATTATGATTAGCTTGACCTTTCTTAATAATTTTAGCTTTCGATTTTAATGAAGTATTTTATTTTGTAGTATCTCGTCGAGGCCGTAGGCCCGCACATGCGTGGTACTAATCTCAAGATGAAACAGCTAAATGTGATTCAAACCAATAAGCAACGGTTTATCGAGCAACGGATTATTGTCGCTAAGTTATTTGGCGACTATTTTTTCGTTACTTGTTGTCCACTTTTTAATTTTTTGCAAAATCTAAAGAAATTCAAAAATTATAAAAAAAATCCTATACTGGAGGAACGTTCCGGCGGCAAAGGTTTTAAAGTCCGTCAATAAAAGTTATTTTTTTACTGACGGATCATAAGAATCAGTGACTAATCGTTTTGCGACAGGGTTATTTTTCAATTGTCAAAAGTCATTAGCAATGGATTTAGGGTTTAGGTTTGTTATTTAGGGTTTAGCGTTAGGTTAGGGTTTAGAATATATTTTTTGGTCAACAAATTTGAGTTTAGCATTCAAATAAAGTTGTGTTTGGTTATCAAATCCGTAAAACGACCTATCCATCTTTCCTCGCAACCCCACCTTCCCCCTTTGTTTCCTGTTGATAAATAAAACCCCACAAACAAAATAGCAACATATTGCAAAAATAAAAAAAATTCCGTCAATAAGTTCAAAGAGTGCAATAGAATTTGCAGGGAAGTTTTTTTAAATACAAATGCATATGAAGCTTAATGCTTAAAACTACCCATGTGAACTAACACTTCAAATTTAATTCGTGAGTCACTTTTTCTCTATCGGCATATACACTTCCACCGTGCCTGTTATAGTTGGTTGTCCTTCCCATTTATCAGCCACTAATTGACCGGATCAAAGTGGGTCACCAAAGCCACATCAAAGAGAAATGGTTACAGGTTTGATTGGTGAGGTGGGGGGGGGGGGGAGGAACCTTCCTTGTCCAATAGAATTGGATAGTAATCTAAATGTTTTTAGGATTGTGTCAGACTATTTCTCACGAGGATCACAGCTGCTATCTTTATTACACAAAGTTTTCTTAAGTGTGGAACTTACCATCCGGATGGCACAACAATCCTTTAAAACCCAAGTCAGTTATCTCCATGAATTTACTACTTCTTCCCCCTTTACTCTCACCCCTCTCCAATTTTTATTTTCATTCACAACATTGTTGAAATCTTCTACCACAAGCCAATGGAGAAGATTTGTCTCAGCTATCCATTGCATAATCAATCATATGCTTCTTTTTTCGCCATGTGGTAAGGAGTTATATGGGTTGCAAGAAAAACAACCAGTAACCCTATGAACTTCTGGTAATAACAAATTGTTTGCTCGTCAAAACTTCTAAATTCCCCCCAAAAAAACCCCTTGCTTCAACACAATTTTTGTGACTATAACCCTTCCTCTGTGAAATAACATTAGAGTATTCACTGCGAACACTTAATTCCATAATCACAAAACTAAAACAGGAATCCATAGACTCTATCAATCGCACATCTCTTTCCATGAGAAAAACCCCTTTATTGTAGACATCTTCCTAACATTTTTGTTGTATTCTTTGGATCAAGGGTCAAAGAGTTGTGGGAATTAGTTCATTGCACGAATGGATGATCAATGTTGCAAGGAGTAGTATCTCTAAGAGTTATTACTGAGTGGCAGCCGTGATTAGCCTTACTTAAAGTAATAAGAGTTAACTACGCCATTGACCACCGAACTATAACCTCAATTCCGTTAACAACTCATGTGCGAGGCACATGACGGTTAAGTAGGGGACAAAATTGTCAACTTTCATTTTCTCTTTGCAGAAAAACAACCTCTATGTCCTCTAAGAAACCACACGCCCAACTGCCAACTTCCATCCAGAATTGAAGGTATTTTTTCACCAATCGGCCGGCGTTTGTGGTGCGGGACTAGTTACGGGTTGGTGACTGTCGGCACGAGTGTGGTGGTCCATCAGCGACAGATCTGGTGGATTTTGGTGGCGGGAGTGTGGTGGCCCATCGGCGACAGATCTGGTGACTTTTGGCAGCTGGAGTGTGGTGGCCCATCGGCGACATATCTGGTGGCTTTTGGCACTGGTGTTCTGGCCATTAATTGTTCGGTCGGTATTGGTGGCTGGCGGTGGTGTTGACCAAACAACCGAATCATCAGTCGGCTTTGGTGTTGCGACGGGCGGTTGGTGGCTGTTCCGTGGTGGCGGGGTGGACCAGTAGTCGTTGTAATGACGGCAGTTGGTCGATGGTCGTCACTTCATGTCAATTGGCATTGGATTAGCCGGTGATCCACGACTAGCCGGCGACGATGAAGGAGGTGGTGCAGAAGAGAGTCCATCAAAATTTGCAGAGAGAAAGAGGGTGGGGAAAGAAGTGAAGAGCGGTAAGTGCGAGCGCTTGCGGTGTGGGTTGGGTTTGAGAGAGAGAGATAGAGATTATGGTGCTTGGTTTGAAGTCACAGACATGGAATAAGAAAGGAGAAAGAATAAAAAGAAGAAGAAGAGGAGGAGGAGGAAGAGAGAGAAAAAGAAATTTATTGAGTGACGGATTTGCCCCTAAATTAAATGACTTAATGAACTTAGATTTGACGGAACCTAACAGAGTGACTTAATTGAGAGCAATTGAAGAGTCCAGTGGTCACTTTGACACAAATCAAAATTCAGTGACTAAAGTGGAATTTGGGTTATAGTTTGGTGGTCAATGGCGTAGTTAACTCAAGTATCAATTGGATAAACTTGCATCAAAATCCTTTTTCCCAACCCCATCACAATTCCAAGGAAGAAGTTTTGTAGTCAAGTTAGATGGAGAGTGCGAGTGATAAGCTACCTAGAGCAAATACCTCATAATCTCCCAACTGTGTGTCCACTTCAAAATCCACATGTAGGAATTTTTAGTTCCCTTTCTCCAAGGATGTTCTCTGTAACTTGGTTGACTAAGGCTTGAGAAGGCCGATTGAAATTAAAGTTGGTTTTGGATCAAGGTCTGGTAGCCGTATCAGGAATGATGGCTATGGACCAGACAAGGATTTGGGTTGGGTATTATTCAACATGGAGGGAAAGGTGGGTAGATTTGGTGGTGGTTTTCTTCGCTTATAACTGGACTAGACCCAGCGGAGAAACAAACTGTTCATGTCATGCCATTTTCACATTATCAAAAAAGAAAAGGTGTTGCTTGAGTAGTCCAATCTGTGTGGTCATGTATGCACAGAGGGCAAGGTGTAGCTAGTCATCCTAGTTTGCTAGATAGCCATCTAAGGTTTTATTTCAGATCTTGCGGAAAGTTTTGGTTACGAATTCTACTTGGCTATTGCTCGGTGGATATTAAGGGGTGAAATGTGATATATGATCTGATACCTTCTCGTGAGGGAAGCCACTCATAATTCACAAACTAAGAGCTTTTATCTTTGATCAATATTTTGAGGATTAAAAATCTACATAGTATATTATCCCCCGTGATGTTTGCGAGTAAGGCCCAATTGCTTTCTTCTTAGGAAGATGGTCTTAACCTACTTAATATAAAGCTTGATTGATAGCAACAAGGATCCATACCTCGCCATATAAATGTGGATTGGTAGGCCCAATGAAGTCTTATACTAATTATGAAAGTTCAAGGGATTGATTAAAGTTCTAATAGATATTCTAGATTATTGAATGAGGTTTATTGGGCTTTTTGAAAGGTTCACATCTTTCAACAAACTCCCTCGAATGTGCAATAATGCAAGGTCTCAACTATTGAGTGACATTGAGCCATGGAATTTGTTTCTTGTGCACAGACAAATTTTTTTATTTTTAGTATTACTCGAGTTGCTTTTGTTTGAGCTTCATTCTTAAGCCCCCAATTGAGCATAATGCTCCTTGGATCCCAACCCCATCATAATTCCAAAGAAGAAGTTTTGTAGTCAAGTTAGATGGAGAGTGCGAGTGATCAGCTACCTAGAGCAAATGCCTCATAATTTCCCAACTGCGTGTCCACTTCAAAATCCACATGTTGGAATTTCTAGTGCGCTTTCTCCAAGGATGTTCTTTGTAACTTGGTTGACTAAGGCTTGTGAAGACAGATTGAAATTAAAGTTGGTTTTGGATCAAGGTCTGGTAGCCTTATCAGGAATGATGGCTATGGACAAGACAAGGATTTGGGTTGGATATCATTCAACATGGAGGGAAAGGTAGGTAGATTTGGTGGTGGTTTTCTTCCCTTATAACTGAGCTAGACCCAGCGGAGAAACAAATTGTTCATGTCAGGCCATTTTTACATTATTGAAAAAAAGGTGTTGCTTAAGTAGTCCAATCTGCGTGGTCATGTATGCACAGAGGGCAAGGTGCATCTAGTCATCCTAGTTTGCTAGGTAGCCATCTAAGGTCTTAAGGAAAGTTTTGGTTACGACTTCTACTTGGCTATTGCTCGGTGGATATTAAGGGGTGAAACTGTGATATATGATCTAATACCTTCTCGTGAGGGAAGCCACTCATAATTCACAAACTAAGAGCTTTTATCTTTGATATATATTTTGAGGATTAAAAATCTACATAGTATATTATCCCATGTGATGTTTGCGAGCAAGGCCCAATTGCTTTCTTTTTAGGGAGATGGTCTTAACCTACTTAATATAAAGCTTGATTGATAGCAACAAGGATCCATACCTTGCCATATAAATGTGGATTGGTAGGCCCAATGAAGTCTTATACTAATTATGAAAGTTCAAGGGATTGATTAAAGTTCTAATAGATATTATAGGTTATTGAATGAGGTTATTTGGGCTTTTTGCAAGGTTCACACCTTTCAACAAACTCCCTCGAATGTGCAATAATGCAATGTCTCAATTATTGAGTGACATTGAGCCATGGAATTTGTTTCTTGTGCACATACACTTTTTTTTATTTATTTTTAGTATTACTCGAGTTGCTTTTGTTTGAGCTTCATCCTTGAGCCCTAGTTGAGCATAATGCTCCTTGAACTTAAAAGTTTCTGCAATGTGCTAACTTTCATATTGAAGCAGACAGGAGGGACTTTATTTTCTTCCTCAGCTATCAAAATAGCCTTGATGCCTAGGATATGATCCTATTATGTTTGCCATGGTTAGTGAAATGATTGTGGTTGACATCAAGTTATTCAAAGTCCAAAGTCCTTTTTCAATCTTTTCTTGAAAATTCTTCTTGGTGTGATGTATCCTGAGAAAGGATAGGGGATGCAATGCTTGTGGAAGTTAGAGTACCAAAGGTTACCCTTGTCTTTCTTGATTGGGTCTGTTAGCCCTATGGTTGGATAACCTAGGCTTACATCTTGTTTTGATGATAACTACACATTGATTATGTTCTAATTTATGCTTTGAGTGGATTCTTAGTAGATATATACATGACACTCATGAAGACACATTTGAGAAGTTGGATAAATGGATTGAAGCCAAAGAAGCTTAAAGTTATAGTGGACATACTATGGAAGCTTCATCAAGTCCTATGTCAAAGAGCAAGAAAGAATGCAAAGGCTAAGTTACAACGATTATGGTTAATCTTTACTATTATGTAACTAGTCTTGGTTTGATACTTGGATTGATGACTATGACCTAAAAAGACCTTAGGACACCTTGTGCATTGCATGTGAGTTCATAACCTTTCACACAAGTGTGGTTCTTGAAAATGAGTGAACTTTGGAGCTCACTCAGATTTTCTCAAAAACTATTTTGGTGCTAATCTTTTCATATCTTGATAAAACTTTTCATTAGCTTTCCTATGCAAAAAACGGCACCTCAATCCGATTTTTTTAGAAAAAGTTATGCCCAAAATAGGAAAAGGGGTTCCGTGAGGCAGCCGATAGGCAGTAGGGTAATACAGTCGACTGTATTTGAATCCAGTCGACTGCATTCCAATGCAGTCGACTGCATTGGTCAAAATTCAGCTCCAACGGCTATTTTCGAGGACAAGGCTATTTTCGAGGGAATACAGTCGACTGCATTGGGAATACAGTCGACTGCAATGGCAGTTTTGCTCACTTTTTGTCTATAACGGCTATATTTCATTTGCTCTCTATATAAATGATTTGGGGCTTCATCATACACCATGAAAATCACATTCTAAGCCTCCATTCATTAGAAAAACATCAAGGCTCATAGATTAAACTTTTCTCTCTTCATCTTCATGATTTTACATCATTAAAGAGAGCATCTTTGTGAGCAATTCTTTGATTGAGAGTGAGCATTCTTCAAGTCATCAATTCTCTCATCTCTCTATTATACTAGAGCTTCATTTGTACTCATTTCCTTTCAAGAAGGTTTCTTTGTACACAATTGATCTTTGTAAAAGGATTGTGATCAAGGCTTGGGTTTGTCAAGTCTTGGGTGAGCTTTGTGGATTCAAGGCTTGTGCTTGGTGTGGAAGGAATATCACCAAGTGTTGTAAGGGTTTTGATCTTGACCCGGAAGAAGATTGTTGCTAGTGGATTCTAGTGCTCTTGCAAGGGACTTCCTTGAAGAGGTGGATGTAGGCTTGAGGGTAGTTCAAGCCGAACCATTTAAATCTCCTTGTCAAGTATCTCTAACTCAATCTCTTTACTTATTGCTCTTTAATTGTTTGAGATTTTTTAGTTAGCATCTTCATTGAATTATTACTTGGTTTGATTGAGATTTATGATTGTGCTTAGTTTAAATTCCCCATTCATTTTCAAAAACCCTATTCACCCCCCTCTAGGGTTGTTTTATTGGTTTCAGGGTCCTTTGGCACTGGTTGGAGAGTGATTGTTCCATTTTCGACCAAAGCCCCGAGGATAGCCAAACGTGCCTAATCGTGCAAGAAAATGATGGTGGCATTATGTTGCAATAAAAAAACTATAGCGCACAGGTCGTAATCTATCTTTCTTCTTTTTGTTGGTGTCATCGATTGGGAGAATTGATATTTGCCTTAGTGATCATCATATTTGTTTAGTGGCCTGATGAGGTTGTTGAGGTCGCTAGCCATATGGCTTAGGTCCTCAAACAGTTTGAAATTTTTACAAAGTAAAATTTGCAATCCTTGGGGCTCTTTTGATACAAACTCTGACAAGAACTTCCTTAGCAGTAGGCTCATGGTAGTCCATGGCTTGAATTCTGTACCTCATATATGGTTTTAGGGCCTTATGGGCTATATTGCTTGATATGGGTGAGCTTAACGAAGGTTCACTATGCTCCCAAACTGAAGAGATTTGGATAGAACTTATGAATCATATATTTCCATGTCAAAACCAATCCTTGGGGATGTTGGCGTACCAAGTGAACGCATTTCCTGTTAGGGAGCTAGAGAACTCGGGGACCAAAAAGGACCGCGTTCTAATTGAACCTTTTGATATAATCAACAAACTTGTACACATTCTCATTGGCATACCTCTTCTCCATTGTGTTGATCAAAAGCCATTATTTTGTAACCCTCAAGGTAGACGAAGCTGGAGATGTTGGATGGATAAGGACATATCACTTCGAGTTTTGAGCAGGCTTGGCTTTCGCTTTTGAAAAAAATCTTCCAAGTCTTCAATTGTAAATTGAGTATTCCTTTGATCGAGGCTGAGGCCTCCCCCTTGGACTAGGATCATTTGAGGTGAAGGATGTCTTCCTCGTTGTCATCTTTTATCTTGACATGGTGAACACTGGTTTTACTTAAATGAGCGTGAATGGCGAGTGTAGACACCCTATTTTTTTAGTCTTTTTATTTATTATATGGTTATTGAATTTTATTGTTAATTCAGTTTATTATTACTATTATAGGCTTAGGCCTAGTAATATAACGAGTCTAATTTGTTTAATTAAGTCCAACAAGGAGTCCAATCCAATTTGAGTCCAGTCCGGTCTAGTTAGAGTCCAGTCTAGTTGGAGTCCAGTATAGTTGGTTAAATTAGCTCAGTTAGTTAGGCTTAATCAAAGTTAAGGTCAAGAGATTGTGATTGATTAGATGACTTGAAAATATCTTGCGATTTACCCTTAATATATGTGATTAATCCTTGAATTATATGAAATTTGGAGATAATTCCCGTAGCTGGTTCATACTAATTGTATTTTTAGAGATAATTACCCAATTATGGACAAATAATGTCTCAAAATTTGGAAAAAAGATTTTTTGGGTGAACCGACCAGTTGGCCGATTACCGGCCAACTCGTTGGCTTAATCGGTCAGTTTCTGACTAACTGGCTGTAAGTTGACTTTTTTTCAAGCTTAAAATTTTCTTCAGATATGCTGCTCTATCACCGGATCACAGACTAGGATAGTCATCCTTATCATTTTTTTACACCCAGACCTCTATAAATAGGGTAAGGATAAGTTTTTTTCTCCCTGGAGCTTTTATAGCATTTCTCTTAGAAATAGTAGAACATATTTAAGGAAAATTTAGCACTTCATATTTCACTTCTCTATATAAACAAGTCACTTTCATTGTGGATTCATCATAAGGCATCCCCAAGTCTTTTAGGTGAAGCATTCTCGACGTATTATTTACTGCTTTCTAGACTAGTTTATCTAAAAGTGTCTTCCATTCCCATAATCATATTTTTATTATAAATCAATAGAGTCTTTTCATTTATAAGTCTAGGACCGAAATGTGGATTACTTTCTGTAGAACCAGAGTCAAACTACGGCGGTTTTGATTCCAATTAGTCCGATCAGATAAGTAGGCAATTCGATCCCAATGTCGAGTTCAAGCCAAAAAAACATAAAATAAACTTAGGGCTAGTTATATCATATTTTACATGCTACATGTTTTTAAGGCCATTAATCACTAAAAATGAAGTAGTGACCAGGGTGCCCAACACCTTCCCGTTGAACAACTTAGTCCCCAAACCCTTTTCTTGGTTTCGATAGACTAATCATCCTTTGGGACACCTTTGAGCCATTTCTAGGTTTTTCTTATTTTCCTTTAATTAAATAAGATGGCAAGTCCAAATCTAAATCCTTCCCGGGATTTTTTCGAGGTGGTTCGGCACAGTGGTGACTCTGCTCGAATTAAAAACACTGAGAGGACTAGACTTGAAAAGTTTTTCTTGATTTTTGGCCTTATTGTATTTTCTTTGTATTTTATGGCATGTACAATATGACATAACTGTGGTATTTATGCTTTTATTTCCATACCTCACATATGTGCACATCTCATCCCGACCCACCCATCTGAGAACGACACTTGAGGCCTTTGGTCCTCTTGGGCTCAAAACGGTCTCTCGAGTTGAAATCTCAACTCTATGTGCCTCGTACTAAAGGTTCCTCCTAGTCTCTTATAATATTAAACGACTTGTATACGTACTGGTAGTCACCCATTATTAACTTCCTTGTTACGGGTGGGAGGTATATGCTACAGTCGAGCCGATAGAGTGACCTTTACACCAGCGTTATCAGGACAAAAAACTCATACCCGGACCATTCAATGTTTTGCCCTTTGTTGGGAGAGTACCTGTATTGGCCTATGACATGTTGGCAGTAAAATCACCAACATTCTGTAAGCTAAACTGGTAGTTTTGAAAAAAAAAAGGGAGACTCTGACTAACTGGCCGGCTATTCGCGCTCCCAACCGGACGATTAGTCAATATGTGCATTTACATGAAAATGCAAGCCCCTCCTTGAGTGGATTCCTCCTTTTGAAGAATTCGCCATGATATATTTGATGGCTTTTTAGACCTTAGTTGTTCCCACTCACTAATTGCCTGATTATCCCTTTGGATGATTGGATAGTTAGTTAGAACCTTATCTTCCAGAGAAATTTTCAAGTAATTTCCTAGAAACAAACCCTAACCTCACTGACCAACAAGCCGGTCATCCCTTTGGATGACCAGACGGTCAGTCAGAATCTTATCCTCTAGACAATTTCTTCGAAACAAAACTTCCAACCCACTGACCAATTGGCTGGTTAACCTATCAGGTTACCAAACGATTAGTTAGAACCTTGACCTTTCCAAGAATTTTCAAGTCCAAAACTTTCAACCCATTGACCAACCAGCCGGTTAACCCACTAAGTTATCAAATGGTTAGTTAAAAACCTGAACTTCCTAAGAATTTTTATTAACTTAAAAAATTCTAACCAACTAATGACCAACCGGCCAGTTAACCCATCGATATGGACGCTTAGTCAGAACCTTGACCTGCCCAAGAATTTTTTAACTCAAAAATTCCAACCCACTACCAACCGGCCGGCTAACCCAGTAGATTACTGGACAGTTAGTCAGAATCCTAGCCTTCCCAAGATATTCATGTTCAAAACCCACCGACCAACCAGCTGGTTACCGGACGGATAGTCAAAACCCTAACCTTCCCAAAAATTTTCAAATCCAAACTTTCAATCCATTGACCAACCGGTCGGTTAACCCTCTGGGTAACCTAACGGTTAGTCAATATCCTACTTTCCCAGATATTCTCTTAAAAATACCGTAATAACCTGTTGAACAACCGGACGGTTAACCCACAAGGTTGACTAGCCGATTAATCAGTGTTCAATTTCTATACGGGTATAAATCGGCCAGTTTAATATCCTATTCTGTAGTTTGCTTAGGTGCATTTGGTCCTATCTAGGCTATAGTTTGCTTGATAATTTTTTTTCTATCCTTAGGATCAAATAAATACATACATATACATATATATATATATAGAAATATGTATAATATAATAATGTGTCCTATGAACAATCTTTAGGGTAATAATAAAGATATATAACAATTATAAATAAATAATTGGTTGAAAATATCTTCCTTTTCTCTATTAGAAGGTAACAAGCTTTGGCATCGGCTCTACACTCTGGCATCGGGACCAATCCAGAGTAATCTCTCACCCTCAATGGCTGAAGAATACCCTCATATCCATGACCTTTGCCAGATTCTAGGAGATGTGCAGAAAAGTTTCCACAAAGGTCTCATTGCCTTGGCCGCTCAACAGACAAAAACATTATGGAATTAGAATTGCTCAAAAAGGACCTCGTACATAGGAGATACACCCATACCACATTCATGGCGTTGATAGATTCTCTCACTAACCTAGTCCATGTTCGTGGGTATAAACCCTTAATTAAGGCTGACATGCGGATATCGTGTACCTTGTTCTATGCAGTCCCAATTTTTTTTCATATTCCAAGTTGACCAACCGTCGTTACCGTTGGCTCCGTCATCTACGGATGCATCCTTATGGTTAAGCGACCAATCGTCGATACTATTGATTCCGACTCTTAGTCATAAGCCTTTGTTGTGTCTGGACGACCAATCATCATTATTATTGGCTTTGGTTTCTAAACATGCTTTCCTACTTACTTGCCTAAGCGACCAATTATTCTTACTATTAGCCCCGACTCTTAGGGAGTGAGTTTTCCGGTCCCAGTTCTATTTTTTCATATTCCTAGACGACCAACCGTCATTACTGATGGCTCTAGCATTTAGGGATGCATCCTTATAGCTAAGAGACTAATCGTCGTTACTATTGGCTTCGGCTCTTAGTCATAAGCCTTCGTTATGTCTAGACAACCAATCATCATTAGTATTAGCTCCGGCTTTTAGACATGCTCTTTCACTCACTTGCTTAAGCGACCAACTGTTGTTACTATTGCTTAAGCGACCAATTGTTGTTACTATTAGCTCTTAGGTAGTGTGTTTTACGGTCCCAGCCCCAATTTTTTTTCATATTCTTAGACGACCAACCGTGTTACACTGGCTCCGACATCTAGGGCTGTGTCCTTATGCCTAAACAATCAATCGTCACTATTATTGGTTCGACTCTTAGTCATAAGCCTTTGTTATGTTTAGACGACCAATCATCATTGCTATTGGCTCTGGCTTCTAGATATGCTTTTCTACTCACTCGCCTAAGCGACCATTTGTTGTAACTATTGGCCCCGGATCTTAGGCAGTGAGTTTTCTAGTCCCAGTCTTAGTTTTTTCTATATTCCTAGATGACCAACTATCGTTACTGTTGGCCCCGACATCTAAAAATGCATCCTAATGGCTAAGCTACCAAATGTCATTACTATTAGTTCTGACTTCTGGACATGCTTTTTTACTCACTCGCTTAAGCGACCAATTGTTGTTACTGTTGGCCCAGGCTCTTAGGTAGTGAGTTTTCTGATCACAGTCCCAATTTTTTCCATATTCCAAGACGATCAACCGTCGTTACTGTTGGCCCCGACATCTAAGGATGCATCCTTATGGCTAAGCGACCAATCATCGTTAATATTCGCTCTTGCTCTTAGTCATAAGCCTTCATTATGTCTAGACAACCAATCATCATTAATATTAGCTCCAGCTTCTAAACATGCCTTTCTACTCACTCGCCTAAGCGACCATTTGTTGTTACCATCGGCCCCGACTCTTGGACCGTGAGTTTTTAGTCCCAGTCCCCTTTTTTCATATTCCTAGACAACCAACCATCGTTACGATTTGCTTCGGCATCTAGGGATGAATCCTTATGGCTAAGCGACCAATTGTCGTGACTATTGGCTTTGGCTCTTATTCATAAGCCTTCGTTATGGCTAAGCGACCAATTGTTGTAACTATTGGCTCCGGCTCTTATTCATAAGCCTTCGTTATGTCTACACGACCAATTATTGTCACTATTGGCTCTGGTTTCTAGACATGCTATTTTACTCACCCTCCTAAGCGACCAATTGTTGTTACTAATGGCTTCGACTCTTAGGCAATGAGTTTTTCGGCCCTAGTCCCAGTTTTTTCCATATTCCTAGAGGAGCCACCATCACAATCATTGGCTCTAGTATTTAGGGATGCGTCCTTATGCCTAAGCGACCAATCGTTGTTACTATTGGTTTTGGCTCTTAGTCATAAGCATTTGTTATGTCTAGACGATCAATTGTCATTACTATTGGCTCCGATTTGTAGATATGTTTTTCTACTCACTCTCCTAAACAACCAATTATTGTTACTATTGGCCCCTACTCTTAGGCAGTGAGTTTTGTTAGTCCCAATTTTTTATATTTATAGATGACCTACCGTCATTATTGTTGGCTCCGGTATCTCAGAATACGTCCGCATGTCCAAGAGACTAATGGTCATTATCATTGGCTCCGGCTCTTAGACATACTTTTTAAAATCCTTAATTGACCAATTGTTATTGCCGTTTCCTATGGCTTCTAAGGATGCGCCTTATGCCTAAGTGACCAATCGTCGTTACTACCGACTTCGGCTCTTAATCATAGGCCTTCGGTGTATCTAGGCCACCAATCGTCATTACTATTGGCTCTGGCTTCTAGATATGCTTTTATCCTTAGGCGACCAATTGTTGTTACTATTGGCTCCGACTTCGGATAAGGTCTGGTTTCACTCTCTCTTTTTGATATTGCTCGATGACTGATGGTTGTTAATATTGACTCCAACTTTGAGTAGTATCTCCGCCATTCGAATACGTTGATCTGATTCCTTTCTAGGAATACGTAAGACGCCTTATAAAGGTCCGATCTCATATCAGTGTAAGTCTTTGAGTCTGTTTTGATTATTGTAGTCTTTTCTGTGCTTCTACTACAAAAATGTGTCATCTTTTTACAGTGATGTTCACCCACAAGCGAGCTCTCTTACATAGTGGCTCTGTAGACATCCCATTTTTTTTAGTATTTTTCTTTATTAAATGGTTATTGGACTTTATTTTTTATTAAGTTTACTATTACTATTATAGGCTTAGACCTAATATATAATGAGCCTATTTTATTTAATTAAGTCCAATAAAGAATCCAATCCAATTTGAGTCCAGTCCAGTCCTGTCTAATTAGAGTCGAGTCCAGTACAGTTCATTAAACGATCTTAGTCAGTTAGGCTTAACCCGAGTTAAAAGCAAGAGATTGTGATTGATCAGATGACTTAGAAATATCTTGTGATTTATCCTTGATAAATATGATTAATCCTTAATTAATATACAATTTGAAGATAATTCTTGAATCTGGTTCATTCAAACTGTATTTTCAGAGATAATTATCCAATTAGGGGCAGATAATGTCCCAAAATTTTGAAATTTTTTTTTGGGTGAACCTGCTGGTTTTCAATAAACCGACAGGTTACTGGCTGGCTCGCCAGCTTAACCGACCATTTTTTTTACTAACTGGCCGATAAGGTGACTTTTTTTCCAAGTTTCAGGTTTTCATTAGATATGTTGCTCTACCACCAGATCATAGACTGGGATAGTCATCCTCATCATTTTTGGCACACAGACCTCTATAAATAGGGTCTTTGGGTTACATTTTTAAGGATAAACTTTTCCTCCCTAGAGCTTTTATACCATTTTTCTTAGAAGTGGTAGATCATCTCTAACGGGAACTTAGCACTTTATATTCACTTCTTTATATACACAAGTCACTTGCATTGTGGATTCATCATAAGGCATTCCCAAGTCTTTTAGGCAAAGCATTCTCGATATTATTTACACCTTTCTAGACTAATTTACATTACGATATTCTGAAAGTGTCTCACATTCCCGCAATCACATTTCTATTATAAATCAATAGAGACTGTTCATTTCTAAGTCTAAGTCTAGGACCGAAATGTAGATTACTTCTAGTAAGACTAAAGTCAAACTACGGTGGTTTTGATTCTGATTAGTCCAATCGGATACGTAAAAATTCGACCCGGATGTCGAGTTCAAGCTAAAAACCATAAAATAAACTTAGGGTTAATTATATCATGTTTTATATGCTACATGTTTTTAAGGCCATTAATCATTAAAAATGAAGTAGAGACCAAAAAAGCACTGCGGGTGCCTAACGCCTTCCCATTGCGTAACTTAATCCCCAAACGCCTCTCTTGGTTTTGATGGAGTAATCGTCCTTTTGGCCACCTTTCAGTCATTTCTAGATTTTTCTTATTTTTATTTAATCAAATAAGATGGTGACTCCGAAATTAAATCCTTCCGAGGATCTTTCTAAGGCAAAGAGGGTTTCTTAATAACAAAGGTTCCTTGAAGGTTGCCTTATTAGTGGGCCTCCAGAGCCACAAAGGTGATAGGGGTGAATTGATGTGATTGAAGGTGGATGTACTATCATTTTCATATCTGAGGGTCTTTCAAAATGTTTTCTTGAGTATGAGGGTTACTTGTGCGGTTCTGTCTTTTGAGGTGGAGTGGCCTCTGCTTCATGACCCAACATTTGGATTTGTGCATGACCTAACTTTTTTGGATTGTGACACGCAATAGTGTATGGCCCTGTGGAGTAATACGTGAGTTTTGGGAATTAGGTTCAAGTTGAGACTAGGTGGGTAAGAGGTAATGATGCATTTGGATATTCTAAGTTGTCTTAGGACTAAGGTGTTTCTAATTCTATCTATTCCTTCATAGGAATATAGTAAGGCTTGATCCGTCTAGAATAAATCTCATTTTTAACAAAATCGGGCAAAATTTGGGTTTTAGTGTATTGTTCTTCTTGCTTCTTTTGTGTAAAATGAGGGTATTTATACAGCTAAATAGGGGTCACGTGAGGAGTCTAGGGGGAGAAGATAGATAAAGAGAATCTTGATGCTGATTTGGAGAAGTATATGGAGATAAATTAATGGATTATCCCATTACAACTTATTGGTCTTCTACATCTGCTACTGTAACCATTATGTGCTTGATGGTACAGCAATCCCGAATATTTTGTATTTCTACCATGATTTTAACTATTTAGAGTGACAAGGAAGAACTTACGAATAGTCTAGTGTGGATAACTTTTAGAATCTTGGTTTGTGGAGCTTGAGATTTTATGTTCTATTGTTCCTTTCATTAGGATGCATTTCCTGGGCTGATGGACCACTGTAATGCAATATACTCCTGAACTTTTGGTTCATTAGCTTCTTAAGTTCCTGATTCACATTCCAGACATGGAGGCATCAAAGCAGCACCGTTTCTCCTTTGTTCTATATATATATATATATATATATATATATATATATATATTTCCTCACTTTTTTTGAAAAATGATATATAGAAAGATAGATAAATTCACCTGCTTGTTTACAAACAACCAGTCTCAAGCCTGGATAAAAAGAGGAGGGCCAATCAAAAAATTTATTTCGCGGGTTATTATTTTCGCAACACAAAACAGGAAATTAAAAAAGGGGGGAGGGGGGGGGCGGGGCTCGGGCCTAGCCCTAAAGTTAGGGCCTAAGGCTTGGGCTGAGATATGGCCTCGATATCCTAGTTTTGGGCCTGGCCCACTTTTCATGGCCCTAAGCCCAAATGGCCCGAGGTTCCACTTAGGCCCGCTAGACTAGGGTCGAGCCGGCCCAAGCCCGGTCCATTAACACCACTATCCGCATCCCTTGAGGGTATTTTAAAAAACTTACCATGGGGTTGAAAGAGTTAGGATTCAAACTTCGAGGTTGTCATGTGGCGAGAGGATCATTTGGGAGCTCAAGTGGGTTCACGTCCAAACCCTTGGCATTCTTTCTTCTCTATTCGACCTTGTTGACTTTAGTCAATGGTCTTTAAAAGTTAATAATCTTTGACCATAACGGTTTCGCCATTAGTTTCTTCGTTAACTTTTTCTAATAAAATTATAGGGCCACCTCAGCTCTTGTGAACCACCCCCAACAGCGGACCTTCGACATTGCAAAGCTATTTATCTTTACGCTCGTGAAGTTGAAAATACTAGGTGGTCCGAGATCAGTGCCCCTCATAATCTAGGACCTTTGAATTTTGCAAAATATCCCCCTACCTCTGTTAGTCCATCCTTCTTTTACATCACTCTCGTTGATCCAACATACAGTCCTAATGGTCGGGACTATGCAATATTTGCTCCTCATTAAGACACAACTCTATAGAACCAAAAGGTGTTAGTTCACAAGAAAACTACCATGGCACCACCTGCTACACTCATGGCGTTATCAAGAGTGCGCCTTAACCCCGCGTGTGACAATCATCCATATATGAGCACCATTACACTGATCAGATGCAGAGAGCGCGCCTTAACCCCACGTGTGACAATCATCCATATATGAGCACCATTACACTGATCAGATGCAGAGAGCGCGAGTCTAGGTGTTGGGTACTTGGTGTATATCAACCCTCTTTCATAATCGTTTAGGACGTGCTATGAAAAATGCATGATATATGTTACCTTAATAATTTCAAAGTACATTGCTCTCTCCATCTTGGCTTGACCCCATTTCACTTTACGTACAACCAAGTAGCACTGGAAGATTTTACTAAAATGTGCCAAAAATATTCTTGGAAGGAAAATGGGATTAGAAGATAACGTTTAAGTTTTCTTTGATATAGACTACATACACCAGTCAAAACCTGGGAACTTTGCGCGGCAAATAGTAACTTTATTCAACCCATTTACAGTATCAGTCACCAGATTCTTCTTCTTCTCCTTGTTATGAGCATGAAATAAGGCTAATTACTGGGATCAATCTACAGTTTTCACTGCGAATTGTATCCTAATATACAATCTGGATACATTGCTTGAGATTGATAAAGAAGAGAAGTAGAATCCCAAGAGCTCGAGGAGGCTGAATTAGTCTCAAGCTCATTTGACCACCAAATCATGCTCTCCTTGGTAACATCCATCTCTTTGACACAATCAAAATCGGCTATTTGACCCTCCTGCGGTAGAAAACCAGTCCCCTTGTCATTGAAAAAATCGTCAAGTTCAGCTTGGAATGTAGAAACTTGTTCTTCAGTATCTTTTTTTTGAACGGGAAATGTCTCTGCTAGGCTGCTTGCAGCATTGAAAGCGATCGGGCTGTATACTGAGTTTTCCAAATCATCTACTTTGAAATAGTTCATTGGTGACTTCTCAAAAATATTTCCCTTTTGTTCCTCCCCCAGTGTGGGACTGCTAGTTTGGACATGTTGCATCCTAGAGTTAGGGTTTTGATTCAAATATTGCAGGCTTTGTTGGATCATCTTTTCTTGAAGGGGGTTCAATTTGGGCCATAATGCTGGGCTGTTGTAGAAAGAAAAAGAGTTTTGAAGGCTTTGAAGTTGCATATGGAGTTGAAGTCTTTCGAGAGCCGAGTTGCTCAAGGATGCTGGATAGGAATTATCTTCCACGCCTCTTTTGCCTTTCGGGTCCTGATTTCCAACCAGTAATCTGTTCATGTGCGCCTGTTTGCGCTTTCCTAGCAACTTCTTCTTCAGTCTTGTGTTCCAATAGTTTTTGATGTCATTATCTGTTCTTCCAGGCAGTTGGGCTGCAATTATGGACCACCTGAAACATAGCATGAGAATTAGCGGCTCTTCCTAGAACGGAGAACCAAGGACAAAGAAGAAAGCACCAAGGGAAAGCCCTGGAATGGTACTTGGATCTATGAGTTGTTCCCTTAGACAAAAAATTTTATGGACAAAGAAATAAGGACAAGGTAACTTTAGGCGAAATTTTTATCAAGAACTTTTTGTGAGAAAACTGGGTGTCTGTGTTAGAGACTTAGAGAGAGAGAGAGAGAGCTACTGCCAACTACTATTGTAGAGGCTGCATGTGATGTTGTAGAGATAGAGGGAGAGGGGGGGAGAGAGAGAGAGAGAGAGAGAGAGAGAGAGTTACCTGCTGCCAATACTAATGTAGAGGCTGCATATGATGTTGTCTTCTTCCTCAGAGAATCCACCATGCTTGATGTTTGGTCGCAAGTAATTCAACCATCTTAACCTGCAACTCTTTCCACATCTCTTCAATCCTGTGTAGGAAGTTACATGGATCAAAACATTGGAATTTTTGGAAAAGTTTCGACTTGGGTTGAGTTTGATTGTTTAAAGAAGTTTTTGTTGTTCCGATCATAACTCAGCAATAAAGACCTATCAGTCTCTGAACAGAGAATCAAAGAGGAAGAGAGATGGTATGTAGCCTTACCTATTTTCTGGGGAAGAGCAATCCAGTTATTGCCCGTACCAAACTTTTCAATATAAGCCTTGAGCTTTGCATCTTCTTCAGGAGACCATGGACCCTTCTTCACGTTGGCTTTGTCACAACATGGTGCTCGACCCATCTCTCTCTCTCTCTCTCTCTCTCTCTCTCTCTCTCTCTTTGTTCTTTCTTCAGCTATCTCTTTCCCCAAATAAAGTACAACCGTTGAGAGCTTGCCGCTGATTGCTGGGGAAAATTGTTGAAGGGAAGACCAAACATTTATAGGTAGAAACTCTGGCTGATGTGATGCTTATTGAGAAGCCCCAAAGTCAATCCACCTTTTCTAGGGTTTCTCTCTCTATCTCTGCCTCATCCCCACCCTCCCATTTTGGATTAGTTCATGCATTTCTGCTAATGTACAAACCTGACAAAATACTACAAAAATTTCTCTCATATTTTCACTTTAAAGTTTCAACAGCTTTGTTTGCTTTTATTAGTTTATTATTGTCTGAATGAAAGGATGCAGGCAAAATCAAGAAAGAAGGATGGCCTAGGTTACTATTGACAAACCCCTAGTTCCGTGCACTAAAATCAATGTTTGTTACATTATTAGTCCAAGTTGCCCAAGTATTATACTGATTTAAAGAGAAAATGCAATGTCTAAACATTTAAAGAGGACAAAACAAGAAGGATGGCCCTCAATAATACAAAAGCATTCTAAGAGGAGCCACCACTCATTGACCTTGGTTTCAAACTAAATTATTTTCTTAAGCATTTTCATATTGATAAACAATGAACATAGAGGTCCATAATGCACTTACGCAGAAGACCCAAGGAGGAAACTACCAAATTTCAAAAGTCACTCGCTCTAGCTCACATATCACTAGTCAATTAAACTATTCAATTCATAACACAGACTCAGATTTTTGGGAGGAGAAACATGCTTCTCCTTGTCTTTATTCTGACAACAAGAATCTCTCTCTCCATTGACACTGCATTTCATGCATCATCAAACAAGACCAACCTGGAGACTTTTGAAGGAGAGCCGGTGAAGGTTTTTCTTGATAAGAAGGTAAGTTGGGTCACTTTGGCTATAATATACCAAAGTACTATGGAATGGTACAGAATAATTGGTGCTAACTTCATTGACTTCATTTCTTTTGGTTTAATCCATTGGACCCTCCTAAAACCCATCTCGCGATCTCTCCTGCAATTATATGTATGGCTATTTACTTTTTGTTAAACAACGTCACTCCAGTTTGGTACATTAGTCGCAATATCCCTTCACATTATTTGGAAAGGCTGGGACTCGTGCTCGTAGATGTTTTGTGTTGTGGAGAAAATCTGGAGGAACATATATACTCAGCACGAAAATGGACAACCGCTAATTAGTTGGAATTGGTGTCCGGTGGAGATCTCTGATGTCCAGGTCAGGATCTAGAAGAGGAGAACTTTGGAAACAATAAAAGCTAGTAGACGGTCAAGAACTTAACTTACGTGAGTGTTAGTGTGAGTATATAGAGTGAGCGATACCTTCTCCCACTAGGGTGCTATCATATATTTGGTGGTTACCGTATAAGTGGTTCATTCTTGATGGGCAAGGATTTTGCAATAACTAGGGGACACCATCCTAGAGTTCACAAGAATTATAGTAAGGGTATAACTAGGTTGTAGTCAAGCAACAGAATAAATAGGTGGACGGGTGCCATGCGCTCATTGGCCACCAATTTTTACCCTTATCATTTGCCGTCACTTCCATGGTCTTATTAGGACAAAAATATTGAAGGTAGCCAGTGGAAATTGCTTCAAGTAGCTTAAACCCATTGTGCTTATTATGGTATCAGACTATTAATTCGTGTTTATGCCTGCGTACGGAATTCATTCGATTTGAGCAAAAAAAAAATGAAAAGAAGAACCTTTTGGAGGGTTCTCATGCTCGGCAAGCCGAGCATAGACCAAAAGCCTTAAAACGAGCTCTTTTACTCGGCCAAGCGAGTAGAGAGATAAGGCTTAAGGGGCTCTTTTATGCTCCGCTGGCCAAGCAGAGAGTTGACATTTAAGCAGAGCTCTTCAACTCGGATAGCCGAGCAGCTGAGCAGAGAATTGACGTCTAAATGAAGATCTTCTGCTCGCCTAGCTAAGCAAGGCTGATTATAGAGTTGATATTTAAACAGGCTCTTCTACACGTTGGCCAAGCAAATGCTCGACTAGCTAAGTTGAGAGTTAAAGCTTCAATTTTTTTTTAATTCTTGTATACAGATGTCACGAGGAGTTTGTTTGCTCGATTGGTCAAGGAGACAACTTGATCCGATAGGGTGCTCGTCTGCCTGATAAGCCGAGTAGACATTTTGAGACCGCAGACACTACAAGAAAAATCACTTTTAGCGACGGAATTTTCCGTTGCTAAAAGTTGATATCCGTTACTAATGACTTTTAGCGACGGACTGTCCGTCGCAAAAAATCCGTTGCCTATAATTCCGTTACTAAAAGTTTTGCGACGGAATTTGACTGTCCGTCGTTAAAAGTCCGTTGTCTATAATTCCGTTACTAAAAGTTTTGCGAAGGAATTTGATGATCCGTCGGAAAAAATCACTTTCTACCGACGGAATTAATTACTTTTAGAGACGAAAATTCGGTCACTAAAGGTATTTTCTATATTTTTTAATTTCTAAATTTCTCAAAAAAAACTTTTAGCGACGAAATTTTGTCGCTAAAAGTTTAAAAAGACTATTTTTCAGTTTAGCTATTTTTTTATAAATTCAAACATGTTTCAAACGATTAACCCTAACCAACCAATCTAACAACAATTTAATTCTTAAACTAAGATTCATCATTTACTAAATTCCAACTAATATAAATAAAATTTAATTCATATACACCACCAACTGATACTAAATACAACAAATTAAATATTCACTAAATACAATAAATCACATTGTACAAATCCCAAAAATAAAGTTACAAGTTTCATTGAAACTACAAAAATATAAGTTAAGATCCTTGCTCCGAAGCCTGCACAACATCTCTCTGCCCACAATTGTTACTTGTTTACCTTTATCGATCACAACCTGAAAAAGAGTATTAGTTGTATAAATTCGTTTACAATGAACAAAATGGATAAAAAGTTGTCTAGTGCTCATATTCCTTAATTGTAAGTATTTTTTCTTGGTTATCAAACCAACTGATTTCCTGGTGCACAACCTTCTGGAATGACAATGAATGAATTCGCTGTATCAATTTACCCCCTGCAATTCCATGAGACTACTTGTATCAATGCAAATACAAGCTTTCTCACCCTTTCCAAAAACACAACTCCACCACTGCCCTACATACGCATCCATGTTCAGTTCAAGCATTCTAAATGAAAAGGAAAAAGAAAGTGCAAATCAAGTCAAGTCAAGTGAACCAACACAAGGATCATTACGCACTATGATGTTCAATGTACACAGAGCACCCAAATAATGTTTAACAAGATTAAGCAAGGGCCAAGACATTCAGGTATTAATGTATCTTGAACATTGTGATGAAACTATTTTAACAATTCCCACTTTGAAGCCACATATAGCCAATGGTGCTCGTCCAAGATGGTACAGTGATGAGGTCATATATGCATACTAAAAACCCTAAAACCACCAAGTGGCAAGGATACTAGTAAATCAACCTCATTATATAAGAAGTAAAAAAGAGAAGCAGAATACCATTTGATGGGAAAATGATGACAAAAGGGTTGGCCGGTGGAGTCATCGTCGGCAAAGAGATGTTGACCGGTGTCGATGGAGTCTTGGCTGGTCATTCGTCACCGTCGACGCCTCTCCGTCACCGGTCTTCTCTTGGATCTGGAACAGAAGGAAGAAACTTCTTCAAGCCGATCTTTTATCGACTGACTTGATTCGAGGGGGAGAGAGCCCCTGCGTCACCATCCGATTATCGCCCGTCAGCAAGAAAGAGATGCTAGAGTAAATGTGAGAGAGTCGGTGATGGAGAGCCCAAAGGCCAGAGGGAGACTGAGGCAATGAAACTGAGTGGGCGGCTTGGGAGGTAGAGGTGGGGTGGCGTGGGAGGTGGGCAGCGAAGCTGAGTCTGGGTGTGAGAGAGAGACATAGAGGAGGAGGAGGAGGAGGAGGAGGGGAAAAGAGAGCAACGGGGAGAAAGAGCAAAGATTAGGGTTTTTTTTGCTTTTAATCACATTTAGAGACGGATTCTATCCAGTAGCTAAAAATTCGTCGCTAAAATTGCTTTAAATTTAAAAAAAAGAGAAAAATGAGAAATTTTTAAAAAATAATATTTAGCGACGGATTATTTCGTCAGCAATAATCCGTCGGTAAGTATCTGTCACTAAAAACTTTTATTGACGGAATTTTTTGTCGGTAAAAGTGTTTAGAGACAGATATTTACCGATGGATAAATCCGTCGGTAAAGGATACTTTTAGCGACGGACCTTTGTCGACGGATTTATCTGTCGGTAAAAACTACTTTTAGTGACGGATCTAAGTCCATCAGTAAAAACTTTTTTTCTTGTAGTGAGGGAGCTCGTCTACTCAGCAGGCCGATCAAGTAGACACTTCGAGCCCATAGGGAACTCGTTTGCTTGGGAAACCAAGGACAGGTTCAGGTGCACCGAAGAGATTTTCTTTTGTTTGAGAAGTGTGGTGATGTATACCTCTTTTTATTTTATCGTGAAGATTATTTGCTCGATCTAAAAAAGGAAGAAATATTAAAAAAGAAGAAGAAGAAGAAGAAGAAGGAGAGAGAAATCGGTGATGTTGAAGCATTATTGCCAAAATTCAATGCATAGAATTGCCCTTCATTGAGTTTGAAGGATAGATATTCACGAGATCCGTTTGAACTATGTCCAACCTGATTCCCCCAATGGGGATACGTAGGCAGCTTAGTCACCTTCTAGGTTCGGTCTCTATAAGCACACATTAGGGACATTGGTTGTATATTTGGGTTTTTAAGCCTTCTTAGTTCCTATCATGCATTTCTTAACCCACACCTTGGCCTACATTATATGCCATATCAAGTCCTCCTTGAGGTTATGCTTGTCTAAGGGAGTCACATTATTATCTCTTACGTTTTGAAAACTAAAGAAAAACAAGAGAGAAAGTATTCGTCCTAAGGACTTTGTTTTAGTTGCAACATTGTGACACGACATGTTCATCTCCGTATGACTTGTTTGATGACCCTTCTATTCATGACTTTTCGACCTGATGTGTTCACCTCCATGTGGTTGATGAAGTCCCATCGACTTTGATGACCTTTCTTGCATCCCTGTCTGGTCAGGAAGTTTGATATTTGTTCCTCCACTTTCGTGATAATATGAGAAGCCTTGTGACTTTTTCTTGTGGTTTGTGAGCTTTCTATCTCGCACTTGATAGTCAATCACTTTTTTCTAGCCCAGTCGTAATCATTGAACTTTTGGCTTATCACGGTCTAAGATCCCATTAACTTCACAACTTATACAGCTTCAAAACATAAAAATCAGTGTCACAGTCCAGGCAACTACATCCTTACTACCTACTTTTAGGTCTAACCTTTTCAGGATAGTCTTAAAGATTCAAATTCATTTATTTAAGTTAAGAACTAATTTATTCTGCAAAGTTGCATGACATTCAATGATGAGAAATTGAAATGTTTCTAAATAAAAACTTTAGTAGCCTTTCCCTCTTTCGATTGAGATAGACGTGTGTCAACAGAATTGGTACCATTAACTTAAATTCTAAATGACAAACTGCAAAAGGAAAGGAGAATAGATTTTGAAAGGCAATCATTATGATTTTAAACTCAAACATGCTCTCAAACTAAAAAAGAATACAAGTTTGTCATAGATCCTTCTTTGTAAATGTCTTTAGGGGGCTTTACTGCGTGACTAACCTTTCACTAAAAGTATACTAAGGTAAACCCGTTGTGCATTTTTGTTTAAAGGCTCCTTGATATCTTATTTTCTAACCTTTGAGATAGGGTATGTCTTTGCATTCATTCTATGCTACCTAAGGACTCCATATGTTCTTTTTTTTTAATAGTTATGATCGAGTGTGTCTTTTGCCGGTCCATTGTCTTCATGAATTCTTATCTAAGGGCTCCTTGTGATTTATCTTTCACGAGAGTCGTGGTAGTGCTATCTTTTGGTTCATGGTTAGCATTGCTTGTGATCATTTTTATCGAGGGGCTCCCCTTGATTCCTCTTTCCTGATAATCATGGTGAAGTTTATCTTTCTCTGTTCCATTGCAAGTTCTGCATCGCCTGCATGCATTTTTTTGTCTAGGGGCTCCTTGTGATTTCCTTTCACGACAGTCGTGGTAATGTCTGTCTTTTAGTTCATAGTAAGCATCGTCTGTGTGTATTTTTGTCTAGCAAATCCCCGTGATTCCCTTTCTTCGAAGTTGTGATAGAGTTCTCTCTTTCTCCGGTCAATTACAGGCCCCCCTATGACTCTCCTTTTAACACCAGTCATGATAACGTCTGTCTTTTGTTCATCCAATCCAGTCAATTTCGTCTACCTACATTTTTGTCTTAGAGCTGGCTCCTCGTCGTGCCCTTCTCATAGCAGTTGTGATAGTGTCTATCTTTTGATTGCCCTGTCCAGTGCATAATTAGTTTTTTCTGCATGCACTTTTGTCTAAAGGCTCCATAGGGAGCCCCTCTCCTGACGGTCAGGGTAGTGTCTATCTTAGTTCGATTAGTTCATTACACGGTCAGTCTTATCTGCATGCACTTTTATCTAGGCCCTCGAATTCTACTTCCTACCTTTAGTCTTCAAAAAAGTTTTTTTAAATAGATTGAAATATAAGAAAATAGTACATTAATAATATACACTCAAATAAATAAATATATATATATATAGATATGTGTATATATGTGTGTACATACATATACATAAATACATGCAAGAAAATAAGAAAATGTGAGTTTTGTTGTGACTTTCCGGTTACTCTCCTATCCTTCTTGACTTTAAAAAAGAGTCAACTTATCTTTCCACCCCTCATTAGCATCTTTCAGTCTAAGTCTATGTTCGAGGGTTTTTTTGTTTACCCTTAATTCAGGTCAGATGTGGAGGTCACATGCCGTCTTCTTTTTAGATCCGATTTGAACTATATTTGGCTTGAATTTCTTCCAGATGAGGGAATGTAGACAACCTTCGTTCGATGCAGCCATTTTCCAGTCTAGGTCTATGTTTGAAGGTTTTTGGGCTTTAATTCAGGTCCATTCGTGGAGGTCACGAATAGTCTTTCCAAATCCAGTTTGAACTACATTTGGCTTGTTCCCTTTCAAACAAGGGTAAATAGGCAACCTTCATCACGTACAACAATTTTTAATTCCAAGTCTATGTCCTAGCTAGGGTATTGGACCCTCAATTCAGGTTAGTGTCACGTTCAGTCTCCTCTCTAGTCCCAGTCTTAGTCTCGGTCCAAATTTATATCTGAGGGTCCTCAATCTAGTTTGGCACACAGATACACTGTATCTTCCTCTGTTCAGTCGGCATCCAGTCCCAGTCTTAGTCTAGATCTATGTTCAAGGGTAAAACCCTTAATCTAGGTTAGTTTATGGATGTCATGTACAGTCTTCCCATTGTCCACCCCCATTCTCAGCCTAGATTGAGTCAAATGGTATAAACCCCCAATATAGGTTGTACGCATATATCGCGCACACTTTAGTCCCAGTTTGAGTTCTAGTCCAAGTTCTAACCTCAATCCAATCTCAGTTCTAACCCGACCTCTAATTCCAACCCCAATCCAGTTCCAGCCCAATCTCAGTCACGGTTTAGTGGCAATCATGTCCCACTTACAACTCCACTACGGTATCTTGTCCCATCCTGGTCCAACCCTAGCCTAGATCTAATCTCAGTTTCACTCCCGGTCTAATTGGCCTCCTCAGAAATTTCTATGTGTCTTCTCTATCGAAAACCAAAAATTGCACTGTCTTGATTGTCATATAAAATTTCTGATAGTATAGGGAAATCCGACCGGTCTCTATATGTTTTGCATGCTTGTGTGTCAGTATGTCTTGCATGATTTTGTAGCCTCTTTATGTTTTGTGTGCTTGTTTGCTTGTGTGTTTACATAATTCGAGTCTCTGATAATTTTGTGTGCTTGTCTACGTGTATGTCTTACATGTTTGCATAATCCCAGAATCTTTATGTTTTACATGCCTGTGTGCCTGTTTATCTTGCATGCTTACGTACGTACTCTCTCTTTCTATATTCTGCGCGCTTTGCCTACTTGTGTGTGTTGTGTGCTCGTTCTATTAACAGCTTTCCAGCTTTCTAGTACGTGCGCTTTTTAGATTTTGTTTTTGCTTGCATGCTTCTATATATCGTGTCCTCTGTACTTTTTCATGAATGCATGTTTCGCTTTTGTGTTCTTATATGCTATAATAATCTTCCTAAAATTATATCAGGGCTTCTTTTAGCCCATATTTTAGTCACTTCGTGTGGTTGTCAGATTTTCTCATGAATACCACTACCTATCTTTCTTAATAAGCATCCTCATCAAGTTAGTTGTTTTCTTTATGTGAACATCGTGAGGTGGATATCATGTGCGAATGTGTTGCTCAATGGATATGTACGGTATAAGGCCAATATCATATCCATCCTTCTTTGCCAGAAGCAACAATATTCTTCCTATTAACTCTAGAAGATGGGTTGATATATCTTGCTCTGTCACCCAAGGTCCAACTGCCCTTGGGCATTGTTGGCTCCGACTTTGAATGACTTCTCTTAGTGTATTCAAACGATCAGCTGCTACGCATTGTCGACTCCGACTTCGTAATGTACTTCATCATTTATAATAAATTCTTGAACCTTTTGCTCAGATTATGGATGGTCACGGTGTAAGGCCAATATAACAATACAGTCCCTTGTTTCCAGAAGCAACACTTTCTTCTTATTGACTCTAGAATTTGAGTTGATGCATTTGAGAGCCCTCTCTTTAGTTATCTTCCTTATTTCTAAGGGATCAACGGCTCTAATGCGTTGTTGGCTCCAGTTCTTAGATATGAGTCTCAGTGTTCCTAAGCAACCAGTCACTTTTGCGCGTTTTTGGCTCTGGTTATTAGGTTTCCATTTCCCACTTAACTAAGCGACCAACCGCTTTCATACGTTGTTGGCTCCAGCTGTTAGTCAATTCTTCAGTGTGTTTAGACGACCATCCATATTAATTTCATGGCTCCGGTGTCTAGACATACTTCCTTGTCCTGATTCCTAGACGACCACTTAAATCGATTTGGTGGTTCCGACGATGGACAGAGTTATTTTTCAGCATATCTAGACGACCAATAAAATTAATTTGGTGCCTCGACATCTATCTATGCTTCTTTTCAATATTCCTAGACGATCATTCAAATTGATCTGGTGGCTTTGGCATCTAGGAATGTGCACCTTATCTGTCGACTATCCAAATAGATTTGGTTGTTTCGGAAAAAAATCAAGGTTTCCTTTTAGTGTATCTAGACCGACACTCAAATCGACTTGGTGGCTCTGGCATCTAGATATGCACTTTTGTCTGTCGACCATTCAAATCAATTTCGTGGCTCTAACAACGAGCAAAGTCATTCTTTATTCTTTTAGTACATCTGAACGACCCCGAATCTATTTGGTGGATTCAGCATCTAGATATACGCCTTTATCTGTTGAGCATTCCAATCGATTTGGTGGCTCTGAAAATAAGGAAAACTCATTCTTTTACTCTTTTCCCTAGACGACCAGCTGCTTTCCAGCTTTGTTAACTCTGACATCTTTAGATGCATCCTTTATCTAGTGACCAACCGCTTTTAAGTTTTGTTGACTCCACTTCGGATAAAGTCCGATCTTAGTTCCCCTTTTGATGTTTCTCAATGACCAGTCGCTTTCAAACAGTCAACTTCAGCTTCAAGAGACATCTTTTTTTTTCGAGCTATATTGGTCTGATTCCCTTTCTAGAGGGATACATAAGAAGCCTTCTTAAGGTCCAGCTAGACCTAGTAAAATTTGACCCGTACCCTGATTAGACCCGGCCCACTGCCTAAAATGTGGGTACGAGTAGCAAAAATGACCACCCACCCGAAATTAACCCGTACTGGGACCAAAACGTTCTGAGAAAACCCGTCCGGGTTGGGTGCGGCTTACTTGCAGTTACCCGGTAACTTATTATATATACTAGATAATATTAGGGTTTCATTCTACAACTCTTCCTCTATTTCTCGTCAGCCGCCCACCACAGGACCTCTCTCTCTCTTTGAGCCTCTCAGCCACCACCAGATTTGTCCCTCTCTGTTCCCATGCCTACCAAAATCCTTTATTTCTATCTCAGTCGCCGGTCTGTTCAGCCTTTGTCCCTTTGACCTCAACCCTAACCAAGCCCTCACCTCGCAGAGACCGACTACCGCCACCACAAGAGACCCAAAACCGTTCTGAAAATCCACCACCGCAAGTCGCCGACGTGCTGATTTCCGATCTCCTTTATCTCCACTGAGATCTCTCTTCATCTAATTTTTCTTGAGTTCTTTATTGTCTTTGTATAATCTCATTCTTGTAATAGTAGATCTCTTTTTTGCCAAGGTTATTTGTATGGATCTGGTGTCACAACGGTAGGAATTGAAGTTGAAATGAAGAGTTGAATTAATTGGTGAGAAATTGATAGAAGCAAGCTTGAAAAAAAAAATAAGAATAAAAAATACAAATTTGTGTCGGATTACCCACGGTTTTACCCATAAATTTTTGGGTATTTTTACCCGTAACCGGCGGGTATACCCGTTTGCCACTACAACATGAGCTATAAGGACGCCTCCTAGCATCCTTACAAGTATCATATAAGGACGCTTTTGACGTAAATGCGCTTTGAATGGCGTCGTAATGTCGCCCCATTAAAGGCCGTCACAATAAGTTATTACAACGCGCACAAGCGCCTCAACAGGGGCAAGGTCTAATAAGGTGCAAATAAGCGTCCTATAAACTGCACCACATCAATCACTATTGGGACGCTTTTTAACGTTCTTTTATAAGGCCCAAATAAGCGTCCTACTAACCTTTACGACTGAAGTAAAATTATCATCTAACATAATCATATCTAAGCTCTCTTTTACAACTTCTGTCCCACTTATGCCCATAGCAAGACCAATATCAGCCTACATTCCACAAAAGTGAACCAGATTAGTTCGATGAAGCAAGAAAATGAGACCAAAAGGAAATGAAAAATAAAGCTTTTTAACCCTATTTGAACATAAAAAAAAAAAAAAAAAAAAACCGAGACTGTCGAGCGCTAAAATATATGCATATAGAATCTCATCCAAAATTAGTTACAAAGTATTACCTACTAATCATACAATTTCATCCGAAATCAGAAAGCGGATTTTGATTCTCATGAATGAATAGGCAAACAGGGTAGTCATGCCAATATTCCAATCCAGCTCCTTCATTGACTTCTAATGCTAACAGATAACTACTGTAATACATTGCCAACAAGCTGCAATAATATTATTATTCACATATATTAGGTACATTCCATATGAAGAAGTTCACAGTTTATTTTTGTTTTCCCTTTGCATTTTTGCTTTCAAGGATGAAAATCAAACAGTAAAAATAAAAATTAAAGAAAAGAATCATAATTCAATCACTTTCGGAGTAGACTCATACAAAGAACAGTAGTAAGAAAACCAAAACTGCTAACTTTGTAATTGTAGAACTGAACTCTTCATATGAAACTCATCACACAAGAAAATAGGAGCAGGACAGTTTGACACACAAACATGGACAAAACCTGCAACTTATAATATCCTTGTTCAACTAAAATTTGATTAAACAATACTCGTTAGCAAAACGCACAGCGTTATCAGCAAAATTTGGAAACCATAAATGATACGTACCGCAATTTGACGACTATGACAGCTATGAGCTCGGCGTTAATATAGTTAATCACATCTTTTGCCTCATATCTATTCATCTCACATCTATTCAGAACTGAAGAAGTTTACAGAGTTCTTCCAAGTTGATCAATCCTCCATTGAGAGGTCTAGTAGCCAAGCATATATCAACAATTTGCACCCCTGTCTAGCCAAATGACACTTTTTTATTTACGTTCTTATGAAAATTTTCTCAACAAGGAGGCATCTTTTAGATTTAAGCATTTGAAGGACCAAAAAAAAGGGTAAGAGTACACAGCTATAGGAAGAGAATAACATTCTCACACAACTGCCTGCATTATCTTGATGACTGACTCATCTTGCAAGTTGCACCTCATCTCTCCACCAAGTTCTAGTTAGACCAACAAATCATGCTTTACAAACTGCTATATGTAGATTAAAATACAATTATATTTTGAAATTTGGGCTTATAATTTACGCTACTCGACGATCTCAAATATAATCAATGCTAACCCACTAATAAAGACCATTACTACTAAACATCATAAAAACAATCAATTAACTGCATTAATTGTTGTTTGGGTGAAAGAAATTACCTGATTAGATGAATCCCAAAGTGTGTTCAATCCTATAGCAAACTGAAGATTTGTTTGAGAGAAGCTTTGAAACTTCAAATCTGGAAAAGAGAAGAGAAATTCAGCAAAAAGGACGGATTAATGGAGAATGGAAGACGGAGAGAGAGGGAGGAAGGGAGAGAGAGAGAGAGAGACCTGATGATGGTGGGTGCTTTTATTACTGGTTCTACTAGCAAAAAATGGTGGTGGTTCTTATGGCAAATTCACGGCATAGACGCGGGAGTTGGAAAGAAAAAGAGATGGGGACAGAGAAAGAACGTAATCCATTGAAAGAGAACTCAGATTTGCCCAGTTGGAGTGTAGGTTACGGGGACATCTAATTTTAGTTTCGCAAGGAGAGAATGTGGCCAGATGGAATGAAAAGAGGAAGACAAGGGAATTGGGGGATTTATTTAAGGTAAACACTTGAGAGGCGGATGTCCCTAAGAGAACCTTTATAGAGGCAATCAATTAGGGCGTTACAAAGCATCTTATTATGTACGATAAATAGAGACGCTTTTAACCTAGCGTCTTCTAACGGATTTTTTGGGACGCTTCTTATAAAGCGTCCCTTTATAAATGTCGTTACAACTAGATTTTCTTATAGTGTGCCAGGTCTAGGTCCACCCTCATATTTGTGTGAGTCTTTGAATCCGTCTACGTCTTTGGCCTTTTACATATTTTTACTACAAAGATGAGTTATTTTTGGTGATATTCGCTTGCAAGCGGCCTCCCTCACTGAGGGGCTTTATAGACACCCCTTTTTTGTATTATTATTTTATTCTCTTCTTATTTATTTACTATTGGGTGTATTGCTAATTAGGTTCATTAATTTTATGTGTTTAGGCCTAGTAATAAATATGAGCTAATTTAATTAATTAAGTCCAGCCTAGTTAGAGACCAATCCGGTTCAGTTAGTTAACCAGCCCAGTTATTTGGTTTTAACCCAGGTTTGGAGATTGTAACTTAATTCAAATTATGATTATGATTTGGCATTAATCATTGATAGAGTTTGAGTTGGGAAGTATCTCCGAAAACTGGTACACCTCATCTGTCTTTTATGAGATTCTTACCGAATTAAGGATAATTGATTCCCCAAAATTCAAGAAAAGTTTTAATTTAACTGAAGAATGAACTAGCCGGTTTTCAACAAACCAGCCAGTAAGTTGACTTTTCTCAATCTTTGATTTAAGAAATTTATTGTTTATCTGAGATATTAGACTCGAAAAAGTCAGTTTTACCATCTTCAGTCAGTCTCCAGGCCTTTATAAATTGATCTCTAGGTCCACGGAATTAGGGTCTCTTCCTGGACTTTTTTACTAACCTTTTCTTCACAAGAAAAATTCTGCAAAAAAACTACAGAGAAAGGGGGGAGGAAAACCCTAGAAATCTCGACTTCCAGCATTAAGCACACAGCTGAACTTTGACCAACCCTAAGCTGCTCATACAATACTTGATTTAGCCAATTTAAAATCCTATATCATGTGTTTTGGAGAGCTACAACTTTGTACAAGAAGTCAAGTCCATTCAAGGTCGTCTTCAGGCTCAAAATAGAATTTGTCAAATTGGGCAGATTCTTCTTCTCGATTTTCGTTGTCCGAGCCTACTGGCTCATAACATACTTGATTTAGGTGATTTAAAAGCCTATATCATAAATCTTTTCAAGATATACATTTGTGCAGAAGAAGTCAAATCCATTTAAGGTTGTCTTCAGGTACATAAAATTATTTTTCTGAATTGGCAGATTATCTTTTTAGGTTTACGACCAGCCCTAACTTGCTCACAAGATAACAATTTATGTCATTTAAAATCATAAATCGTGCATCTTTTGAAAGCTACAACTTTGTAGAAGAAGTCAAATCCGTTTATGGTCGTCTTCAGGCCCAAGACATCGTTTTTCTAATCTAACAAATTACCTTCCTTAGTTTTTGATGTTACATGGGTTATAGGATCAATCAATTGCACAATCTGGATTAAGGTACAATTCTCAGTCCTTCTTTTTAGTACCTTTCTTACTAGATTAGAAGAGTCTAGATTGTTTTTCCCTCCTCGCCACCGAATTTCAATTAAAGAATATAAAATCATAAGAATTAAAATCAGAGTCTTCTATTTGATTTAGAATTCTAGATAACTAGAAGAGTAGTCAATTTAGAATTCTAAGTCCATTTGACTAGAAGTGTCATGTTCGTCACAAGAATAAGAATCGATATCTAGGTTGCCTCCCCTCCCAGGAGGTCAGGGCAAAGTACGATGGTTTTGATTCTAATTTGTCCGACTGGATATCTAGGCCATTTGATCTCCTTTGTCGAACTTAAATCAAATTCGGTTTAATTTAGAGCTTGCCTTCGTAGTGTTTTTATTTTGGGATAAAAGCCATGAAAACCAAATAAATGTAGCTTATCGTCCAATTGGTGTATAGCAGGTGCCTAACACCTTCCCGCTGTATAAGTTAGTCATCGGATCCGAATCTTTGGTTTCATAGGTCAAAAGCTTAAATTGGACAATTCAAAGTCAAATTAAGGTTTTCTTATTTACCCTCGTTAATTATTAAATTAATTTAAAAATAAGATGGTGGCGCAAGTTAGACCTTCTCGAGTCTAAATTTTTAGAGCGGTTGCTACACTGTAACATTGGAATCACTTGAGTTTAGGAAAGAGGACCAGCTTATCAATTTTAATTCTCGAAAATATTTATGATTAAGCTTAAACCTCACATGGATAAATTCATTCTAGAAGTTTGGAAAATAAATTGATGATATGAATTCGGCCCTCTCATTGTTCACTTAAAATATAAAAACCTTCTTATAATTCTTGAAAAACAAATGCATCCTTTGAAAGGAAAGGAGTAGAACTGCTAAATCTCTTTAAGAAGTGTACAAATTTCTTTGGGCAATTTTTTTTATTATTGTTCTCCTTTTACAAATATGAACTTTCGGGGAAAGAATGACATCTACCAAATAACTATTTCAATGTGAAAAATAAGAAGGATCGGTTCCCAAACTGTCCTTTAAAAAAGTTTGGATTCCTAGAACTCTTGTGTTTAATCATCCAGGACCAAGAAAATTTTGGTAGTTAAAGATATAAAATCAAAATATTGTGGTATAACTATGCCCAAAGGAGAAGACCGATCCAAATAAGTGTATTCTCGATGGTTGGTGCTCAAAGCACATGACTGATAATCCATCATTATTATCCTCTCTCACTCCAGAAAAAATGGTGGCTTGGTTGGTGATATTTTTATTTGTAAGATCAATAAAAAGGTAAAGTATGTAAGGGATCCATTTGTATAGATAATGATAGTTTGGTAGATGGTTTAAAGTTCCATTTGATTGATACCGGTAAGTTATAAGATTTCTTTTGAAGAAATTTATTGCTTGATTTGTCACTCTTTTAATGAGTTTGTAATTAGTGATTGAGATGGTAATATCTACGCCCTCTCCTTTGTGTGACAATTCTTAATTTGGTATGGTAGATTAGGCCATGTGCATAAGGAAAAAGAGTTGGTAAGAGGTTTGCCAGATCTAAATTTTGTTACAAGAAACTATTTGCCATGCATGTCCATTTGCAAAATAATCAAAAATATCTTTTCATGTAAAATGTTATCTCCTCTTCCAAACTCTTACAACTTTTACAACGTGATTTTATCGGTCCCGAAAGGCATTGAAGTCTTTGTAGTAACTATTAAATTTTCGAGAATTACTTGGGTTTTATTTTTCACCAATTAAGATGAAACTTTTAATGATTTTCAGTCTAGCATGGCTTTTTGAAAATGACAAGGAGCTGAAACTTTTGAAAATAAGAGGCAATTGTAACAGTGAATTCAAAAGGATTAATATGTAACTTTCCATGACGAAGTTAGTGTTGGTCACAAGCTCTTTGCTCCAAGAAGACCCCCAACAAATTGGGGTGTCGAGATAAATAACTGTGCGCTTCAAGAAATGACTAGAATAATTCTTCGAAATCTATACCAAAATATTTTTAAGCCAGGGCAGTTACCACTTCGTGTAACGTTTTAAACATAATTTTTTCTAGGTTCATCTAATTGGGCTTGAGAAGCTTGTTTTGAAGTCCATCCTTCAAAGAACTCGCAACAAGAAGATAACAAGAAGTATATACAACTTCTTATAAACTCTTTTCAATCAGGTAGAAAGATCTTGTATTTATATAGTAATCCAAAATTGGATTCCTAGCCCAATACAAATTTCCTTTAGTGATCAATCTTTTCTGCTATTTCTTTCTTTTCTTCGTTCGACTTGGAACTGGTTCGAATTTGTCATTAGCTATGTGTGACCCTGATTAATTACGCATATCACTTTCACCGCAAGCACTAATGCGTTTGAGATGCTTCACAGTTACGTATATATTACTTTCAGCATCGCCTGATTGATTTGACGGGTCAGGATATATGTGAAAATCTTTCTCCCCTCACCCCCCCACCCCCAACCGGCGCAATATTTGACTGGGGCCAATCCCCATACTTTGAATCAAGAACTGCACAGTTATCTTCCTTGGTTCCACCCTTCAATTCACGAAGTAGATCGCTAGGAAGGCGATCTCTAACAAGTAGGATCTCCTCATTTTGAAGACAACCAGTTCGAAACATAGAGATATTTATTTCTTTCAGAACCCTGGTCAACAACCAACAAAAAGTTCTCGATAATTCTCTTGGACCTTCATGACTAGCTGTTTCAGGTTATTGTCGGGAAGTTACTAATTAGTGTTTTGGGTTGCAAACCTTTTGTCGTCAATAATGGCAAAATTTTGAAAATTTGATACAAAACTGATAAAGGTGTCGTTCTTGGTTACTAGAGAATATGGAGTAAATAATAGAATAACTCTAACCATCGAAGAGTTTATATTATGCATCAAATCTTTGTAGACTTGTAGTGTGAATTTTCTCCATCAATGTATTGTCATCATCCAAAAAGCTAACAATGGTCAGTATAAATGATTTTGATGATTAAAATCATCGGGTCATTTCGAGACTCTTCACATCAATATTCGACCCTACTCATCACAAACTACAAAGGCACCTTAAAGAGTTATGGAGTTTTGACTGGAAGATTACACAGGCTTATACTTATATAAATCTTAAAAGGAGGTAAGCCTGCTTAAAGGTCTCCGATTTTATCACTAAATGGATTCTTAAGAATATCTATAACTTTAAAAATGACCGCAATATATTTTTCCGAGCAAAGATTTTTTTGTGGCTAAAGCAGCTCAAATTTCACCAAAAACAATCCTATTATTTCTTTTGGAAAATACTTTCTGAAAGTTGCAAATAAAAACAGTTGAACAGCAAAGGAGATTAGCTCAGCTAATTTTAAGATTTCTCCGACTATTCACTCAGTGGTCTGACTGTTTCTGCTAAAGCTGATGCTCTAACTCTCTAAGCAAAACAGTGGAATCATTTTGTAATACATTTGTCTTTTTAAAAACGGTCTTAACTGTTTTAGTTTAACAAATTTAAGAACTGAAGCAGTCCAACCATTTTAAGAAATGGTTTCACGGATTGTATTATAACCAAAACAGTTCAATTAATTCCAATTTTAGTGGAGCAGATTTTTCAATGAATTTCTTAACAGTATGTTTCTCACGCAGTTCGACTGTTTCTTAATCAGTTCATTGATCCACTAAAGAATATGAGTTTTTGCTAATGTCATCAATATATATTTTTAAAATAACAATACTACTCTTATACGATATTTCAATAGTATATTCTTTCCCAAAAAAATGGGGTACAAAATCTAAAACCTTAATTTTTTTTAACTAGGGTTATAAACCTAATTTCCAAACAGATGGATTTTTCTCTCCAATTTATTTAGAAACCCTAACTTTTCTCTTTCTAATCTGAAATCTCAGCCGCCTCATGCCGCTAGCAGCCCCCTCCCTCGCCCCACGCTGCCAGTGCCCTCTCTCGCCCCACCCCGCCAGTAGCCTCTCCCTTCCTCACCCCACCACCGTGCCCATTTCACATCCACCCTCCTCTACCGACGAGCCTTTTATCCCACCCACCCCCATTATTATCGCCGCCCAAACCCATACTCTCACAGTGCTACTGTTGTCGCAGTAAACAAATTCCCCACCACGCAGCTGCCGCCGCCTTAAAACACCAATCACCGCTTCTTTCGCAGCCCCAATCGCCCAACTACCCCGTTTCTGCCACAGCCCAAACCCACTCCCCTATCCCACTGCTACGATAGCGCCAAGCCACCGTCCCACCTCGTGGCTACCGCTGCCACAACACCCACCCCCCCCCCCCACCAACCTGACACTGCTACCGCTTCCCCGAGTCATTGATGTCGGTGTTGCCTTGGTGTTAGTTTTTTTTTATTTTTATGAAATGAAGATACATGAGATGAAGCGAGAGAGGAACAAAAATAAAAGAAGATGGAATTTCAATTTCATTTAGGGGCAATCAGGTCTTTTGTCAAAATCGTTATGTATTATCATATTCCGTTTGGTTAACGGATATAAGTGTAATGTGTCAAAACTAATGAACATGTCTGCAATTTCATCTTAACCTCTGGGACTTTACTGTAATCCCCCCCCCCCCCCCGCGGGCCCTGCTCTCAAAAAATTCATACTTTCAAATATTGTCGGGGTGAGAATACCTGCTGCTAGAGACTATATTTTAGCATTAAGTTCTTGAGTTCTCCACTGATATTGATCTTCCCACCTTTGAGAATTAAACTTATCTCATACTTATTCAATCAAATGTAAATCTGTCTTCAGGGAGTCTACTTATTTACTTTCAGTTGTGAAGTAAATTCTCAATCATAGTATTGACCTTGTGAAGGCATTTAATTGTACTATGGTCCGCGGTAGCACGATAGCATCAGAAGCTAGGCATAAGTGAGAGGATCAAGGAAGTCTCTCTTGTATCAAATACTTGGAGTGATGTAAACAGGTGGAGAAGAACCGGTATAAATCTCGTGTAACACTTGACATTTTTGGTTAAAGTAATTTTTTTATTTTACATTTAGTTCTTTGTCAACACCTATTCACCTCCCAACCGGCCTCCATGTGTAACTACGGACCTACAAGAGTAAGTAATGTATAGCATAAGAGTAATCGTTGGCTCCAGCACATGTTCAGGATAAAACCAAGAGCTAATTGGCCCCATCAAGTTTAAAGATGAATTCCAGAAACAAGATGCTGACACTAGCTTAAAATCTAAAACGAAACCCAAGTCTTGCCGACGGTGTCAAAAACATACAACAAATTTCTCCAATTAATCAGAGAAGTTGTTAAGAAACCTATCATTCTGGGGATCAATCTATGAGGACATGGGAATTGGTTACGTTCGTGGGAACATAGCCAAGGGAAATTAGTCCCACGAATTTTATAGGTTTACGTGTGGTGTATTGCACACTATTCCTTGTCTTGCTTAATATCAGTTAGACAATCCGAAGAAATACATCAAATCCATAAAGTCTAGTCACTACGTCGTGGATGTTCCCGTCTATGTTGCGTGACACAAACGATTTGTTTAGAGTCAGTGAAAAAATCAGAATTTATCTTCTGTGGTACACCACGCCCTGCAAACATAAAGGCAGGCCAAGTTAGCACGACCAATGTATGTGATAGCTGAACTTATACGTGGGATACAAGAATAAAAATTGTCAAGACCAATTCAGCCTATACTGTAACAAATAACCTAGAGATATATGTATTTTATGCCAAGGCATCATAGACCCATAAGTCAAAGAAGGCGTACTTCGTCACTAGGGTTGACAAAGATACCACTCCACCCTCGCATTTTCTTAAAGGATGTCAAACCTTCAAATTAACAAACCCATCGCTTTCGTTATCCTAGACTTGAGTCGGCCTCAATACAGCTCTTTGTTCTCTCTTTTTTTTTTTAAAGAGGGCCAATCTTGTGTTTACGTTGACAATTTAAATTAAGTTGTTAACATAATCTAACTGTCCATCAGTGACTCGTGAACAATTTAGATCTTCAGTTCTGAGATTTTATAAAACCGTCCGTCCTATAATGGGTCGGATGTGACTTTATTTTTTTTCCTCTCCAATTACTAGAAAAATATATATAATTCTTTCCATTCCATAATTGGACAGAAGATGATAATCCACAGAGCTGCTCTTGTTGCTCTCTTCTTCTTCTTTTCCCATGCCACCCCACGTATAGGTCAGACTTACCCAACAGTAGGGCACCATTGACAGCCAAATTTCTAAAATTCATAAATAATTGATCATGACTGATTTGCATACTTATTTAGTATATGAGTCATATTTTATGAGCTTCTCATTATATCCCAAGAGCGAGAAAGCCAGAGGGAGGGAGGAAACTAAGCCATGACAGAGAAAAATGGGTCAGTAGAGGATTAAACATGGAAAAATAAATAGAATAAAAAAATTGTAAGTATGGTGCATATGTAAAATATTTATGAATTTTCAGTCCAAAAAGGATATCTGATCAAAATTTTGGGACGGGAAAGTATTATTTAAGTCACAAATCTTCTCTTAGTTCTTTCCCGTTTATCTTCCTGGTTAAGCATTTTTTTCATTTATATAGTGCTAATTCAACAGGTTTGCCGTGAATTCTAAACGTCCAACTTTATACGTACTATTATCTCGATTTGTTATCTTCAATCTACAAAAAAAAGATTATTTCCTTGGAGAACCTTTTCTTGTGGGAGGGATCTACGAGTAGCTAGTGTACGATTCACGTGTGAGAAGTCAAATGGCAAGTGACAATTTTGACGGCAAGAGAATAAGTCCGTCTCTTGCATTGCGTAAGGTATTTCAGAAAAAGATCACGAAGCAAAGCTAAGAAAATGTTGCAATGTTGTCAATAGCATTTCATGCAGAGGAAGAGAATAAAGTCAACCGGGTGTTTGAAAAAAGTAGCACATCTCATATCTAATCATATAGTTGGGTTGGTATGTACAAATGGGACATAAACTTGGTCATTGTAGTTTTCTCAACTGTGGATAATGCATTTATTCTTGGAATGTCGTGGTGTCACTCAATTGTGGCAAATTCATCTTCTTCAACGTCAAATAAACTCTTGTTCAACTTGTAATATGCCTCAGTGGATAATGCATTGGTTGTCATTGCCTCATCATAAAAATTTAGGGGATTTACTCTGTGTGGTTTGGATCTTGGTAGTATTACGGCATATTTGAGAAGCTAGAAATGACTCCGTCTTTTGAAATTTAGAATTTTTCTTGACTCGTGTTCGTGTTAAGATTCGTGCCACTTTAAATAACGTCAGAGATAAGCGCCTCTTTAAATAGCGGGTGAGACGTGTCCTATTAACCTCTAGTGTGGATGATTCAATTGCCCATGTTAGATTTACCCACTTTTTTCGACCCCTTTACCCAATATATTTTTCACTGCTATGCTCTTGTACAATTTCTTCGAGACCTATCTTTTGTGTTGTTTCAGTGCATCATTTGGGCAATTCACTCCAATTCGGTACAGGTTTAGTTCTCTTTATGCCCAATTAGACTCCTTTTCGCTGCTCATATAGAATTGATTCATGCTGAAGATCCCTTGCATGCGTTGGAAAATTGCTTACTTTTGCTCAGCATTGGTTACGTTCTTTTTGTTACTATCATGTTATTTTCTTGATGCCTCACACTGATTTCCTGATACAGATGACCCATCAGGATTTGAGTGATGTATAAAGTGTTTTTTCTCTACACAATATACTAACCAGTTCCGGTGCTTTTCACTCTGTACATATTGCTCAAGAAAAAAAACAGTATTTTGGCTCTATTATAGACACTAACTCATTTTGTGACTCAGTCTGGCTTGGCTCAATGCAAGATGCTCTTGCCTTAGTCTGATTTCGGCTAGTTCTAAATATATATCCTCAGTGGTTTGTGGAGATTGTATCTAGTTTAGGCACCGTTTGACAGGATTTTTTTTCAGTTTTGGAAACTGAAAAAAAAATTGCTTTGGTAACCATTTTTCTTTTTTTTTTCTTCAATTTAAAAATCAGTTTTCAAATCAAGGCTGTTTTTGAAAACTCAAAAAATGAGTTTCGGTTTTCAGTTTTGGTTTTTTTTTTTTAGACCACCACCGCCCCCCCTCCCAACGCCGGCTGCCGGCAGCCACCTCCCACGACCACTGCCGGCATCCACCTCAGACGACCACCGTCGGCGACAGCAGCCACCAGCCATCACTGGCCACCACCGCCACCACAAACCACCACAAAAAAAAACTCAAAATAAAAACTGGGTAATCAAACACCCAAAAAGAAAAACTCAAAATAAAAATTGAGTTGTTTTTGTAAAAAAAAAAAATTTAACTGTAAACTGCTCTTTAATTTTTTATTTTTTTTTGAAAACTGAAAAAAAAAAAGTGTTGTCAAACAGAGCGTAAGTATATTTTGGGTAGGTTCTGTTACCGGAAGGATCCGTCCTCTAGTTAGTTTATCTCTTTCGTCTTATTTGGTTAATTAGTTGTTCATGATATATATTTCTACTTCAGACCTAAAAAAAAAAAGTTAACTTCTCATACATTTCTATGTTCTTTATTGGTTAATTGAAGTGACCGTGGTAAGATTTAAATTTACAGTACTCAAGGATACGAGGTATTCAAAATTACACTCCATCAACATAAGTTCGAAAATGACCATGTAGACGGTGTATATTTTAACTAACTTTGGAGAATTGTGTTGATTTATCAAAATATCTTTAATGGTAAGTGAGCAGTCATGTGAAGGTTAACATGTTGTAAACATAAAATTTTGAGTCTAAAAGTAAAGACTGAAAAATAGCTACGAATCGAAACTTATTGATTTCAATAAAGCGAGTACAATTCGCATAATAAATCTTTGAACAAAGAAAAGTACGTCATTTTATTCTTCTCTCTCTTCACTAACACTTGGATGTAGGCTTAACAGCTTGTTTCCAGATCAAACAACGTATTTAAACGAATTCGTCATAAAAACTTGATGAAGTTTTGCAACAAACATATTTGAACAATTTGAACTCCAATTTATGTACTATCTAGCTTGAACAATTTGTATATTTAGTTTCGCAGTTTGTAAAGAATAGACGTATGTACGTCCACCCTTTGGGTTTCCTCTTAATTTTGTGCTACATATAAGGCACAATCCTATTAACTAAAAACATATGCACAGTGCATTTTGATTGGCCTGGCCACCTCGTCACCATAAGTGGTCTAATTTGATAGGGTTAGCCATGTCATTGTGACATTAAAAAAGATAAGTATCGAAATCATTTTAATTTCCAAGTAATCTTTAGTTATATGACAAGCGGCAAACTTTTATTCGAATTCATCTTTCTAAAAGAACACTTTTTACTTTTTACTAAATTTCTTATGTTGATGATGTATAATGGACCGACATAACGCATGCCAATATGGGTTGGGTATAACCTTCTACACATGTACTTTTTTAAAATTAAAAGTCGTTAAGTGTCAAATAATTAGAAGATATTAAAAAATTATTCTCATGTTTATCATTTACCATTACTTGACATTATATTTTGAAGGAAAAGAATATGTCTTAAACAAAGAGATTCTATTTAGTCACTTGATCCGATGTTTATCACAAACTAGTGAATTTTTAGGATCTCTTCTATCTATTCTGGCTTTAACAGACCTAGAAATCAAGGGGAAAAAACTTCTACAGATTACCTCTGCTAAAGCTTTTGAATGACTTCTTCGGTCAAACCTCCAACACGAAAGGAAAGCTTAACACCTTAGATTTCAAGGTGGTCGCTTGCCAAAACTCTCTTCCATTTGTGGTCTTCTTCAAGATCACGCCGGCGGGCTCTTGAATTGGCATCACATGTTTGTTCTTATTTCAAGTCCTCTCAAGAAAACGAAGGCATTGCATTTGCAATCATGCCATCAGGCCCTCGAGTTTGCACATTATTTTCGGTAGATCAAGCCACTTTATTAGGGATCATGCTGCCACCTGGCATCAACACCATAAATTCTTTTTTTTTTTCATCAACTCTAAAACATAATGCCGTTTGATTTAGTATCATGTCACAGGCCCTTGAATGACTACAAAAGATATCCTTTCGCATCATTTTGAAAAGTTATTGACGTTGAAATCAAGACTATGTCACCAGACGAGACCTTCAAGCCAACACACCTTGAGTCCTCTAGGGTCTGGTGACGTAAGTCCCAAATTCAATGTCAATGTCTTCTTGACGTGAAAAGATAGTTGAGTCATATGTTGATTCATAGGTCTGAGGGCACGATCCTAAATCGAATGGCATGACATTTTCTAAGCCCATTTAGAAAGACAATGACTTTTCTACGCCTATCCAAGGGCCTGGCGACATTATCCCAAATAAGAAGCCGAGATCTTCTCGAAATAATGTGAAAAAATAATCAACATGTGATGTTAATTTGAGAGCCTAATGGTGTGACAAACCATATGGTGCGATACTCCCAAAATGATGCGGAAAGGCAACGGATATGTGATGCCGATTCGAGGGCCTATAGGCGTGATCGCGAATTGGATGGTGATCCTTCCAAGTTGATGTGCAAAATGCCACTACAAGGGCCTGGCAGCGCAACCCTGAATGAGAAGGAAAATGTGCAGGATTTTTCCGCGAACAATCATCTTGTGATATTAAAAGTTTAAGGCTTTCCATTGACGTCAAAGATTTGAATGAGGACGTTCCGGAAGCTTTAGTATCATTGGAAGCTTTCTCTCTCATTTTCTCTCCCGATGTCGAAGTCCAGAGAGAAGCAGAACAGATAAAAGAGATCCTCAAATATTCCCTAGTTTGCTGCAGATATGGCATGCTATAATTCGGTGGAATCACACTTTTATCTCAATCATATCAGTTAATTGTAAAGAGATAATCTTGTTCATTTTGAAAAGATAATGTTAAGTGATAATACAAATGATAAAGAGGACAGTTTTTTTTTTTGGTTACCACTTAACTATTTGACACTTAATAGCTTTCAATTAGTTAGACAATTTGAAAAGTATACACTAACCTTCAAAAGATGCATGTGTGGTGCTCATTCGCCATGAAAACATATTTTTAATGAACCAAGTTATGCCACGCGCCAGCTTAAAATTGGTTTAGAATTTACTTGCCTACTTATTTATGCATTTTGGCAGATAATATAGATATGTTAATTGCATATTCCGTATTATACTAGGTCTAGATTATTATGCTTATATACATACTCAGTTTTATTATGCTCTTTAATATGATATTCTTTCTATTTTCCTTTTCTATCATGATGACATGATAGCGGTATGATCTGCCATTTTGGGAGTCTCTTAACCACTTTTGCAAATTCTGCTGGAGGGCTTTATGCTGTTAACCAGGCCAACTCATGTTTTTTTTTTTTCGTGCTTTTCTTTTCTTGTTGCTTACATAATTTTGGTCTTTGTTTTCTTTCTTGTGCCCTTCACTTCAGTTAAACCATAGTGATACTGGTACAACAACGTGCCTTTTGACCGTCGTCCATTGCTTTTCCCTTTTATTCTGTGCAAGTTTTCCCTGCCTGCTATCGGAATTTGGCTTCCACAAGAAGCTTTATAATAAGATTCTGATCAGTCACAGGCAACCATGTCACCAAACTCCATTCCATGCACCACAACAAGATTATGCCTTCAAATCCCCGTGCCTAAGCACAAAAGCCCATGTGCCCTTAGTGTGCCCTCGTGCCCCAAATGTTCAATTCTTGGCCCTGATCCAACCCACGCTTTTGGGTTTTAATTGACGCTCTTGGTGACCGGTTCCTACACCCTTTAGATGAGTTTTTTCTGTTTACGAGGTTGTTATTACCTTATTTGGACCTTATTCGTATTATGATATTTAGCCAAAGTTACAGTTCAGGCACACTTGCTATTTTTATTCTTTTCCTCACCGAGGCTCTTTAATCTCCTCCTATCTTGCCATCAATCTAATCGAGGCTCTTTATTGTCAACCTAATCGAGCCTAGTTTTGTCTTCCTCGTCTCTTCAGACTTCATTTTCGGACTCCTTTCTTTGTGTCACTTGACTTTATGACAAGACTTCTTTCCTTGTGCCTTCGGAATTCGGCCCTTGTCTCTTTTCATGGTAGACATTGTTGGAGTATTTTAACAAAAAATTCTCTTTGTTTTCAAGATTGAAAAAGCATTGAAGTTTTGAGTAAAATTATAAAGTACTTTAAGCCCACATTGCTTGAAAATGGAAAGAGAAAATTTTCTTACATACTTAAACTTTTGGAAAGTTTTTGTTCCACATTGGCCATTGTAAAGAACTTTAAGGAGTATATAAAGTGACACTCCTTGGCCTTTAAGTAAGTTGCGCTTGAGTTTAAGACTCGCACGCGCAAGGGGGAAGGACAAGTGGGGGAGATACGAGTTTCTGATATTTACGGATGCTCTGTGGTATGGGACTATAGCATGTCTATTTATACTGCAAAATATAGCTGTTGGGCAACAGTCATATTCTTCATTACTTCCCAACAGTCACATTTTCTTTTATTACACAACAGTCATATTTTTTATTGCAGCACTTTATTTCTGAAATAAATTTCGGATTTATTTTTTGTAACAGATTTCCAACAGCTATTTTTCTTCACCTATAAAAGGAGACCTCTTCCTCACTTTTCAATACACAACTCAAAAACTCTCTTTTCTGATTTCTAAACACTTAGACTTGTGGGCATTTTGGTAAGGTATCGAGTGAAGCTTCTGCTTCATTCGTTTGTGCAGAATTACGAGTGAAGCAACAGTGAAAGCTGGGCTGTTGTATCCCGGAGGCGACGCGTCAATAACCTTACTGCACCAGTGGTAATTCTCCGAAGGGGCGCGAATCGTCTTAAGAGAGCGACCTAGTCCGCGCCTCAGCCAGCTGTTTTATATTATATTTTTGGAGTTGTTCTTGTCTGTTTCTTGAAACAATTCCAACAATTTAAGACGATTTCTCGATGGCGGATTCCACCATGACTTCTGCTGCTCCTGCTGCCAATTCGAATGACTTGAATAAGCCATTCCGTTTTGGTGGTTAAAACTTCAAAAGGTGGACTAGCAAGGTATTGTTCTATCTTAAGTTGATGAATGTAGTGTGGATTTTAACCGCCAAAAATCCAAAGAAGGTAGATACAAAAAATATGAGTGAGGAGGAGTTGGCGGAGCATGAAAAGTATACAACGAAGTGGGAAAACGATGAAGAAGATTGTCGTAATTATTTGCTCAATTGTCTTTCGGATGAGCTTTATGATTATTATTCTCATACTTATAATTCTGCAAAGAGAATGTGGAAAGCGTTGCAGCAAAAATACGACACCGAAGAAGCCGAAAAAAAGAAGTACGCATGCAGCCATTTTTTCAACTACAAGATGTCGGAGAACGTGTCGGTTGTAGCTCAGACGCACGACCTTCAGATGATTGTAGACGAAATCATCTCCGAAGGAATCAAAGTAGACGAACAAATGCAAGTGGCTGCCATCGTAGACAAGTTGCCGAATTCATGGAAAGAGTTCCAAAAAGGCCTACGTCACAAGCAATCGGAACTGTCGATTGTCAACCTCATGGCGCGGCTTCAAATTGAGGAAAAATCTAGAAAGCAAGACAAGAAGAACGAAGCTCTTGCCAACAACACACATGCCAACCATGCCAATAACCACCAAGGTAACGGTAATGCCTATGGTAATGGTGCTAAGGTAAACTTCCTAACGTCGAGTGATAGCGCTCCTAAGGGTCAAAATAACTTTCAAAGGCAAAATAATTTTTTGAATGCTAGAGGCAAGCATATGAAAAACAAAGGTTTTAAAAATCAACATTCTTCCTTTGCCTCGAAGAAGTGGAATCAAGGCCAATCTTCCAACCGTGGAAATAGCAAGAAGAAAAATTTAAATTTAAATAACAATTCTAGCAACAATAATTTTGCAAATGAAGGTTTTGCAAATGGTGCATGTTTTATTTGTGGAAAACAAGGGCACCATGCTAGAAATTGTCGTTATAGGAAATTCGGTTCAACGCCACAAGCTAATGTTACCGAAGAACCACTTGTTGCTATGATTTCGGAAATAAATTTGGTTGGAAGTGAAGAAGGATGGTGGGCCGACTCCGGAGCTTCAAGACATGTTTGTCATGATAAAAATTGGTTTCAAAACTATGTTCCGGTAGAAAAAAACAAGAAGGTTTTGCTTGGTGATTCTCATTCCACAAAAGTCTTAGGCATGGGAAATGTTGTTCTTAAGTTTACCTCGGGCAGAACTTTGACCCTTAAGGATGTGCTACACACTCCGGATATTAGGAAGAACTTGGTGTCCGGTTATCTCCTCAACAAGGCAGGATTCAAGCAGACTTTCGAGTCCGATCAATTTATTCTGTCAAAGAACGGTATGTTTGTTGGTAAAGGCTATGCATGTGATGGTATGTTTAAACTCAATGTTGAAATGAATAAGACTTCTACTTCCGTTTATATTGTGTCTTGTGTGAATACTTGGCATGCTCGTCTTTGTCACATAAATGGCAAATACCTTAAAGATATGAGTCATGTAGGACTTTTGCCTAAGTTGCATAATGAACTTGAGAAATGTGAATTTTGTAGCATGACCAAAATCACTAAACAACCTCACCACAAAGTCGAAAGAAATTCTGAATTATTAGAGTTAGTTCATTCAGATATATGTGAATTTGAAGGCTTTTTGACACGTGGTGGAAAAAGGTATTTTATCACTTTTATTGATGATTTTTCTAGATATTGTTATGTTTATCTCATGAAAAATAAAAGTGATGCTTTTGAAATGCTTACTGTGTTTATCAAGGAAGTAGAAAATCGTTTTGATAGGAAGATAAAAAGATTGAGAAGTGATAGAGGCATGGAATATGACTCCTTAGGCTTTATCACATATATCCAATCTTTAGGGATAGTTCATGAAACTACCCCTCCTTATTCGCCAGCATCTAATGGCGTGGCTGAAAGGAAAAATAGAACCTTGATCAATTTAACTAATGCCATGCTTGCTAGCTCTGGTGCACCTAAGAATCTTTGGGGCGAAGCTCTCTTGACTGCAAACTATGCCCTTAATAGAACACCTAGAAAGAAAATCCTCAAAACTCCTTATGAGTTGTGGAGAAATAGAAAACCAAATTTATAACACCTTAGAGTTTGGGGTTGCTTAGCCTTTGTGAGGATTTCTGACCCTAAAATTCCCAAATTGGGAATTAGAGCATCACGTTGCGTTTTTGTGGGTTATGCTCTAAATAGTAAAGCTTATAGGTGTCTTGATCTTAAGAACAATGTTGTAGTTGAATCTATGGATGTGATATTTCATGAAGATAAGTTTCCTTATAAATCCAAAGATAGTGGGGGTGAAGAAACCAAAACCATAGAATCATCCCAACCTAATCAAGAGGCAAGTTCCTCACAAACTCTTAGCGTAAGAAACGAAGAACATAGAAGGAGTAAACGTGCAAGGGTAGAGAAAGACTTTGGCCCTGACTACCTTGTATATAATGTTGAGGGAAGTCCTATTACCCTAGAAGAAGCTTTATCTTCACCAGACTCTGACCTTTGGAAAGAAGCTATAAATGATGAAACAGAGTCTCTAATGGCTAATAGAACATGGAAGTTAGTTGACTTACCTCCGGGTTGTAAATCCATAGGTTGTAAATGGATTCTAAGGAAGAAGCTTAAACCTGATGGTACAGTTGACAAGTTTAAAGCAAGGTTGGTTGCAAAGGGGTTTAAACAACGAGAGGATATTGACTTTTTTGATACTTTCTCACCAGTCACTAGAATAACATCCATTAGGCTTTTAATTGTTATAGTAGCAATCCATAACTTAGAGATTCACCAAATGGATGTTAAAACAGCCTTCTTAAATGGAGAACTGGAAGAAGAGATTTATATGGACCAACCAGAAGGTTATATCCAACCAGGGCATGAGAGCAAGGTGTGCAAGTTAACTAAATCCCTATATGGGTTGAAACAGGCTCCCAGGCAATGGCATGATAAATTCGATCAATGTGTTCTAGCTAGTGGTTTTAAAGCAAATGAAAGTGACAAATGCATCTACTATAAATCTGAAAATAGTGAGCATGTTATCATTTGCTTGTATGTGGATGATCTTTTAATTTTCGGCACTAACATGAAAATTATTGAATTCACCAAATCTTTGCTAAAAAAGAATTTTGAAATGAAAGATTTGGGTGAAGCTGATGTGATTCTAGGTATGAAAATTACTAGAACTCGTGATGGCATATTTCTTGATCAAGCTCATTATGTTGAGAAAATTTTGAGGAAATACAAATATTTTGATTGCAAAACTGCATGCACTCCTTTTGATCCTCAAAATCATTTCTATCCTACTAAGCTTGATGTTGATGTTATGAATCAAAAAGAATATGCAAGTATAATTGGCAGTCTTAGATATGCTACTGATTGCACAAGGCCTGATATTGCATACGTTGTTGGTGTTCTTAGTAGATTTACAAGTAAACCTAGTCTTGAACATTGGAATGCCATGTATCGTGTTATGGGTTATCTTAAAAGAACTATTAACCATGGGTTGATGTATCAAAGACAACCGGCTGTTCTTGAAGGTTTTAGTGATCCAGATTGGAATTCTCAATCTGGAGATTCCATGTCAACAACAGGCTATGTGTTTACATTAGGTGGTGGAGCTGTATGTTGGAGATCCAAGAAGCAACAAATAATTGCCAAATCCACCATGGAAGCCGAACTAATTGCCTTGGCTTCGGCAAGTGAAGAAGCAGGTTGGCTACGAGATCTATTGTTCGAGATGCCTATGTGGGAAAAACCAGTGCCACCTGTCTTGATTCACTGTGATAGCACTGCAGCCATTGGCAGAGTGCAAAGTAAGTATTATAATGGAAAATCCAGACCAGTTAGAAGAAAACACAGTACTGTGAGATCATACCTTGGCAAAGGTGCGATCAATATTGATTATGTGAGATCAGGCGATAATCTCGCTGATCCACTTACAAAAGCTCTAGCTAGAGAAAAGATCTGGTATACATCGAGGGGGATGGGACTTAAGCCCAAGAATGTATAAGTCACCTATAAGGATACAACCTCCTAGGGACTGGAGATCCCAAGAACTAGGTAAGGAGACCAACGAATTATAGAGTGACTGGTGTTGTACATGTACTACTTTTGTCTTATGACAATGTCTCTCCCTATGGTGTAAGTACATGTTTCTCGTAACGATATTGGAGGTCGAGATTCATGGTAATCTCTTAATGAGTTCTATAGCCCATACGGGTGGGATGTAATAGTTACGAGAGCATCCTTGATAGACTCACCTATATTAGTGTGGAAGTGAGGCCGCTTCATATGAGAATTGGGCTAATTCTCTAGAGCACTCATGAAAACTGGGATAAAGCACATGGCCATAACGTGCTGGCTTATGAAGCTTGGTATAGGATACCTTGAGTTTCATGTGTGTGACGTCTTCTACGTATCCTTAAGTAGCCATCGTTTCAAGGCTGAGTCCACTTTGGCCTTAATACGGGAAGACTGAAACACTAAGTGAAGGTTTCAAGGCAGAGCCACTTTCACAATGCATGAGACTCTCACCTTTTGCCCACTGTCTAAGTTGTGAATTTTTTTATTAAAATAAGTGGGGGATTGTTGGAGTATTTTAACAAAAAATTCTCTTTGTTTTCAAGATTGAAAAAGCATTGAAGTTTTGAGTAAAATTATAAAGTACTTTAGTCCCAAATTGCTTGAAAATGGAAAGAGAAAATTTTCTTACATACTTAAACTTTTGGAAAGTTTTTGTCCCACATTGGCCATTGTAAAGAACTTTAAGGAGTATATAAAGTGACACTCCTTGGCCTTTAAGTAAGATGTGCTTGAGTTTAAGACTCGCACGCGCAAGGGGGAAGGACAAGTGGGGGAGATACGAGTTTCTGATACTTACGGATGCTCTGTGGTATGGGACTATAGCATGTCTATTTATACTGCAAAATATAGCTGTTGGGCAACAGTCATGTTCTTCATTACTTCCCAACAGTCACATTTTCTTTTATTACACAACAGTCATATTTTTTATTGCAGCACTTTATTTCTGAAATAAATTTTGGATTTATTTTTTGTAACAGATTTCCAACAGCTATTTTTCTTCACCTATAAAAGGAGACTTCTTCCTCACTTTTCAATACACAACTCAAAAACTCTCTTTTCTGATTTCTAAACACTTAGACTTGTGGGCATTTTGGTAAGGTATCGAGTGAAGCTTCTGCTTCATTCGTTTGTGCAGAATTACGAGTGAAGCAACAGTGAAAGCTGGGCTGTTGTATCCCGGAGGCGACGCGTCAATAACCTTGCTGCACCGGTGGTAATTCTCTGAAGGGGCGTGAATCGTCTTAAGAGAGCGACCTAGTCCGCGCCTCAGCCAGCTGTTTTCTATTATATTTTTGGAGTTGTTCTTGTCTGTTTCTTGAAACAATTCCAACAGACATACCTCACCCCAAGACCTCTATTGTCATCAGACCTCCCACTAGCCCTAGTTCTCCAGGTTTCATTATATGGTTGTCAGCCCTCACCCCAAGATCTATATGGTCATTGGACCGCACCACTTTTTGCTTTGGTCGTTAGAGCTAATCTTAGATCTTGAATCTTATGCATTAGACATCAGATCTACAATACCACGACCTCAACTTGGATCTTCCTTAATATAGCAAGCATCAAAATTGCTTCAGACTTAACCTCCAAAATTAAGCTTGTTCTTTATCCATCTTGAGTATGAGGGGTCGTGATAAATAATATAACAAATATTAATATGTCAATTGCCTATTCAATATTATCCTAGGTCTAGAACATTTTATAACTCTCCTAGTTTTGGTAAGACTCTCTTTTCATGCTTATATATAGGCTCTTTATTGTACTCAATTAGTATGCTCTCCAAGATATTTATATTTCCATTCACCTTTTCTATCAATTGGCATACATTTGTAAAGTGGTCGATGAGGCTTGAAGTACTTAAAGAGCTTTTTTTTTCTTTTCTTTTTTTTTTTTCAATCACGGATTCAAGATCATGATCAAATTTGTACCTATCTAATTTGTCAATCCAAAAGGAAGGATTCTAATATGAGCAAATGGCTTCTCCAAGCTCCTAATCAATCCTCAGTGCCAACTTCAACACTTTTAGTTGAACAAAAATTAAGCATTAGAGCCAAACTAATTTCTCAGGAATCCAAATTTTGACACTAACATATTAGTAATAACCCTTTTCTCCTATTAAGAAATGAAGAACTGTTATACATTTTGTTGGATTATGAGAATTGATTATTAAATAACTATCGTAAGCAAAGAGCTTTTTCTCCTTTTGAATGATATACTTGGAGGACATAGAACTAGTTCAATTTAGAGCGGTTTCTTTGCGAATTTATGAGGAATAGATGAGCTTGTCGCTTGAAAAAGTAAAAAGGTGTGAATTCTCAACCGTGTAGATAGTACATGACTAAAAGTGAACCTTTTTGTATAATAACCATAAATATGATCTCAAGCCTTTTATTGTGTTTCACTCAAAGCCATTTGCTACCAGCATCTTATCGTTCTATAGCCTATTCTAGCCAATCAATTTTCCCCTCCTTGTCAGTACAATAACATCCATAAAAATGATCAAACAAATATCAGAAACATATATAATCACTATGACATATCTCATGGACAAACTATATATCAAAAATCAAAGATACTGTTCCCCAAAGCCCGAAAGCAAGGGGATTCCCATTCAAAGACAAATTCCTGGCTTCTACCCCAAACCACAAACAAAGAATGAATAGAATCTGCTAGGACTTTACAAGCGGGCTGAAAATGTTGGTTAAAAATGTTCTTAGAAGGAAAGATTTGGAAAGCCATCGTGTGAAAAAAAGAGATCAAAGTGTTTCTCTGCCAATCCTCTCCCTTTCTCAAATTATGTTTCCGTCACCACTGCCGGTTTTTCAGGTGGGTGGTGACGTGCTAGACTAGGCTAGATCTGTTTGCTTTCGGGTTTATTCGTGTTGGCCATGGGTGGGTTCGTTGAGCTGGACATTAGTCGATGTCTCGTCATATATAATCGATTCCTTGTGGTTTTGAGTTTTTTAGCGTCGGTGATGGTTGGTGTTTGTTGTAAAATGTTTGTCGAAATCCTTGAGGGGTTAGATCAGGGTAGAGGAGCTGACTGTTTGAGTTGGGGCAACTGATGGTGGGGGGTTCGACGTTGGGGTTGTTTAGGTGATGCGCCACTGTAAGTTAGAGAGGGTTTGGAGAGTCAAGATCAGGGTTCTTCTCATCTAGAGTTTATTTTTCCCCTCCCCCTTGATTTAGAAAGGTTTTCTGATGGTGATTGAATCTTTAGATTTTTGCCCTAATGTCTGTTTTTGTTTTAGGTTGTTTTGTCTGAGGAAAGGGCAGAAGAGGTTTCAATCAGTGGTTGTTCACGGTGTGCGGGATCGTCGGTAGGCTTACTTTCGATGGTGGTTAGTTAGTCGGTGATGGGTCTTGTTCAGCGTTGAAGGGCTGCTTTCGATGGTGGGTAGTCAGTCGGTGATTGGTCTTGTCCGGCATGGATCTGTGATGGTGCTTTCGATGACGCTGATTTGTGATGGTGTTGATCTGCGTTGGTGATCTGTCGTCTGGGGCTCGGCAGTGGGTATGGGTGGATGGCTGGAAAAAGTGGTGTTTCCGTGAAGCGTAGGATTCAAGGTAGCATGGCGGTGTGGTGACAGGTGTCTGGAAGTTGGGATGGTGGCACATAATTGGTGGTGTTGTTTGATTAGTTTGATTTAGGCTTTATCTTAGTTGTAGTTTATATTTATCCTACTTTAACCGGTTTGATTTTGCAGCAGTTTTTCTGAGGTTAGGGTGAAATTACAGGTGCATCTATTAGTTTGGACAAATTACACTTATGTTCGTTGACCGAACAAAAATACCAAAATACATAATGATTTGGATAAAATGACCTAAATGCCCATCACTTAGTAATGTAACTCTCAAATATCATTCCTGTTTAATTTGAGTTAAAACCATAATTTATTTCTTTGTCTTTCAAATTTGGGTTGATCTAACCCTAATTTCTAAATTAGGATCTCTCTAACAACAATTAAGCCCTTTTTTCAAATTATAGATTTATACCCCTTTTTTCAAATTTATGTATTTGTTCTTGGTCTAGTTGCAATTCTCTCCCCCCCCCCCCTCCCCCAAATTTTAGAATAATTTTTAGAATATTCTTATATGACTAAAACCCTATTGTTTTCACTTTTTCATTTTCAAACCTTTATATTTCAAATTCATATACTTTTTTCACAAATTTAAAACCTTATTTTTTTTCCTAAACCCTAATTATGTCTCTCTTCTCCAATTTTCTCTTCTCCCCGCCACCCCCACACTCTACCACTGCCCCCATCTTCTCTTTATCGCCGCCACCCCCTCCATCCCCTGCCATTACCCCTCCCCTCTTCTCCCTGCCGCCTCCACCCTCCCCCCACCCCCGCAGCCTCCACCATTCCCCCAACCCCGCCCCCCCTTCCTTCCTCCCCACCCTGCCTCTTCCCTTCTCCCCAACCCCGCTGCCCACCCCCACCCTGTGCCCGTCCCCTCTCCCTCCAAGCCGATGCCACCCCAAGCCACGACGACCCTCATCTATGCCGCCCCAAGCCACCGCAAACTCTCTTTCTCCACCTTCCCCCACCCCACCGCCGCTACACCCACCTTCCCTCCACCTCGCCGCCGTTGCACCACCTTTCCCCCACCTTGTTGTCACCTTCACCCCCCCACCCCCTCGTCTCCATCACCCTTGTGGCCCCCACCTTCCCCCCACTCTGTCCCTGCCGGTGTGTGACATATTTGTGTGTGTGGAAAAAACTGCCAATGAGGGATGGGGGAGTTGGGGAGAGAGAGAGTTAGGGTTTGAACCCTAAATGCAAATCCTGAAAAGGAAAAAAAAGTACACGTTAAAAAATAGAGTTTAAATCTGTAAGAAGGGTTGTATTAGTATTTTAAAAATACGTATTGGATGATATCATCAAAATGTACGATTTTTTAATGGACTGGCGATGGAAGGACATGTCTGATATCTTTTTAAACTTATTGTCCTTGACTGTAATTTTACCCTAACCTCAGGAACATTGCTGTAATTATCCCAAAAAAAATAAGTTAGTTACTATTATTGTGGGTTTATTTTATTGCAATGCCTATTAGATGCGCATATCATCCATGTGTCTTTTTTTTGCTTTTCTGGCATGTATTGTAATCTAACGCCCCCCCCCCCCCCAACCCCACCCCCCGCGTGGCCACGGTTAATCTTGGTATATATTTTATATTCTTCTCTTTTAAAAAAATAAAAAATTGTTCTTATATGCTGACTGGTTTTATTCACTTTTCAAATCATTTAATTTTTATTGTTCTTATATGCAACATATATGTAGTAAATTCTAAATTTCATAATGTGTAAACCTGAACCACCAATGCTTTAAAGGGTAAAGGAGTATTAGCAGAAGCTCTTGAAATAATGAGTTATCTTCTCAAATTCATTGTTCACAATGTTATCATCGAAGCCCATGAAGGAAAATACATCATAAAATACTGACTCTTGGAGCTTCTTTTTCCTTATAATCATGAAGATATACAAGCAAAAGTTGGCCGAAAAATAAACAGAGGCCTAATGCGAGTAAAATACATCATAACATAACTCTTGGGCTTCTTTTTTCTTATAATCATCAAAATCAGACACCTATAGAAATAAGAAGTCAAAGGTTAATAATAAGGTGCAAAGGTAATAGCTATCAATGTTACAAAATATATTACTTTAAACATGCACAAGACTGAGATAATGGCCCCATATTTCCATGTCACCAGTCTTGCATAGCAACTGTTACACTCCGAGCTACACATAATGAAGTTAGGTAATTAAGTAAAAAGGTAAGAATACTCAATTTGTTAAAGGATGCACTAGATTCCGCACCAAGCATTAAAGAAAAGAATGGAAAAACAATAACAGAAAATAGAGACACACAAGATTTACGGGGTTCGGTGAAAGCCTACTCCACGGTGGTAGCATCGATTTTACTATGTTTATTAATGGAGATTACAGACTTTTGTCTCTCTCTACAAACTCTCTCAATGAATAGCTCATCTATTGTCCTACTCAAAGGACTCTTCTCTCTTTGACCTAGTCAAAGAAGGACTCTTCCTTTCTTTTTTCTTGTCTTTAAAACACAATACAAGACAACACATATATACTTAGAGATAAGTAGTGACTTTCTCTAAATAACCAATGTGGGACAAGACTTATATATTTAGGGTCAAGTTGTAACCTTCTCTGAATAACTGATGTGGGACACCCACACATTCCGGGTTTTTATCCAAGACATATTATCACAAATCTCCACCTTGCCTTGGATAAAACAAGCCACAAACAATCTGAAAATATCATTTGCTGCTACCATACCTGCCCCCCTAGGGCTGCACCTCAAATACTGTCGATACTGATCAAATCTAAGTCATGCTTAAACTTGATATTTGGAATATGCTTTGTCATCATGTCCGCTGGATTTTCAACTGTGGAAATCTTCTCTACCATAACGATACCCTGAGAAACCACATTCCGAATAAAATGAAACCTGGCATCAATGTGCTTGGTTCGCTCATGGAACATCTGATTTTTTGTTAGATGTATGGCACTTTGGCTATCGCAGTCAACAGTGCTAGACTCCTACTTCAATCCCAAATCACCATCCAAGCCCTCAACCAAATGGCGTCTTTCACTGCTTCGGTCGCCGCTATGTACTCAGCTTCTATAGTAGACAAGGCAACAATAGTCTGAAGAGTAGCCTTCCAACTGATCACACAGTTCGAAAAAGTAAAGATATAACCTGTCAAAGATGTTCTCCTATCCAAATCTCCAGCGTAGTCTGAATCCACATATCCAACAACTCTACCATTCACATTACTGCCCCAATGGTAGACTAAACCAATATCCGCAGTACCTCTCAGGTATCGAAGTATCTACTTCACTGCCTGCTAATGAGCTTTCTCAGGATTGCCCATGTACTTGCTAACCACACTGACCGCATGAGAAATATCTGTTCTCGTACAAACCATAGCATACATGAGACTACCCACTGCACTAGTATATGGAACACACACCATGTGCTCCACCTTCTCCTGGGTCTATGGAGAATCAACTGCTGAAAGCTTGAAGTGTGCTGCCAAAGGGGTAGTTACACGTTTAGAGTTTTTATACCAAAGTGTTGCAGTCCTCGCTCAATGTACTTTTCTGGGACAAGTACAAAATTCCTACAGGTCGATCCCATTGAATCTCCATCCCTAATATCCTTTTTGTTGCACCCAAGTCTTTCATCTTAAATTCCATTTTCAACTGCTCTTTCAAACTGTTGACATCTGACATCGATTTTGCAGCAATCAACATGTCATCAACATACAACAACAAGTATATATGAGAACCATCCGCGAGCCTTTGGTGATACACACAACTATCATAAGCACTATTGGTGTAATCTCTCTCGCTCATATGCCCAACACACATATGCCATAGCTTAGTAGTGTCAGAATCTACATCAAAAGATGAAGCTGCTGCTGCTGCTACTCCTGTAACAGTGCTACCCTGCAACAAATAGAGACTATTTTGTTTCAACCCTTTCATCACAACAAGAGCACCTTTCATTATCCTCATAACTCCACTTGCAGCCCGATAGCTATAGCCATTGGAGTCAAGCGTACCTAAAGAAATCAGATTTTTCCTCAACTCTAGAACGTGCCTGACATCAGTCAAAGTTCTCACAATACCATCATGCATCCTGATCTGAATTGAACCTATCCCAACTACTTTACAGGTGACATTGTTTCTCATAAGGACTTTACCACCATCAAATGAGCGATAAGTGACAAACCAATTCCTATTGGGACACATATGATAGGAGCAACCCATATCAAGAATCCACCCTCCATCTGAGGAACTGATAGTAACTGAGAGAACATCTGCACTATCAAAATTATCTTCTACTACTCCAGGATCAGCCGTCTTGGAATTATCTTTTTTCTTCCCTTTACGCTCAGGACAATTCTTTCTATAATGCCCTTCCTTGTGACAATAATAGCACTTTAATTTTTTGGCCTTTGATTGAGATCCAGCATGGTCAGTGCTTCAGCCTCGAGCCATCAGACCATCACCATGTTCCTCTCTCCTATTTTCTAAAACCTTCTTCCTTAATTCTTAAGAATTTATCATAGCCTCAACCTCCTCCATAGAGATATTATCCTTCCCATATAATAAGGTAGTAACAAGATGTTCATATGACTGAGGTAAAGAACATAGCAACAGTAAAGCTTTATCTTCATCTTCTATCTTGATATCAATATTTTGCAGGTCTAATATTACCTTGTTATATTCATCAAGAAAAATCATTGATCGATGTACCTTCTTTCATCCGAAGAGTATACGGCCGTTGCTTTAAATACAGGCAATTTATCAGAGACTTCATCATGTATAAGCTCTCCAATTTCAGCCACATTCCAGCTGTAGTCGTTTCCTGAGAAACCTTTCGCAACACATTGTCTGCTAAACATAGTAACATGGCACTATGGGCTCTCTCCAACATGTCTTCTTTTTCATTAGCAGATATCGTATCAGGAAGCCCTTGTTTCCCTTTTAACGCTTTCAACAACCCTTGCTGAATTAGAACAGCACGCATCTTCATCCTCCATAAGCTGAAATCGTTCGATCCATCAAACTTCTCCAAATCATACTTCGTCGAAGTATTTGGCTCCATTGTAAGGTGCTTTCAATCTACCGTTGAACCTCAGCTCTTATACCACTTGTTAAAAGATGCACTAGATTCCGCACCAAGCATTAAAGAAGAGAATTGAAAAATAATAACAAAAAATAGAGACACACAAGATTTACGTGGTTCGGCAAAAGCCTACTCCACAGTGGTAGCAGCGATTATACTATGTTTATTACTGGATATTACAGACCTTTGTCTCTCTCTACAAACCCTCTCAAAGAATGGCTCCTCTCTTGTCCTACTCAAAGGACTCTTCTCTCTTTGACCTAGTCAAAGAAGAACTCTTCATTTCTTTTTTCTTGTCTTTAAAACACAATACAAGACAACACATATATACTTAGAGATAAGTAGTGACTTTCTCTAAATAACCAATGCGGGACAAGACTTATATACTTAGAGTCAAGTTGTAACCTTCACTAAATAACCGATGTGGGACACCCACACATTCCGGGTTTTTATCCAAGACATATTATTAAACAATTGCTAGGTACTTTTTTTCAAGGCTAATGCCAAATCTATCGCCTAAAATATCACCTCACTACAACTTAAGTGCCCAACGTTTTAAAGGTGCCGAATTAGTATTTAAGTTCTCAAAATTGAACAAAATCAGTACTCTTGCTAATAGACTTCAATGGCCATTCAATTTTATTAAGGACAACTACGTTAATGCAGAAAAATAAATCTTAGAGACACGTAACAGTACCATTCGATTTTCTCCCTTCCTTAATTTTTATCTTTATAAAACAAAGAAACAATCTCTCTCTCTTTCTCTCTGACACACCCCATCACCCGGTTCTTTCCTTTTTTTTCCTTTTCAGGTCTCACACTGCATATGCAGTTGATTAACCGCAAGAAGAAGAGACGGACATAAATGGGTTTTCATTTTCCTTTTCAGCTCTGGACTAGACCGGGTTTTCATTTTCCTTTTCAACTCTGGACCAGCCTCTATATTTACACATATAATGATGTATGTATGCCGCTCTTTCCCAGATGATAAGTAGCAGCAGCAAAAATTTCCTTTTATCTTCTAGTACTTTCATTGCCTTTTTCCTCCGTCCTTTTTCTCCTTCTCTGTCTCTCTTTATCGAAGTTTCAAAACAGAAGTCTTCGTGGAGGGGAAAGAAAAATGGAGATCTAGAGAGAGAGAGAGAAAGAAGGTTTTTGTCTGTGCCATTGTTTGCTAGAGAGCTGGCAAAAAATATACAGAGAGAAAGTAATAGAAAAGGGATTTTAAAAAGAACGAGTGGTGGGACCCACTTTCTTTTGTTAAGAAAACTTGGACGCGTTTTTACTGAAAACGTTTGCTTCAGCCTCCCCATAGTATATGTATTTAGTTAAATTAATCTCTTTCCTTCTCTCACAGTGAACGTTTTAACTATAAAAGGATGAAGATCTGGGGAATATTTGAAAAACCTGTCAGTTCTACCTTGCTTGCTTTAGCCGGTCATCACTATTACTACCATCACCCATCAATACCCCAATACCGTCGCCCAAACAACTGCTGCCACTGTCGCTGCCGCCACCGTCGTCTCCATTGCGCGCGTGCGCGCACACCTGTGTTTGTGTGGTTTTTGTTGTTGTTGAGTGTGTGTGAGTGTATATTATGGGTGTGGATGACAGTGTGTGGCTGGGGGGTGTGAGTGTGGGGGAATGTGTGTGCTGAAATTAAGAAGAAGAAGAAGAAGAGAGGGGGAGGGGAAGAGTATGACTGTCTTTTTTCTTAAAGATTGTCTTATCTTTGGACTTTTAATAGATGTGAGCATCAGTTGGCAGTCGGGCTGATTTTTTCAATTTTGAGAACTTAGGAATAGATCTGTCAATTTTGAAAATTCTTAGAAAAGTCAGGGACCTTCGTTAACCTGGTGGGTTAACTGGCTGGTTGATTAGTGGGTTGGAAGTTTTGGAATTGAAAATTCTTGAAAATGTCAGGATTCTGACTAACCGTTCGGTAACCAGGTGGATTAACCATTAACTAGCCGATAAGTCAGTGGGTTGGATTAGGGTATAAACTAGCTAGCTTCGAATTTTTTCAAGTAATGCACATACTGACTAAATGTTCGGTTGCGAGCGCGGTACAAGCTGGTTAGTTAGAGTCTCCCCCTTTTGTGAAATTCCCAGTTTAGCTTATAGAATGTTGGTTAGTTTCCCTGCCAACATGCCATAGGCCAATACAAGTATTCTCCCAAAAATGGCAGAACATTAAATGGTCCAAGGGTGTGATTTCTCTCTCAAGGCCGAAGTAAAGGTCACCCCATCGGCTCGACTGTACCATATCCCTCTCGTCCGTAACTAGGAAGTTAATAATGGGCAATCACCAATACTTATACAAGTCGTTTGATATACCAAGAAATCAGGAGGTTCCTTTAGTACAAGGCCATGGAGTTGAGAGCACAATCGGAAGATCGCCTTTTGCCCAGAAGGACCAAGGGCTTCAACTGTTGCTCTCGAATGGGTGGGTCAGGGTAAGACGTGTGCGTGTGTGAGGTTTGGAAATAAAAGCACAAATATCACAATTATCTCATATTGTGCATGCCATAAAATACAAAGCAATACAACAAGGCCAATGATAAATAAAAAAATTCCAAGTCTAGTCCTCTTATTTTGTCCTCAGTGGATTCGTCACTGTGGCAAACCCCTTCAAAAAATTCCCTAAAGGATTTTAGGAGTCGCTATCTTATTAATTAGGAAATAGAGAAAATAAGAAAAATCTTAAAAATGACTCTGCAATGTCCAAAAGAACGACTAGTCTATCAAAAACCAAGAGATGGGTTCGGGAACTAAATTACGTAACTAGAAGATGTTAGGCAACCACCGCGCCTTTTCAGTTCTACTTCATTTCTATTGCCTATGTATCCGGTCGGACAAATTGAAATCAAAATCGTCGTAGTTAGACTACAGTCCTATGGGAATGAATCTACATTTCGGTTTTAAACTTAGACTTAGAAGTGAAAAGACTCTTTTTGTTACAGAAAAGTGATTATAGAAATGGGAGAAACTTTTAGATTATTATCATCTAAGCTAATTTAAAAACTGTAAATGTACATCGAGAAAACACTTGCTTAGAAGACGTCGAAACTCTTTATGATGAATCCATGATGCATGTAACTTGTGTATATAGAAGTGAAAATGAAGTGCTAAACTCCCCTTAGAGATGATCTACAACTTTTATGAAAGAAATGATATGAAAGCTCAAGGGAGAAAAAACTTGTTCATAAAAAAGGTAGCCGAAAGACCCTATTTATAAAGGTCTGGGTGCCAGAAATGATAAGGATGACTATCTCAGTCTATGATCTAGCGACAGAAAAGAATATCTAATGAAAATTCAAAACTTGAAAAAAAAAAAGTCAATTTACCGGCCGGTTGGTCAAAAATCGCCCGGTTAAGCCGAAAGAATATTTTTTTCGTAATTTTGGGACGTTATCTGTCCCTAATTCGGTAATTATCTCTCAAAATACTGTTGGGATACCAGATTCAGAAATTATCTCTAGATTTCATATAAATCAAGGATTAATCACATATATCAAGGATAAATCACAAGATATTTCCAAGTCATCTAATCAATCACAATCTCTTGACCTTAACTTGGGTTAAATCTAACTAACTGGGCTAGTTTAACCAACTGAACTGGACTCCAACTGGACTAGAATCTAACTAGACTGGACTGGACTAGATAACTGCAATGTACCGAGCTCAAATTGGATTGGACCCTTATTGGTTTTAATTAGATAAATTAGGCACATTATATTATTAGGTATAAGCCTATAATAATAACGAACTTAGTTAACAATAGATTTCAATAATCATTAAATAAATCAAAAGACTATAAAAATTAGGTGTCTATAGAGCTCCTCGTGAGGGAGCTCGCTTGTGGGCGAACATCATTGTAAAATGACGACACTTTTTTGTAATAGAAACACAGAAAAGATCACAAGACTCGCAACAGACTCAAAGATTCACACATATATGAGTTAGACCTTTATAAGGCTTCCTTCGTATCCCTTGAAAAGAATTAGACCAATGTAGTTTGAATGGTGGAGATATCACCGAAGTCGGGGCCAATAATAACAACGATTAGTCGTTAAGCAATACCAATGAGTGAAATCGGAGTTTATCAAGAGCCGGAGCCAATAGTAACAATAATTGTTTGCTAAATGAAGGGCGTATCCTTAGAAGTTGGAGCCAACAGTAACAATAATTGGTTGTCTAAGAATACCGAGACATGAGAATGAACTGGAACGGGGACCAGAGAAACTTACTGCCTTAAGAGCTGGAGCCAATAGTAACAAGTATTGGTAGTTTAAGGTCACTGAGAAATCATGTCTAAGAGTCAGAGCCAATAGTAACAATGATTGGTCGCTTAAGCACAAAGGTACGTCCAGAAGTCGGAGCCAACAATATTGACAATTAGTCGTCTAGATGCACTGCAAGCTTATGACTAAGAGCTGGAGCCAAAAGTAACGACGATTTTGGTCGCCTAAACACACCGAAGGCTTATGACAAACAGTCAGAGCCAAAAGTAATGACGATTGGTCGCTTAGGCATAAGGCGCACCCTTAGAAGCCGTTGCCAGGTGTAACGATAATTAGTCATCTAAGGATACTAAAAAGTAATGTTTAAGAGCCAAAGTCAATGGTAACGACAGTTGGTTACTGAGACATGCAGACGTATCCCTAGATGCTAGAACCAACAATAACGACATTTGGACATCTAGGAATATGAAAAAAAATTGGGGTAGGGACAGAAAAACTCATTGCCTAAGAGGAGGGACTAATGGTAACAACAATTGGTCGCTTAGGCGAATGAAGAGAAAAGCATGTCTAGAAGCCGGAGCCAATAGTAACAATGATTGGTCTTCTAGACATAACGAAGGCTTATGACTAAGAGCCGGAGCTAATAGTAACGACGCTTGGTAACTTAGCCATAATGACGCATCCCTAGATGCTGGAGTCAACAATAACGACGATTGGTCGCCTAGGAATATGGAAAAAAAGCTGAGACTGGATAGAGCAAGGTACACGATATCCACGTGTGAACCTAACTTGAGAGCTTGTACCCTAAAACATAGATCTTTGTTGGGAAATAAAGACCGTATGTGACCTTCATGTGCTATCCTGAGCTAAGCATTAACTACCATCGGGCATAGACCTGGTTAGATATGGCTGCAGCCAACAAAGGTTGCCTAAATACTCTCATCTAAAAGGGATCAAGCCAAATGTAGTTCAAACTGGATTTCTAAAGAAAAATGTACATGCCTTACACATACCAATCTTAATTGGGGTCAAATACCCTCGGACATAAACCTGGACTAAGAGAGAATGACAGGTGAAGGTTTGAGAAGATAAATTGACTCTTCTATTAGAGTCACGGAGGATAAGGAGCGTGACACAACAAACATTATTTTTTTTGTCTTTTTATTTTCTTTTCTATTTTTATTAGGCTAATTACAGCAATATCCCTGAGATTAGTGTATAATTACAGGCAAGGACAATAGTTTGGACAAATTACACTTATGTTCGTTGACCAAACGAAATCTTTAAAATCCTAACAGTTTTAATGAAAAGACTTTATTGCCCCTAAGTTGCAACTTTATTTTTTCTCCAATACCATTACCTCATCTAAAACAGAAAATCAAACATTGTGTGGTGGGTGGGGGGAGGGGGCACCTTACTGGCTCTTCTTCACTCCCTCACCATCGTCTTCTATTCATCTACCACCACCACGCAGCCGCAACTTTGATTGAAATCTGCCTGGCTCCTCCACCCTGTCATCTTCTATTCCTCACTAGTGGTGGCAAAAATTGGCCCAGACTCGCAGGTCTACCTGTACATGGTCAAAAAAACCCAGGTACGGGTACGTAATTAAGAGACCCCTCAAAAACAGACCCGTACCTGAACCGACCAGTAAAATTCGGATAAGTTTGGGTCAGTTATCGGGTACCCGGGTTTACCCGGTTATATCAGTATATATTCAACTTTTAGGGTTAAAACCCCTCATTTTCTCCTCTCATCACGTCCGCCCTTGCCTCTCAAGTCTCTCACTCTCACCCTCATAGCTCCCATCTCTCCCACCTTCATAAATCCCTTCTCTCAAGTCTTTCTCTCTCTCTCTCACAGATCTACCTAAGTCACGGCCACCGTACTCCACCCATGGTGCCACGTCGTTCAGTCACTCCAAGATCTACCACAAGTCACCCCGTCGTGCCGTCACATCGTCGCCTCCGATCTGTCGCGCCGTCGCCCCCAATGGTCACCTCGTCACCCAGTCGCCATCGATCCGTCGCCCATTCAATGCCGATCTGTCATTCATCGCCATAGATTCATCGCCCAGTTGCGACCTAATGGTCACTTCGTTGCCTTGTGATTGTTGGGTAGATCTTTCAGTCGGTGGATCTTGATGATGATCGTGTTGATGTTCAGATTTTTTTTCTGCTTGAAAGATGTAAAGTTGCCTTTTGATTGTTGCCCGTTGGGTAGATTTTTTAGTCGGTGGATCTTGATGATGGTGATGTTCAGAGTTTTTTTTTTCGTTTGAAAGATGTCCGGATTATTTTTTTTCGTTTGAAAGATGTTCAGATTTTTTTTGTGGATTGAAAGATGTTCAGATTATTATGTAATGAATTGATGAAGAAAGAAAGAAAAATATGTCAAAATCTAATTAGTAGGTATTTAAAATCTAATTATTCAAAAAAATAATTAATCAGGAAAATTGGTGATTTACCGGGTTCTAAAAAATCGTACCCGAAAAAAATCTAGTAAATTATACCCGACCTGTTTTTACCCGGACCCGACCGAGTTTTACCCGTACCCAGTGGGTATACCAGTTTGCCAGGTCTATTCCTCACTATCATCTTCAGGCTAGCCTCCACCCCGTCAGCCCGTCAACCCCGAGCTCCTCATCCGGCTAAAACTCCTCCACCTCGTCAGCCCCGAGCTCCGCCTGACTCCTCCACCCTATCAGCCTCGAGCTTTGCCTGACTCTTCCACCCTGTCATCTTCTATTCCTCCACCACCAACAATTCTTTCAGGATGATGGTGCAATGGTGATCGTGAGGGAGGGGACTGCCGGTGTGGACCAAGATGAGGGATGGGGCTTGGGCTGCCGGCAGCGTGGGGCAAGGGAGGGGGCTTGGGTTACCGGCAACATAGGTCGAGGGAAGGGCCTGGGGCTGCCAGCGACGTGGGGCAAGGGAAGGGACTTGGGCTACCGACTACGTAGGGCAAGGGAGGGGACTTGGGCTGCCGGCGACGTAGAGCGAGGGAGTGGGCGGCGAGATTTCAAATCTGGAGAAAAAGTTTGGAGAGAGAAACCCTAATTTGAAAATTAGGGTTTGGAAACCCTAATTTGAAAATTAGGGTTTGGAAACCCTAATTTTAAGGTTTCAAAACCCAAAATTTCAAATTAAAGTTAAAATTTGAAACCCTAATTTTTAAATCAGGGTTTGAAATCCTCATAATTTCAGGGTTTCAAAAGCCTAATTTTCATATCAGGGTTTCAAAGTCTAATTTTAAAAAAATTAGGGTTTGATATCCTAATTTGAAAATTATAAAAATTATTCAGTATATACTATACAAGGGCAGTATTGCCATTTTTAAAATATGTAATGATGAAAATTATACTTTTTGGACGGAACCCTTATGGATGGATACAAGTGTTACTTTTTTAACGTTTTTTGTCACGGTATGTTACATTTTGAAATTTAGTGTCCTTGACTGTGATTTTACCATAACCTCAGGGCATTGCTGTAATTAGCCTTTTTATTTTTATTTATTTATATCCATATATTCTATTTTTTTAAGGTCAAGAAGTAGACTCTTAAGACATAGACTTAGATGAGACAAAGAAACTGACCCTAACTGTCTGGATAGGGGAATCACATGAAGCCTCTGGACAAAATGCATCCAGAAAGAACTGGCCGTGCAATGGACTGACCAAACAAGGACATACATTATCCTGACTGTCAATAGAAGGGAATCACAAGGAGGCCCTAGAATAAATGCATATAGACGAAGCTAGCAAATGCAATGTAGTAGACCAATACAAACAGACACTATCCTAACTGTTCGAAGAAAGGAATCACAAAGAAACCCTAGACAAAATGTACGCAGACAAAACTAACCATTCAATGGGCTGGAGAAAAATAGACACTATCACGACTATCCTGAAAGGGGAATTACAAGGAGCCCTCGACAAAATGCATGCAAATAATGCTAAGCATGCGATGAACTGGATGAACAAAAGACAGACACTATCACAACTATCGTGAGAGGAATCACAGGGAACCCCTAGACAAAAATGCAGGCAGACGATGCTGATTATAAACTGTAAGATGAATATGGTGAAAGGGGAATCACAGGGAGCCCTTACACAAAATATGTGCAGGTGATGCTACCACTGGAGTAAAGTGGAGCAAATAAACTCAGACACGGCCATGATTGTCAAGAAAAGGGAATCACATGGAGCCCCTAAACAAAAAATGGATGCGGATAAAAATGGATGCAGATAAAACTGGATATGTGATGGACTGGATGAAGACAGGCGCTATCAAGACTATCGTGAAAGGGAAATCACAAGGAGCCCCTAGAAAGAAATGCATTCATGCAAAATTGACCATGTAATGGACTAGGTGAGGATACATTGTATCAAGCTTGTCGTAGGGGGAATCATAGGGAGCCTCTAGACAAAAATGCGTTCAGAGGAAACTGACCCTACAATGGACTGGATGAAGATAAACTGCATCACGCCTGTTGTAAGAGGGAAATCACAGGGAGCCCCTAAAAAATGCATATAGACTAAACAAACCCATGCAACGGACTGGAGGATTATAGTTTTCATCACGATTGTCGTGAAAGGGAAGATCAAAGGGAATCCCTAGACAAAATTGCATGCAAATAATGTTGAGCGTGCATTAAACCAGACAAACAAAGACAGACGCTACCCTGATTGTCAGGAAACAAATTGCGAGGAGCCCCTACACAGAGACACATTTAGATAACACTGACCATGTAATAAACTGGATAAACAAATACAGATGCTAGCTATCATGACTGTCATGAAAGTAAATTCATAGGGAGCCCCTAAGTAGAAATAAAAATGCATGCAAAGACATACATTATCTTGACTAGCGGGAGAGAAGACTCGTGTGGAGCTCCTAGGTAAATACCAGGATGACACAGAGACAAATACTATCATGACTGTCGCGAAAGGGGAATCACAAGGAGCCCCCATATCGAAAATGCATGATGACAATGATGACTATGCAGTAAATTGAAGAAAGATAGATACTACCCTGATTATTATGAGAGAGGGATCATTGAGATCCCCTAGGCAGAAGTCTATGTAGACAAAACTGACGATGCGAAAGGATAAACAGTATCACGACTATCACATAAGGGGAATTGCAATGAGCCCCTAGACTAAATACAGGTAGACAAAACTAACAATGTAATGAGCTGGATGAAGACAGACAACACCATGACAGTCTGGAAGATGGACACACATGGAGCCCCTGGCTAAGACAAAATGCACGCAAAGACGAACACCATCATATTGTCATGAAATGGGGCTTACTCACAATGAGCCTCTTAGACAAAAAAATGTATGACTTGACAAAATGACCTTACTAGACAAATGAAGATAGACGTTATCATGACTGTCAAGGAAATGGACTTTACATGAAGTCCCTGAATTAAGAAAAAATGCATGCCAGGATAGACACTATCCTAACCGTCATGAAAGGAGACTTACAGGAGGCTATTTGACCCAAAATGCTAGCATTGCAATGAAAAAGGTGACCTAGGACAAATATTGTCCTGACTGTTAGGACAGGGGATCCATATGGAGCCCCTGGACAAAATGCAACTAGAGTTAACCCGAGTAAAACTATAACAAAAGGGGAATCACATGAGAAAGCCCCTGAGAAAAACCTATAACGAAGTTAATATCCTTTCACACTTCGAGGGCATGCTGAAATTGGATACCATTTAGGTTAATGATATGATAAATTGACCAACCAATTCGAGATTTTTCATTTATCTTTTAGAATTTAAGGCAATGGTGCGCACTCTATTGACACGTCTATCTCTATCCAAAGAGGGAAAGACCACTGAAATCTTTTGATAAAAAAATGTTTCAATTCCTTATCATCAAATGTCATTCAACTTCATGAAAGAAGTTACTTCTTAACTTAATCACACGAATTTGAATCTTTAAGACTGTCATGAAAAGGTTGAGCCCAAAAGATGGATAATGAGGGTGTAAGGTGCATGAGTTGAGAGGCTGATATGTATGCTATGGAACTTTATAAGCTGTTAGGTTAAATGGGGTCCTGGCCCAGGATTAGTAAAAATATCAATGTATAATGACTGGGCTATAGCAGAATGACTAACTGTCAAGTGTGAGATAGAAAGCTCATAAAGCACGAGCTAAGGTCATAAGGTTTCTTATATTATCAGCAAATGGGTAGCAAAAATATATCAAATTGCCGTTTAGAATAAGGTAGGCCAGATAAGTCATGAAAAATCAATGGGTCCTCATCAGATCACTAAGAGGTGAAATCATTAGGTTTGGAAGATCAAGAATCGAAAGGTCATCCAACAAGTCATAGGGAAGTGAACATGTCATGTCATAATATAACGAGCTCAGAAAGGTGCATCTCTATTTTTTTTCTAGACCTCGTCAAAATGTAATAGAGCATTTGTCTCCCTTAAATAAGCGTAACATCAAGGAGGACTTTATATATAGGACATAATGTAAGCCAGGGTATGAGCTAAGAAATGAATGGTAATAAGGCTCAAGAACCCACACATGAAACCAAAGTCACTTGTGTGTGCCCATGGAGACGAGCCTAGAACGTGACTAAGCTACCTACATGTCCCCATTAGGGGAATCCGGTCGGATGTAGTTCAAATCGGTCTAATGAATATCAATTCTTCAAACTCAATCAATGGCAATCTCATGTGCTGAATTTTGAGAATCATCCTTCAATCCGTATTGGTTTCTTTCTTTCCTTTTTCTTCTTCTTCTTTCTTTTTTTGTTTTGAGATTAAACAAATGATCATCACGATTTCATCCCTCATCTATCTTCAAGACTTTGGTTCTTATGAGAAGAAACCCTTTCCATGCAGAGTTCACTTTGCAGCAACACCTGGGACATAAGCACACATAATAAGACTAACCCCCAAGGTTAGAAATGTAGGCTTTCAAAAAGAAAGGCTAAATTTTTTACACACAAAGGGCTAGAAAGTGGAATAAATTTAATTTGGGGTAATTAGGATGATATGTGGTGGCTAATCGATCGCCTTCAATCATTGGGATTATCATTTCAAGGAAGATTCAGGCAACTTACATTTTTTTGAGTGCTCTCTCTCGTACCCTAATTTCTGCCTAGACTCCCTTTTCAGGGTTTTCAATTTGGCAGGCTTTTTCTTCCTTATTTTTTCCAAGATGAATGGTCTAAGCTAGGGGATGGAATATGTGAGCTTTGAATAGGAGAAAGTTTACACTGACATGACACCTCATTATCTTTGAGGATTGGGCTTGCTTTTGGTGACTGGGGGTTGTGGGAGGTTGGCCAAGAAAAGAAGTCATGGCTTTTCATAACAGTCTCCTAAATTCTCACTCGAATGTCTAAGTTTCAAGCCAAATTCTCATGTTAGGTTTTTTAACATTCAATTTCGAAGAAACTGAGCTTTTGATATTGAAGCTTGAAAATGCAAGAATCAAGATCCCCCAAATGCAAATAAGAAATGTCAACGAAATAGACCATTAGTCTTAAATTAAAAATCATCTTTTAAACAACATCCCAAAGTGATTGTTCAATTATGAATTCAATCGGTGTGAGATCGGGCAATTTTTTATTACTTTAAATATTATTATGCTTTCAACTTGCTAAGGATAGATACCTAGACTTATTGAAAACATAAACTCTATTTGACTCAAACTCTAAAAGAGACTTTTAAGAAAGAGAATATTTTTGACTTTTTACTTCTTTTTATTCATCAAATCAGACTAAATTGGCGACCAAAAGTTAAATATATAAAAATATTAATAAAAAAAAGTCTGAAAGTAAATGCTAGGAAAACCATTCAAGGTTCCGGCTCAGCATTGTACTCAGCTTGGCACTGGGAAAGTCTTTGACCATCGGTCGAAGAGCTAACTGATCCTATCTTATGCTGGGGTGATCTGGCTAAGAATATCCTCCTTCTAGTTGAGCGTAGAAAGATCTAGGATTGGAAGATATGTCTTATGTATGCTCACTTGATGTGCTGGTGAAGATTCTGTCTTTGTCTTATGTTTGGCTGAAGGGTTTACTTATCCTTTGTCAATCAAATCTTGGATGGCATGACGGAAGGCAACGCACTTTTCCTTGAGATGACTGGCTCTTTGATGATAATCAAAATGTGGTTGGGCATCGTATCCTTCGGTAAAACAACGGATGTAGGCATAGGTGGCATCTTGACAATTAGACCTCCTTGTAGCAACTGTTCAAAGACTTTTGTAAGCGGGGCTTTTAAACTGGTGAAATGTCGTCGTGGCTTGGGAATGGCTTAACAGAGCATTGATATTCCTCCCACCAAGTTGGTATCCTCTCGGTTTACTTTATCAGGATATGGTTCCCTTATTGATAGCATCATCAATTTGTATTAAGGATCACATTAGTGTTTTGAAGGAAAAGTGGTATTGCTCAAAAAGATACTCATGGTACACAAGTAGCAAGTTGTTCCTTATCATGTTAACTTGTTTTTCTTCTCGCGGGCGGTTAATCATCTGAGTGGCCTTACTTCTCCATCGAAGGTTGAGACTGACTCTTTAGGCTTCTGTTTGGTAGTCTTGAAATCACGTCGAGTAATATCTAAATCAGTGTTGTACTGGTACTGATTGACAAATTCCTTCACCACGTCTTCCCATGTTTGCACTCTTAAATCATCAGGGGTGAGGAACCATCGAGCAGTGGCTCCAGTCGAGATTCGAGAAAAAAGCTGAACCAACTGATTCTGATTACCTTCATAAGGAGCTAAGGATTTTAGTAGTCACAATCTTATTTGATTATAAAATAAGAAAAATAAGAAAAATCCTAAAAATATAAAACTTACCCTAAGTTAATTTTTATCTTTTTGGCTTGAACTCGATATCGGGGGTTGAATTGCCTACGTATCTTGTCGGACAAACCAGAATCAATACCTTCGTAGTTTGACTCTGGTCCTACGGAAAGTAATCTACATTTCGGTCCTAGACTTAGATATGAAAAGACCCTTTTTTTTATTTATATGGAGAAGTTAATATGGAAATGGGCGACACCTTTAGATTATGATCATCTAAGCCAATCTAGAAAACTGTAAATGTATCTCGAGAAAGCGCTTGCTTAAAAGACTTTAGAACTCCTTATGATGAACCCATGATGCATGTAATTTGTGTACGTAAAAGTGAATATGAAGTGCTAAATTCGCCTTAGATATGATCAACCACTTCTATGTAAGAAATTGTATAAAAACTCAAGATAGAAAAAGTTTATCCACCTAAAATGTAGTCCAAAGACCCTATTTATAAAGATCTGGGTGCCAGAAATGACAAGGATGTCCCAGTCTATAATCTGGCGATAAAGCAAAATATCCGATGAAAATTTGAAATTTGAAAGGCTAGATAACCAATGGACACTAATTTAATTAATTAGGCCCACTATAATTAAAATCAATGCACTTATAACCCAAAGGTCATAAATCACACTCCTTCACATGGAAGGATATCTCAACAAACTCCCCCTTCTAAGGAGCAGCACATTTTTGCAGCCTTGATTGCCACGATATAGCTCCCCATGCATAAGCAATCAAGTATCCCGAAGCAGATTTTCTAGAATCAATATCTCTAGTCATATTAACATCTGCCTTCTATAATATAGGCTTGTCAATTCTGAAGCATTAGCACGTCTTTCAAGTACTAGAAGATACCTAAGAACCCACTTAGCTATAGCACAATGTTTTTTTCTTGGATTGGAGAGTAATCTGCTAACAATATTAACTGAATAAGTTATGTCTGGTCTTGTACACACCATAGCATACATCAAACTTCCTAAAGCTGAAACATAATGAACATTCTTCATCTCTTCTTCACAAGAAAGACTTTGTTTAATACTGAACTTGAAATAATTAGTAAGAGGAGTAGCAACTTGCTTGGCTTTGTCCATATGGAACCTCTCAAGCACTTTCTCGATATGTTTTTCTTGTGATAACCACAACTTCGTGGTGCTTCTATCACTGGCAATTCTCATGCCAACAATTTGCTTTGCTGGCCCCAAATCCTTCATAGCAAAGACTTATTCAAATCTTTCTTAAACTTGTCAATTTTCTTGACATCATGCCAACAATCAACATGTTATCAAAACAAAGTAGAAGGATGGTGAAATCGCCATTATAAAAAAAATTCACAAAAACACGATGATAAGAAGTTGTCTTCTCATATCCATGCTCCCTCATGAATGATTCAAACTTCTAATATCATTGCCTGAGTGCTTGTTTCAACCCACACAAACTCTTCTTCAATCTACAAACTTCCTCGCACTTGGAAACTCTTTAGCTATTCCATGTAGATCTTTTCTTGCAAATCACCATGAAGAAAAGTATTTTTCCATCAAAATTTTCAAGCTCCAAATCCATTCTAGCAATCAAGCCAAGAACAACTCTGGTAGATGACATTTTTAATACTAGAGAGAAGATTTCTTCAAAATTAAATTTTCTTTGATTGGACCCATCACAACAAATCTAGCCTTGTATGTGGTTGTGAACCTTTTTTCTCCGGTCTTCAATTCGTGCACCCACTTGTTCTTTAGTGTTCTCATACCTTTAGGCAATTTTACTAGCTTATAAGTGCGGTTCTCATGCAAGGATTGCATCTCATATTACATGGCTTTCAACCACTCATTTTTCTTCTCATATTCCATGGTCTTATGGTAACACCCTGTCTGTGAGTAGCACAGACTCAGTGGAAAGGTATTTCTGATAAGGTCATCGCTCTCTAGTAAATCTTCTCAACTGAGCATCTGCTGCGTCAGTTAGCTTTGGATCAACTTCTTGTGGATCTGCCTCATCATTACCTACAACATTATTTTTGTTCTCAACGTGATCATGATCATAATACACATCTTCTTCATCTTTTTCTTGCACCTTAAGTGGAGAAATCTAGCAAATCCTCAACAATCGGCTCTGGCTTGTTAACAAGTTTTTCAAGTCATCAATGTTTGATCTTCAAGAAACACAACATCAAGGCTTCCAACTACTTTCTTTGTAGTTGGATCCCATCGTCTGTATCCAAACTCATTCTGTCTGCATCCATTAAGATATAGTGCCTGGATTCATTATCAAGCTTTGTTATCTCATCCTTGGCAACATGAACAAATGCACGGCATCCAAACACTTTCAAGTGCTCAGAGGAGATATCTTTTTTTTGTCCATACTCATTCTGGAATAGCACTGGCCAAAGGAACTGAATGAGATAAATTAATCAACTCAACTTATGTCTTCCCTCCTTCACCTCATTAAGATTTAGACAACTTTACATATGAGAGCATACACCTCTCTCTCTACAATTATGCGATTCATTATTTTTATTACACCATTAACTCAAGATTTTTGGGAAGAGTAACCTGATACCTGAATTCATGACTTCTGCAATAGTGATCAAACGGCCCTCTATATTCTCCATCGTTATCTGCTTAGTGCATTTCAAGCCTTCTACTTATTTTTCTTTCAACATTGGCATGGAACTGCTTAAACACGTCTAACACTTGATCTTTGTATTTTAAAGTGTAAAAAACACCTTTCCAGAATGAAATGAGTGAATGTAACAAAATACAATACATTATCAAGTGATTTAATCTTCATGGGACCGTATCTATCAGATTGCACCAAGTCTAGCAAACCAAATTTTCTAGATGCAGGTTTTTCTCTAAAAGAAACTCTATGTTGGTTTTCAGTAAAGCAATGCAAACAGGATTTTAAAGATGTAACTTTCATTCCTGGAAGGAACTTTTCTTTTGCTAGAACGTTTAGGCCTTTCTAATTCATGTAGCCTAATCTCTTGAGCCATAAATCTGTAACCGAATCATTTTCAGCTACATTCACCACACTTTTGGTTAGATTTGCCTGCATCATGTAAAGGATACCAAACTTCTTTTTCTTGACAACAACAATGGAGCCTCTGTTAAGCTTCCATTATTATAAAAATGGTGTCCGTATCCTTCATTATCAAGCTTTCATGTGGAGATCAAATTAAGCCAAATGTCTGGCACATGTCGAACAATCTCTTAGAACCAACTTCAACCAATCTTGGTCTTTAAGCACACATCTCAAAAACCTACAATCGTGCACAGACCTTCATTTTCCATCCTGACTATACCATAACTTGCAGGTGTGTAAGATGTGAAGAACTCTCTTCTTGATATAATATGGGTAGAGTCGCCGCCATCAATTAGCCAATTTGATTCCTGGCTTGCAAGATTAGCTGCATTTTCATAACTAATGACGAAGACATCTGAAACATAAGAAACTCTTTTCTTGTCACCTCGCTTTTTTCCATCTCTCTTTTTCCACTGCTTTTTTCCCTTATATTCTTTAGCCATGCTTTGCCCTCATGCCTCATATGGCTGGCCAGGGCTATGACCATAATAATACTCAATGTATTTTCTCCTTTTGGACTTTCTTCTTGATTTCTTTGGTTGCCTGGATCTCTACTATTACTTTTACCTTTGTTTTCTGTGACAGAGTCTCTCCCTGAAAGGATGATGAAGCCCTTGATCTTTTTCTCATTTCTTAATTCAATAGGCTACCTTTAGCTAACCTTATTGAGACAACACCACTAGGAGCTGAATTGCTCACTAGTACAACCAAAGTCTCCCAACTGTCAGGTAAGGAGCTGAGAACAAAAAGGGTGTGCATCTCTACATTGCATTCATGTGATTAGTAATAGAAGTCCCTTCTTTATATTTCAAGCTACATAATTTTTCAACCACGAAGCCTTTTATTGTTGTTATTTTTCTCTCCCAGAGATCTTTGACTTTTTCCATAGGGTTTGGGTTGAAGTTTTTGTAGACGGAACTAGTTGCCTATCTTACAATTTCCAATGATCATTAGACATGTCAGCCCGCCTACCCGATTCACCCAAAATTGGAGCATGATACTTCTTACAGTAAAGAAGATCTTCCATCATTTCTTTTCAAAGTTCGTAATTAGTTCCATTCAAACTAATCATTCTACTTGTGTTAGTTTCCATGACTACACAAGACAAATTCAAACCAATAGCTCTCTAGGAAATAACCCAATAGAATGATATATGTATTTGGAAGCAAACAAAACAAACAAGCAGCAATAACGCAACTAGGCACACAAAAACGACATAAGATTTAATGTGGAAAACCCTTTCATGTGAAAGGAAAAATCACGGGCCAACTAGGGGCGGAACTGTTGCATGACTGGGGGGGGGGGGGGGCACGGCACCCCCCAACTTTTTGGGATTTTTTTTAGTTATTGATTATAAATACTCACATTTCATATATTTATGAAAATATCATATATCGTAATTAATTAATTAGAGTTTCGTTTTGTTGTATTCTTTATTCTTTGTGCCATCGGCCGTCATATTTTTTTCGTTCTTATTCTTCATTCTTCCAAATCTCAAATTCCAAATCTCCGGATTACAAAAAAACACGAATTGGTCAAGGTGAGTTCTTTTGTTTATAGTTTAATTCTTGGAGTATTAACAAATTAAATAGTTATGCTAATTAATTATAGTATTAACATATTCAATTGTTATGCTATTTCAATAGTTACGCTATTTATTGGTTTAATTCTTATAGTATTAACGTATTTACTAGTTACGAAAAAACATGAACTGAACAATGTACTATGCATTTAACATATTCAATAGTTACGCTAATTATAGTACGCTTATTTTTGTAGATGGGGTAGTCAATGTCACGCACAATTGATTCTTTCTTTCAAACAAAAAATGTTAGCAATAGTAATGTTGATGAACTTAAACCTTCTTCATTCTTTTATGTTAGCCATCAAAAAAATTTTATGTCTTTTTGGCGCCCCCGATTAGACTTTCTGGATCCGCCCCTGGGGCCAACTCCGCATAATTTTTTCACTATATCACATGATGGGGTTATAAGGTTTTTCTTCTTTCGCTCAAACTAAAGGCTAACAAGCATCATAACATCAAAAGCTCTTGGTTTATCACAACAAAGAGATTAGAGAGATATTACCCAAAAACTGGGTTGCTTTTTAGATCTTCAAGTCTGGTGTTACAAACATCTGATGCAAAAACTGATCATTTAACTTTAAGAGCATATACTAAGGACCTTGCATACAAAATTGGGACTCAACCGAACAACTTTTGAACCGCTGATGAAGCCTCTGAAACTAGTTGACGGTGATTTTCTCTCTAGCAAGAAAACAACAATTTCTCTCTCTTGGCTTCTCTAAACATTTAGGTTTTTTATTTAATCCACCTTTATAAGTCTTTAGCCTCCCAAGAAAAGGCTAGATAACAGACGGAATCAATTAAGCCACTATAATTGTGTCCAATATACTTGTAACCCAAAGGTCATAAGTTATACGCCTCCACGTGGAGGGATATCCCAACATTACCCAAATGTGTTTAAGAAGGGAAAGAAAAACCGTAAATAAGCGTTGAATTCTTATGACACCAAACTTGGTGGCCTGTGTTTGAAAATGCTGCAGAAAAGTGGCATTCATCTAACTATTGGCAATCAAATGCCGAAAGAGCCCTCTTTTGCTATAGTGTTTATCCCATATAGACTTGGATTACCTGGACTTAAAAGTACAAGGTCGTTTAGCAGTCATTTTCTACCGATGGCATAATCACACGCTCACACACAATACTTGCATTACAAGGAGTTACAAGCACGCACTTAGTTTTGCTTTAAAGTGCTCCGTCTCCGTGACAAAAGTTGACATAGGCGAGAAATCTTCTTTCCCTACTATATTGCAGGTTTAGATAGTTCACTCTTCAAGCGTCCAACACACAGGATCAGTTTGGTGGCTAGCTCAAAGACTCAAGATGTAATACCCAGCCACAAGATTGCTCTTCTATCGGCATAATTTTGAATCAATAGGGTATTGCTTTTTGTCGTCTTTCAGTGCTCTGAACTTCAAAAACTTCAACATAGATCTGAAGGGCTTCACATACTAATGCATAAATACATGCATAAACAAGCAACAACCCCTCGCAACTATGTCCCTCATTTTACCCCAATTTTTGTGCTTTAAACTTTTTGTTTGTTGGTTAGTTAACATAAGTTGGAGTGTCCCGAGCTACGTAGGTGAGTTATCAGATGAAGACATGTTAACTTTTTTTCCAACCCACCCATGGAGCATTGTCTCTGTTATTAGTTACTGCCCTTTAGAAATAGGGGCGAGCCAGCTAGTGCCTACCGTACTCAGTCAAACTTAGACAAAGACCACGTTCATCGAACTGAACTTGTAGAGTGAGACATGTGCAACCCTTCCTTTAAATAAAGGTGCCTAACAAGGTCTTCGTTGTCCTTCATCGTGAGTCATCAAGTATATTTCATGTTTTGAACAACGTAATATTTATCTTTTTGTCTGTTAATAATTCTACTGCCAAACAATTAATATTGAAATGACTATTGCAATGAAATGCAATGGTATTTGCTTCAAAGAAACGTGCACTTACATCACTTAGTGCTCTAAAGAAATTTTTTTTTACACCACATATATTTGTTAAATAAAAAATGTAGAATTATCATTACAACGATCGTATGTTACGTTATGCCACGAGGTGTAGTTTGATGGTACTATCCCTGCTGCACATGGTGCAACTGTCCGCGCGTGTTAAATCTGAGTAAAAAAGGTCACTCGCAACCCTAAAAGCGTCCATGAATTCCCACCCGAGCTCCACTCCCTCTGCCAAAGCCAAACTCACGATATTCATAGCTAGCGAAGCTCTCGCTCCCACGATACAACAGCGCCTCTAAATCTGAGACAGCCATTGCAATTGGTAAGCCCATACTCTCACTCTTTCTCTCTCTATATTTACATATTTGCGTGTTTGTGGAATTTTCTAACGCGGATGATCCGATTCGAACATCTGATTCGTATTACAATTGAATCATCGAGGTACAATCATGTGTGTGTGTGGGGGGGGGGGGGAGCTACCATTCATTTCCGTATTCATACGTGGGTTCAAAATTCTAGGGTTTAAATGATTATGTGTAAATGGAATTGTCTACTGATTGTACCATTTGACTAAATTAAGCGCGCTAGTACACTCAGTTTGTACTTTAAATATGGCCGTGCCGCTGGACAGGGTTCATGGCTGGTTGAGACAGTCACTTGGCCAGAAATTTGCGAATTTGGGATTCTCTAGAGTTACCACACTAAGGGATCCGGATCCTCTAGAGTTACCAAAGTAACGCCAAAATAAAATTCAACAGAAAAAAGCGTGGAAGGAATATCCGCTGGAAAAGTAATCTTCATATCGCGTACAATTTGGGCACCCTCAACTGCAAAATCAGCACAAGTGCTTAGATGAGGGGTTCTACGTTTCTAAACGACTTGAAGTTCGGCTGCTTGCATTGTTTTCTCATGAACTTTCGTTCCGCGATTAGAATTTTTTCAAATCTGGGCATCACAAGGCATGTGGTAGTTGTGATGATAGCTGTCTAGGTTTTTGTCTCTTCTTCGTTTATCTTGCTGTTGGGTGAAACTGGAAACCATACATATAAAATATACTTTCTCTCTAAATGCTTTTCTTGAAAGTTGTGTAATGTCAGATAGGACAATGATTCTGGAACAGAGGATAATACTTTTTCCTTAGATATTGTAATGACTTATTTAGCCGCATGACCTTTGTTTTCAGTGTCTCGTGCTGGTTTTCCCTTTTTGCTGGAATTGGATGAAATTGGAGCACCATGGCTAGCTATTCAGGAAAAGGAGCCCCTTCTAATGGGTCTGTATATGTTTGTAACTTGCCCCCTGGGACCGATGAAAGTATGTTAGCCGAACACTTTGGCACCATTGGATTGCTAAAGGTACGAACTCTGACCAGGTATTTCTGATATTGCTTTCAGTCCTTGTAATACTACTTTTTGCTATGACGTGGTTTATCTTCATTCCTATTGGTATACTGAGAATTCTTGGACAACTTTATGTTCACTTGCTTCTCTTCTTTATAGAAAGATAAACGAACAGGTCGGCCCAAGATATGGTTATATCGAGACAAGGCCACCAATGAGCCAAAAGGAGATGCTACAGTGACCTATGAGGATCCACATGCTGCACTTGCTGCTGTTGACTGGTTCAATGCCAAGGATTTTCATGGAAATATCATTGGAGTTTTTATGGCAGAGTCAAAGAAAGATGATCACTCGTATAATTCCGAGATCCATGTTGAGGATCCAAGTACTGGTGGTGAATTTGGCGGGCTGGAGGAAAGTGCTCAGGATGCGAATGGAAGTGCTGGAAGAGGTAGAGGTCGAGGAGATGCTCCCGGAAAGGCATGGCAACAAGATGGGGACTGGATGTGTCCGAATACAAGGTCTGTGATGTGATATTGGTGAGCAGCTCTTTCTTGCTCTTTCTCTTAACATGCTGTTGATGATTGTTCTTATTATTTTGTTCTTAAAACTGCTTCTTACGCACTGTATTGGCAGTTGTAACAATGTAAACTTTGCATTTCGTGGTGTGTGCAATCGATGTGGAAGCGCTCGACCTGCTGGTGCCTCTGGTGGCGGTGGAGGAGCTGGTGGCCGTGGGAGGGGCCGTGGTAATGACTCTGGAGCCCCCGGTCGTGGAGTTGGTGGTCCTACAGGGCTTTTTGGTCCAAACGATTGGCCTTGTCCAATGTAAGAATTTTAATTAGTTTCTTATTCTTGTGCTTTTGAAATACTCAAAGTTGTCTCTTACAACCTGAACCTCATTTGTCATTGAATTTACTGTAAGATTCTAGTGGAAAGATCTAGCTTATCCTTAAATTGACTACACGTTTAGTTGGAGACACACCCTGGCTAGTATGGTTAAGTAATATACATGTGTAATCACACAATTATACACACTTTTATAAGTTTCTTGTATCCTAATATAAACAGTTATTTCCCCCCCCCCCACCCCCCAAAAAAATAATGTTTGTTCATGTATATACATGCTTGCTTAGGTATTTTGTGCACTTCATGGGAATTTGTTCCACAACATGGGAAGGTTAAAGTAAACCGATTGGGTCGATTTGGCTTTGACTTCATTAGTTATTCCTATTATTCCTATATTCCTAAAAGTCAATGCTCTCTTCCATATAAGTTCCATTGATTGTGTTTTGAGTTTTCACTCTTCCACTTTATCGTATATCAAAAGAAAAAAGCGAAGCCCTCCGCCGGATAAGATATTTCCTCTTCTATGAAATGGCGAGGCCAATTAACAGGCTAAAAAGAAGGAAAGAACCTGTTGAAAGTGGGGATAAGAATTTGCCTGAGAGAGTTACTTATTATTTCTTTAACTTACAGTTTTCTCAAGTATAACAAGCCTTTGAGTGGATGAGTGTAATCAATTTCTGTTGGCATCTTAACTCGTGAATCCTATATCCTTTGAACAATGTTCTCTTAAGGTGTGAATATCTAAGCAACCTAAAAGTTTTGAGTTGTGATTCACTCGCTGTTCGAAACTATTCCTAAAAGCAAGCTTTTCCTCTAAGGCAGCATATGCTTGGTTTTGTTGCAGCTCTCAGCTTCTCATATCTAGCAGCCTGGTGGTTGTTATAGGAGAAATGCTACCTATATTAACGCGACATTAAGAGAATTTTTTGATTACCTCCTCAACTATTGATACTGATGATTTTAAGAAGTACCAATTTTGGACAAGGAAAAGTATCATAGCATATCTTGCCTCACAACAGTCATGCATATTCTTCCTCTTCAAGTTTAGAGTCGATCATAAGGACTTTCCAGTCGATTTCGACTCCTGTTTAACCCTTTTTCACACATTTTTTAAGATTCTGAAAACTATCTTTCTTAAATACTTTTTGCCTATAAATATTTCCTCAGTCGAATAGAATTGCACCCTACATTGTGTCTTATCCTCTGTAATTTAAAGCGCTTGGATTTTCTAGGACTTGTCTATATCTCTAACTTCGCTTCAACTTTCTCTGGTCTCATAAACTTACACCTCATCCCCTGCAACATACACCAAGCTTATATTTCAGAAAAGTAATGCAAACAGATAGGCTTAAAGCTGATGCTGATGAGGTCCTGTTACTGAAAATCTTGTTCACGGATTCGTGGCATAGACTACTATCGTATATGCTAGACCATTCTCATATGTGTAGGACATAGGACTATAGGTTGAGTTAAATATGTGCGTAGACTATTATCATATGCTATTATCTCCGCTTTAAAGCATTCTTATTTCTTTTCAGTACTATTGTTGAATGATGAAGGGACCTTTAGTTATTGCACCAAGGTCTCCTGAAGCCTAGGTGCAAGGCGTAGACACAGGTGCGCGTAATTGAAGCAAAGATGCACAGTACATAAATTACGCAAAATAAAGTAATGATCCCAAAAGTTTAATCTCAATTGATGTGGCAGTGGCATTTTGCTGTAATTGTAGATAATGATGAGCCACTTCATTTCGGCATCCAACTAAGGTTGGGATTCCTGTTATTACTCCACAAAGTAATTTTGTAGCCTCAATACCAACAATACAAAGCATTACATTCATTAATCTTAGCTTTTTACATTTTTTGAAGAATTATCAAAGTTTCCAAGCAAGAGAAATCTCAATTCTTCTGTACCTGAGATTTGTGGTAAAAAAGCTTTTTGATTAAAGTGGGTTAGCTGCATCTTCTTCCTCTTCACTTTTTTGTTTGGTAAGCACTTTAATATTTACATCTTTCTTTTGACTTAGTCATTTACTAAACAAAGATCGTATGTGGTTCAGTGCTACCTATTTAGTGAACTCACCTAAACGAAGGTCACTAAGTGCCCTGCGCTTAATGCGCCGATCATTTCGAGCTTTAATAAGCTGATTCTCCCATGTAATTTAAATTCTGTTGAACCCTTCAGTATATCATATAATGTGTTAATCCTTTCTAGACCTATAGTGATGGTAGCCTTGTGCAATGGGGCGCCTTTTGTTTAATGAACTATCTCTACTTAATTGCAACGTTAGTATTGCTGGTATAAATATTTCTTCTGTCTATCATTGATAGAATGATTAATTTGTGTTTGCAATTTGCTTCTTAGCTTCAATAGTTATGGCTGCGGTAGTATTGATTTCCTTCCTATGAAAATGGTATTATGAGCGTTGATGAAGATATTGGAAAGAGATGATGCGCATCTCTTTTAACTTTTTCATGTTATCACACTTCACTGGCAGAAAATGATGGTAGTACTTTATTGACTTATGCCCGTTCTACCTAAGTTACATACGTAAATTTTAAAGAAGAAGGCTTTGATAGGGGAAGGATTGTAGCATCACCTTTATGCATGATATCGACCTGGATTATGTCTACGATAATTTGAAAGAAGTTAACAGCAACTTCTTTTAGCTTTTTGGCTGCTGCATGTCATGCAAAATCTCAGTCTGCCAGTTTACAACCTTTCCAGCACTGTCAGTTTATGGGGTATTGACCTTCTGTTATGGAACTTTCGTATGGAGATTTTGTGATGTGTTGTTGTCATGTCATGTTGAGTACTTAGTAGGGAAAGCATATGCGATAAACAGGTAATTGTACTACCACTACTTTTGCTACTCACTAACTCTTTAAGCTACTTCTTTAGGTGTGGCAATATCAATTGGGCAAAGCGCTTGAAGTGCAACATCTGCAACACCAACAAACCTGGTATTAGCGAAGGCGGTGTGAGGTATTATATAAGTACTTCAACACATTATTGATTCTTGTTACCTTTATAGGTACCATATACATAAAAAACCAAGTATTTGAAGTTATCAATCTTGAAGGATAACAAGTATGACTATGTTGACCTGTGATTTGTTTTTGGGCATATTGGTGGAGTAGAAGTTAACAGTTGTGGGTATTAGTAATCTTGGTTTGATTTGTTTTGCTGGCATATAGAGGAGGACGTGGTGGAGGTTACAAAGAACTTGATGAGGAAGAAATAGAGGAAACTAGGCGGCGGCGGCGGGAGGCTGAAGAAGTAAGATCAACTTCCCCAGCAGCAGGTGGATTTATACAACGTAATACCTATTTAATGGGAGTCTTTGTGATTCAATTTCAGGATGATGGTGAAATGTATGATGAGTTCGGCAATCTCAAGAAGAAGTTTCGAGCAAAAATGCAGCAAGCTGAAGCTGGTCAGGTGCTCCCTGGCACTGGGCGTGCAGGATGGGATGTTGATGAACTAGGTAAGTTGTTATTTTGGAAAGTTCTGTATATCTTGTAGGTACTTGGGTTCTTTGGAAATTTTTCGACACAAGTTAGTTATTTACTTGTTCACCCACAGGCAGAACAATGCAGAGGTTGCTTCTGTCATTGTACTGGAGATGGTGAAGTTGGTACATAGTCATATTTGGACTCAAGACTACATTGTATTGTATTTTTCTTTGAGCCGAGCTCCTCATAGTCTAGCCCCACTCTCGGGAATGAAAAACAGAAGATTAGGCTTTACATACAATTTTACTATCCTAGCCATATCAATAGTAGGGGATCTTCGCCTTTTTTGCACTCAGATAGCCATGAATTCCTATTCTAGCGACCCCCTCCTAACAGAAAGAAAACAAAAACTGAATGGCTTCAACTGTCACAATATCCGTTGCCTTTTTATGCCATCTTGTGCTGTGTTCAACATTCCAGGACTTGGAAGATTTATTACAATATTCAACAAAAGATATCTGCCTAGCTTCTGGGACACGATAACAGACTGGGGATTTTTAGTTTAAGATGGTTTTGCCTTCGACTATACTTCATTTCTGAAGTGATGTCCTAAATGCATTTCATAGAAGTAGTGCTCGACTCAATCTACTTCTTTCTTTTCTGAATTTGCATGTGACTTGAATAAGTATTAGAAGGTGGGTAGTTATTAACCCAAGAGAGCAGTAACTGTATCTGAGTATGGCCATCATATAACCTACTAAAAATGCTTTAGTTTTGGCATTGACAGTGTCAATGATCACTCATTGATGTGATCAAGTTCTGCTCACTGCTATGTTTGCCCACTATTTTCCAACTGTTATCAGTGCTGTTCCATATCTTTCGTTTAACTTGACCCTACAGTAATTATGACATTTTTATAGTTAAATCAACAATTGTCTGTTTGTCCCTTGGGTCTTCTTTGGGAATCAGGTGATTGGCTTTAACAACTGATTCACATGCAATATTCTAAGTACCAGAGGCATTGAACCGTAAGAGTGACTGGATCATGGTTCAGTGTTGCAACCATGGTTGATCTGTGATGCATAATTGCATGATAGAGAAAATGTCATACATTGTGACTATTCATATGTTAGTTTCAAGAAAGACCTCTTTTAACTGATCAACTGTCAAAATCGAAAGACAAGCTGTCTAGAAGCAAGCAGTTTTTGGCAATGACATTAAATTTAACCTAATTGATTATAGCAAGCAGTTGCAAAAAATTTTAGAAATTTTCAAGTTTATTTTTAGAAATTTTCTTGTTTGCTTACCATTTTCGAGATAAGTTTTCAAGCATATCAAATTCAAACACTACTCACCAACTCGTGGCATATGTATGATGGTTTTATTCCACTCATGTTGCCTTATAAATGTAGGGGAAGTGGTATACAAACAATGTATTTTTTTTTTTTTGTGTCATTATTTTGGTAATTTTGGAAATGGTAAATTAGTAAACACATCTTTTTCAATTTTGTGAAAAGGCATTTTTTAATATTTTCAAGAAGATGAAAATGTAAACTATGAAAATGGTATTTTCATTGGTTGCGACTCATTTTGAGTTATAAATATGTCAAAAGATGCTTTTCTTTTCGTTCAATGCTGTTGAACTATCTCTAACAGTGTCAAAAGAGATGCTACTCACGCCTTGAGTATGTATCTGATAAAGCTCTCACATAAGCTGTTCAGTAACATATCACAGTTGGGATGAGTAGTGAAGTGTGACCTAGACCAGCTGTGAGATGGCTTTTCATTTAACCACTCACTCCGCATCCTTATCTTTCTCATGCAAATCCTCTATAACCTTACTAAACCTCTCTACAGTCCTAACCCTAGCAGCCTCCCACACCAAATTTCTAATTGCATTTCCCTTGTGTTTCCTTTATAAATTGTTATATAAAGGCCTAAAATAGGTAGAGGCAGAGATTGAGTTAGAAAAGGGAAAGAGATTCCAAAAGGGATGAAACATGAACCTCTATGGTTCACAATTCACCTATGTACCACTGAAGTTGTTTCTCCTTCTATCTTAGCATACCACTGATGTTAGACAACTAATCCTGTAAAAAAAATTATTGTGTTTGAATGTGTGTGATCTATTTGCATACCCGAAAATTTTTAAATATTTTGTAAGCCTAAGATTTAAGGTTCCGGAAGGTCTGGCACCTGCACCGATAGTATTCAGTCTCTTCAATATTGTGCAAAACTGATGGCACTATTAGCACACAACAAGAGAAGAATGTAGGATTATGTCGCTGTTCAGAACTATCAATTTGTAAGGAGTTAGAGTATCTTACTGTTCAGCATTTCTTGTAGCTTTTCTGTGTGGATGAAGATTTAGATAAAGTAGAACATTTTAGTTTCTAGAACTTCAAGCTATTTCTTCGTAATGTTTCTTGCGTGGAACAATTTTTCTGAAGGACATTGGTATTGGTAATGCATAGGAACTGGGTCTCACACATTAGGAGCTTTCATCATTAGGTAATGATGATTAATATCATACAAGTTCCTGAAGGTAATATGTAATATGTACATACTGTAGATCTTTTTCCTCCTCACTCACATCTAATGTTTTTAAACTGTATTATCCGTGAAGGGTTGAAAGGAAACTGTGCACTACCTTACTACCTATCCTACCCTCTGTTACGATGAGAATACTGGACAACGCAGTCGTGGGCTCATTTGTAACTCAGATTGGCATTCAATGTTGTAACACATTTCGTTTGATTTTTAGGCATTTCATGTTTCTGTTCTTTCGTCTCTCTTGGTTCAAAGTCCTCATCAAATATTATTCTTGTGGCTGTTGCTATGACAGCATATTAATTGTTCATACCCTTTGCTTATTTTGATGTTGCAGGTATGAGTGATAGAGAAAGAAGAGAGAGGAGCAGAGACAGAGGGAGGGAAAGAGATGAGAGGGAGAGCAGCAAGAACAGAGAACGAGAAGACAGGGATAGGCGCCGGAGCAGAAGTCGAGAGAGGGATAGAGGAAGAGACAGAGACCGAGATTATGATTATGATAGAGACAGGGAGCATGGGCGAGACCGTGATAGGGACCGGAATAGGTATCGTCGCTGAGGATGTATCAAAGTTTTTGGAACAACTTGGTTCTACAATCTCGAATTCTCGTAACTGATGTATCAAAGTTTTTGGAACAACTTGGTTCTACAATCTCAAATTCTCGTAAAGCTCTCTTTTTGGGTCTTGTATTAGCAGAAAGCAACATTTGGACCTTTTACCTTGGAAGTAGTACCTACTTTGGATTTTAGGTCTTCTCATGTAGTTAGTCATTTGTCTGGGAAGCTTCGAGCAATAGTTTCATGTAAGTTTGCGATATCCGTACATGAATTAGTGGGAGGACTTGAAATGTGACCTCGGATGTATTGTCCTGATCTCTGTAGTTGCCTGGCATAATTTTGTGCAAAAACCACCGCCAAAGCATGGAAGATTACTGCAGTTCACTCTTATTGAGAACTTGTTTCCGCAGATTTTGTGTTATGGTTTTTATTCTGTTGAAACAAATTGTCAGAATTGCAGCAAACCACTGTACATCGAGACAAATTGTCAGAGGAAGCACGGAAAGGCCATATCAAAGGAGGTCACATGAGCATGCCAGAACTGAAGACAGTTGTTCTCTCTAAGCAGTGGAAGGGGTAAACTTTCCTTCTCTTTTCTTTGCTCACTACCCAATCTGAACGACCTTCTCCTAGTGAAACTTGCAGAAACTTTGTCTCGTTCATATCTGCAGGCATAAGATTGTGTGTTTGGATGGCTCCTCGGTGTGCACATCCTTCTGGCTTTGGGTAGTCATTGGTTCTTTAGGCAATTAATGGTAAATTAGCCGCAAGGACTTTCACGTTACAGTCAATCACTCATGACATTATTTGTTATTTTTGTCGCTTTCCACTCGGTTTCCCTTCATTTTTGTGCATTTAAATTGCCCAGAACGAAACCAGCCTTGGCTCGGTAGAGCAGCGGAATGTAAACCCCCGGTAATAGACTTTCTTGCGAGGTACTCTAAGCTTTCTATTCGATAAGATAATTGGATTCTGTAAACGAAGCTTTTGCCTTGTTCTAAACTGCCTGAACATGGTCAACAAACGCAAATTCGTTCTTGAATAGCAAGCCTCTCTGGTCCCGGAAAAGGTTAATCGAGTAAATCCTTTTGATACCCTTAGCTTGCTTTCTGCGTGAGATCCCTACTTAATCAGTTGGTCTTGATGCCTTGTGCCGAGCAACTTGGCACCTTTTAGAAATTCATGGGAACAATATAGAACAAATTTTTTCTTACCCGGATTGTGGAATGTTCCTTCAATGCTGTGTATATTGACAATTAATAGTCTCTAAATGTTTCTAGTGACTTTTTTTCTAACACTTTCAGCGATAATCACTAAATAAAAGTCATTATAAACATTTAGAGACAATTGATTGTCGCTATATGGGGGTAAGAAAAAAATTCTTTCAACCGGGTAGAAGCCAATTTTTTCCAACCATATATTCTCTGGCTAAGTTCTTTTGTTTTTTTTTTTTTTTTTTGTCCATTATGCCAAAGCTTTTGGAAAACCTCATATTGCAAAGAGCTAAAGAGAAGGAGATTTCCTATATTTGCAGGCACAACCATTAGCGTTGACTTGATCGCTGAGAGTTATCAAATCAATCCGCTTCTCTTGCATTTCGTTTGCATTTTCATCGAGAGCAACCTGGAGAATAGTGTCAATAGTTTCAACAAAGGCCGGATCAAAATTTTCTACTACAACTCTTGAACGAGTAGATTAATCGAGAAACATTTATTTGGTGGCTAACATTGAACTTTCTTCACATTGAAATGATTGCTCAAGATAAAAATATTTGCATTAAACGACTCCAAAATATTGAATCTTGGGTGTTTTTCCGTTCCAAAGCTCATAAAGGGTTTTCTTTAGTGAAGGCCTAAAGAAATCAGGGTTCAAAATGTAGCAAGCTGTAAATATGGCTTCCACACAAAAATATTTTCAAAGTTTGCTTCTTGTGGCATATTTTGTTGCCATCTCTCGAGAATTCTGTTTTTCCTCTACGCCTTCACTTCGTTGAAGAGTTCAAGTAGTAGACAATTTGTGCATGCACGCTCCTCAGAAGTTAAATAAAAAAACACTTATAAAATCCACTGCTTTATCGCTTCTCAGTTTTACGAGCTTTAGTTCGGTTTCCCTTTCTAGAAGAAATATACTAGTTCGATAAGATTTCAAAACATCCGTTCTTGTGTTGCAAAAATAATATGCAGATAAATCTTGACCAATCATCAACAATTGCTTCTCATCTAGACCAGGATGTCTTTTTCCTGGACCACATAAATCAAGATGCAGCAACTAAAAATGTTTAGGAAGTACTCACTTCACATCATTCTTAGGCACAAACGTAGTTTTCTGTTGCTTACCAAGTTAGCGTGCATCACAAATCCATCTTTCTCAAATTAGGCGTGGGAACAACTTTTATCAATTGCTTGGCTGTAAGCTTCTTGATTTGCTCAACTGAACATGTCCAAGCCTTCTACGCCAAAGCCAAGTCTCATCTTGAGTAGGGGCTAGACCGATCTCATAAGACATGCTTGAATAGTCATCAAAATCAAAGGCGTATAGATTTCCATCTCTAGATGCAAATAAGACACTGTAATTCTGCACTGCAGGCTTAATGAGACGATGTTTACTTGCGAAAAGCATTTTTATGACCACCCTCAACGACTAACACCTAGCAAGTTATTCATTGAGCCATCAAGTAAAGTGAACATTTTCTACACAAATTTTACCTTTATCTACTTTATCTTCACTGAGAATGTAACTCTTGAGTTATTGCAGAGGTGACTACACCGACATCTTAGGTTAAAGGAAGAGATTTCTGATGTATTTCCCATCATGAGCCTTGAATAACCAGAATCAGATTTCCATATGTACGTGCTCGCTAATTATCCATGGACAACCCTACAAAGGAAGGTTGTATAATTTTTGGCACCCAAATCATCTTTGGTCCTCCCTTGTTAGTTGTGAAAGGTTTTTGGAAGGAGGTTCGTGAGATTACAGTTTTAGAATTCACTTCTTAGCAAATTTCTTTACCTTTACAGAAGTTCGTCATACTATTTATCTTGCTTGCTTTGCAAACTTAAGCACAATGTCCTCGTTCGGCTCATGTTTCACATGTGGTGACAAAATCACAAATTATGCTCTTGAAACTTCATAGTACAGTAAAAGCAAGCCTATATGAGGCGAAAAAAAACGATACACCTCCTCTCTTGAGAGTTAATCTTGATTTAACAAAGTTATGACATTAGATTGGAAGAATCAAGACGTGCATAAATTGAGAGAAAATGAAAAGTGAAAGGTTAGGGAATTACTTCTAACTTTTGAATGATTAAAAGAGGAAGAAAAAATTGAGAGAAAATGAAAAGTGAAAGGTTAGGGAATTACTTCTAACTTTTGAATGATTAAAAGAGGATGAAAAGTGAAAGGTTATGGGAGTTACTTCTAACTTATGAGTGATGATATAAGAGGATGAAAAGTGAAAGGTTAGGGGAGTTATCTTTAGGAGATAAATGAGTCATGTAATGTCTTTTCTAGACTTTCATTTGTAGTAGTATAAATATGTGCATCTCCTAGTCATTTGGTTTATGTAATGAAAAAAGAGTGAGTGAGTTGTTTTATGAAAAGAAGTGTTGATTGAGTAGAAAAAAATATTATTGAGTATTTCTCCTCTCCACTTTCTCCTCTTACATATTACTCTAAGTATTTTAACTGCATATCTTTTATATTAATCCCATCATGTAACAAAGTGGTACCAGAGCAGAGGTTTCATTGGCAGTAACAAGTGGAGCATTTCCTTTCCCAAAGCTCGTGAAAGACAACTATGAACAATGGAGCATCCAAATGAAAACCCTTCTTAGTGGCCAAGACGTTTGGGAGGCTATAGAAGAAGAATATGTGGAACCAAAGAACTTAGCCGGTTCTAGCCAAGCCATGAATAAGAAGGCTGCCAAAGAAGCCCGAGTAAAAGATCAAAAGGCTCTTTCAGATATCCAACTTGGCGTCGATGACAACAATTTTGAAAAGATTGTGCAGGCCACCACCACGAAGAAAGCATGGGATACGTTGGAGAATGTTTTCAAGGGCATCTACAAGGTGACAATGGTGCGGCTATAAAGATTTGGAGGTGAATTTGAGTCTTTACAAATAAAAGACTCCGAGACGATTTTTGACTACATTTCGAGAGTTCTTTCAGTTGTGGACCAATTTGACAGAAATTGTGAAAAGATAGAAGATAGTCGAGTGGCCGAGAAGATACTTCGATCTCTCAATCTGAAATTCGACCATGTAGTTGTTGCCATTGAGGAATCCAATGACACCAAGACTATGACTGTCGACGAGCTCTCGGGAAAATGGCAAGTCCACGAGGACAAGATTAAAAGGAGAAACAAAGAGCCATCAGGCAAGCTTTTTAGGCCAAGATGAACATTAATGAGAAGAGAGACGACACCAACAAGAATCAAGGCAGTTGAGGTAGAGGCCGTAGACGAGGTCGCGGTGGACAAAATCAAAACATCAATATCGAATCGAGTGCGGAATTTCGTCCATCGAGAGGACAAGGTCGAGGAAGAGGTGGCTATTACCAACACCAAAATAAGAAAGATGTTGAATGTTTCACATGTCATCCGTACGGACACTACTCTTGGGAGTGTCGAGATGAACCAAAGGAAGAAAATGTGAAGGCCCACAATGCATAAGAAAATAAGGTGGGTGATGACACGGTCCCGCTGGCACACGATGGATCAAAATAAGAGAAGGAAAATTCTTGGTATCTCAATATCGGTGCGAGCAATCACATGTGTGGCTACAAATACATGTTCATCGAGATTCATGAATCGGTGACGGGAAACATCATTTTTGGTGAAATGTTCAAAATCGCAGTCAAAGGTAAAGGCAAAATTTTGATAAAATTAAAGAATAGAGGCCATCAATTTATCTCGAATGATTATTTTGTTCCGGAGATGAAGGCAAACATTTTAAGCATGGGCCAACCATTGGAGATGGGCTATGACATCCATTTGAAAGACAAAAGTCTTTAATTGAGATATGATAAAGGGTCAATGTCAAGCAACGAGATGTTCTTGATAAATATCCATCATGATGAGCCGATGTGTTTGAAAGCCTGTATTGATAACCAATCTTGGTTATGGCATTTGAGGCTCGATCATCTCAATTTTAGAGGTTTAAAATTGCTACGACGAAGAACATGGTGAAAGGATTGCCATCGATAGACCAGCCATACCAACTCTGTGAGGGTTGTCTTGTCGAGAAGTAACATCGACATCGTTTCCCAAATGAGTCGATATCGAGAGCAAAGGCAAAGGCCCCGTTAGAGCTGATACACACTGATGTGTGTGGTCTAATCGATCCAGCATCTCTTCGTAAGAACAAATATTTTATACTATTCATCGATGACTATAGTAGGTAAACTTGAATTTATTTCCTCATGCAAAAGTCAGAGGTATTTTCAACCTTCAAGAGATTTAAGGCTCTCGTCGAGAAGCAGAGTGGATATCAGATCAAGCAGATGAGATCAGATCGAGGTGGAGAGTTCACATCTAAAGAATTTAAGGCATTCTGTGAAGAGAATGGCATTCGTCGACCGCTTACCATTCCATATTCACCTCAAGAGAACAGAATGGTGGAAAGAAAGAATCAATTGATAGTGAACATGACTTGAAGCATGTTGAAGAGCAAGAATTTGTCCAAGTAATTTTGGGCTGAGGTCGTAGACTGTGCGGTCTATCTATCAAATCTATGTCCAACAAGAAGTGTATGGAATTGAACACCACAAGAGGCTTTTCAAGCCAAATGTGTCTCGCTTAAAAGTATTTGGAAGCGTTGCATATGTGCATGTTCCTAATCAGCAAAGGGAGAAACTCGATGACAAAAGAGAAAAGTTCATCTTCATTGGTAACAGTCAACAGACAAAAGGGTACAAGTTATACAACTCTGTTGACAAGAAGATGAAAGTTAGTCGAGCGTGACTATTGATGAGAAGAGCTCGTAGGACTGGACTAATCGAGACAAGGAGCAGTATGTCTTCTATCCAATCGATACAGATAAAAAAAAGTATAAGAAGAGCCGATGAAACCTATGACTCCCTCGAGTCCAACATCTCCAACTCAATCGAGCCCAACATCATCATCAACAGATAGTCCTGTCATGACATGAACACAAGGCAAGATATCTTTGGATGAGATTTATGATGACTTGAATTAGAACCAAAACATGTTCTGTCTCTTTACGGATTCTTAGCCAATCAATTTTGATAAGGCATTAAGAAGTGACAAATGAAGGAAGGCCATGAATAAAGAGATCAATGACATTAAGATTAATGATACTTGGGAGCTAACCGGTCTTCGATCGGGAAAAGGAACCCTTCAATGTAAAATGGGTTTACAAGGTGAAGAAAAATTCCAAAGGCGATGTTGAGATATAAAAAGCAAGGCTTGTCGTCAAAGGATACAAGCAAAGGCTTAAATCGATTACGATGAATTTTTTGCCCCAGTCGCACAATTGGAAACGATACGACTGTTGATATCTCTAGCAGCTCTAAGCAAGTGGAAGATCCATCAAATGGACGTGAAGTCAGCCTTTCTTAATGATTTTCTTGATGAAGAGGTATATATCGAACAACCCCAAAGGATATGTTGTTCAAGGTCATGAAGACAAAATGTTAAGGTTGAAGAAGGGCTTGTATGGGTTAAAGCAAGCGCTAAGGGAAGGGAGTGGAACAGTCGCATCGACAAGTACCTTCAAGAGAGAAGCTTTAATAAGTGTTCACATGAGCATGCACTATACATCAAGATGAATGAAAAAGGTGACATCTTGATAGTCTGTTTATATGTCGATGACTTAAATTTTTACAGGCAACGATGTGAAGATGTTTGATGATTTCAAGAAGGAAATGGTCAAAGAATTTGTAGTGACGGACATCAGTTTGATGTCATATTATCTTGGGATCGTGGTAAAGTAACGAGATGATGGAACTTTCATCTCATAAGAGGCATATGCAAAAGAAGTACTAAAAAGGTTCAATATGGAAAAATTGTAACCCAATCAATATCCCCATCGAGATGGAAAATAAGTTGTCAAGATACATCAAAGGAGGTCCAGTTGACATAACCTTGTTCAAAAGCTTGGTTGGAAGTTTAAGGTACTTGACGTGTACTAAGCATGACATTCTATATGCAGTCAGTCTTTCAGTCGATATGGAGAATCCGACAACTAATCACTACAAAGTGGCAAAAATGATACTTTGGTACATTAAAGGTATTATTGATCTTGACATGTTTTATCCTGCATCAGGTGATATGAAATTAGTGAGATATAGTGATAGTGATTGAGCTAAAGTTGTCAATGATTGAAAAAGCACAACTGGATTCATTTTTTTATTTTGGTAAATCAGCATTCACATGGACATAAAAAAAAAAGCATTTGATAGTGACTCTATCGACATGTGAAGCTGAATTTGTGGCTGCAACATCGATTGTTTACCATGTGATATGGCTAAGGAGTTTATTCAAGGAGCTCAGTTTTAATCAAGATAAATCGACAGAAATTTATGTCGCTAACAAGTCAGGCATAGCCCTTGCAAAGAATCCAGTCTTTTGATCAAAGCAAACACATTGACACACAGTATCATTTCAACTGTGAGAGCATTGCCAAGAAATAAGTCCAAGTCAAGTTTGTGAAGTTCGAAGATCAAGTTGCAATATTTTCACAAAGCCACTGAAAAGAGAAGTCTTCGAGAAGCTAATGAGTCAACTTGGAATCGGAGAATCAATCTTAAGGGGGCGTGTTGAGAGTTAATCTTGATTCAACAAAGTTATGACACTACATGTGGAAGAATCATGACATGCATATATAAAGAGAAAATGAAAAGTGAAAGGTTACGAGAGTTACTTCTAACTTATGAGTGATTAAATAAAATATGAAAAGTGAAAGGTCAAGGGAGTTATCTTTAGAAGATAAATAAGTCTTGTAATGTCTTTTCTAGACTTTTCTTTGTAGTAGTATAGATAGGTGCATCTCCTAGTCATTTGGTTTATGTAAAGAAAAAAGAGTGAGTGAGTGAGTAAGTTGTCTTATGAATAGAAGTGTTGATTGAGTAGAGAAAAATATTATTGAGTACTTCTCCTCTCCACTTTCTCCTCTTCCATAATACTCTAAATATTTTCGCTCCATCTATTTTATATTGTGCCCATCACGCAACATCTAAAACCCTCTCTCTCCTCCCATTCCGTCACCACCACTGGTTTTCCCAGTGTGTGGTGATGTGGTAGCTTAGATTGTGGTCTGATTTAGGGTTTTATTTTGGGATCTTGGAGGTTACAGTGAGTTGACCGATCATCCCCGTTGTGACAGATTGCCATCGGTCAGTTGTCTTCATCCCTATTCTCTGGCGCCCGTGATTGGTTTGAGTATAAAGTTGGGTTTTTTGTGGGGGCCTCGGGTGATCCATCATTGGTTTGTGGTGGCTAATGGGTATGAGAGTCTTCTGCCGGCAAGGTTGTCCTTATTTAGGTGTCATGGTGTTTAGGTGTTGTGGTGTTGGTCTTTGGTGGAGGCTTTTTCAGCTCTTCATATGTGGAGATCGTGGGTGTAGTGCTTCAATGGATGTTTGATGGATTGGTGAGTCTAGGCTAGGTATTTCTTCTAGGGCTTATTTTCCCCCTTCCCCTTTGCCCTAGAAAGGTGTTCCCAACCCACTCTGGTTACAACCCAAAGGCCCACTAGGGGTCCCAATTTCCACGACACGTCGGCACAAGCAACAATCAATATTCAATGCTTCCAACAGGTCAAAGCATGCACACTCAAATCACGTGCACTTCTCATTTTTGTGACGTTACTTCATCACTAAGAAACTCATGTTTGCGCGACTCCTCATAGCGCCTCGACTGTCGCATGTCGCATGTCGCACATCACCCGTCAACATGCCTTGGCACTTACCCAAGGGGTTGGCCTTGGCCTTCCCAATGTGGTTGGCCTCAGCCTCGACCTCCCCTTGGGGGTCGGCCTCAGCCTTCCCTTTGAGTTTGGCCTTGGTCTTCCCCCAAGGGTTGGCCTTGACCTTCCCTCAAGGGTTGGCCTTTGGCCTTCCCCTTAGCACTTTCACTTCTCTTCAAGGGGTCGTGTGCCTCCAGGACGTCTGTCGCCCTCGCTGACTCTCCGACGTCTGTCACCCTCGATGACTAGCCAACGTCAGTCGCCTGTGCCCGCGCGCCGTCTCCACGACACTCGTTGCCCTCGTTCGTGTGCTGACTTTACAACGCTTGTCGCCCGTTGCTCATTGCTTCTTGCCAGGGCACTGTCTCTGTGACCCCCGTCGCCTGTGCCCGCTCGTCGTCACCGCGACCCCCATTGCCCATCACCCGGGCGCATCTCTGTAACCTCCATCACCGGCGCCCACGTGCCGTCACCATACACACTCTGCCGCACCCATGCGTCATGCTGCTGATACAGTCGTGCCCCCAGGCTTTCTCTCTCATTACCATGCCCTTGGTACCATACACACTCTGCCGTGCCCATGCGCAGAGCAACTGATACAGCCATGCCCCTAGGCTCTCTGTCACAATGTCGTGCCCCTGGCACCATACGCACTTCATCGCGCCCATGCGCCACAATCATGTTACATGCCCCCATGGATGTGGAACATGATTTGACCCACTCTTCGGAGTATGCAGCATCACGCAAGGATAGGCGACTCTTCTGGGACACTATCTCCACCAGGGCCTTCTGCCAGGTAGACGACTACTCCAGGATGCTACCTCGGAGGGATACTATCTCTGCCAGGGAGCTTTTCAAATCCCCTTCCGTCAGATAGACGGCTCCTCTAGGATACTACCTCGGCCCATCAGGTAGACGGCTCCTCCGGGATGCTACCTTGACGCGCTTTGAGTGCTCCGGTACAAGGACTCACCTGCGGGATAAGCTACCCCTCCGGGGCACTATCTTCGTCAGGGTGTCTTCGTGATTGGCCTATATGCTCTGGCACTGGGGGCTCGTGTCGACATCCCTAGGGACTATGACCCCCGGGTCACTCCAAGATGGGAGCATGTCTTCAGAGGGTATCGCACCTAGTCTACCTGCAGTTGGGAATTGGGTCTTCCCCACCACTGCTAGCCCTGTGGGACTCTGCAAGGGCTTGGATTGGTGGCTAGATCAAGGGGGTTCTCTAGCCACACTTACGGTGTTCGAGCCAGTCTTTCCAGACAGACAGAGCGATGCTGTGCGGGGGCAGGCTAGATGAATATGCGATTCGACAGTCCATGGAGCACCGACAGCTGTGGACCCCTTTGGTGACGTCACTCCCGGGGAGTGCCACGTTTCTCTTGATGACATCATCATCTCAACCTCTATAAATAGAGGTCTTGAGAATTCATTTACGGGACTTGAACATTTTCACTTTCTCACTCTAGAATCCTAGAGAGAGAAACATACAGGACCTTGACTCTGGACCCAAGCATCGGACTGTGACTGTCGTAGTATATTCGCATTGTGCCATCGCCCTCGCAGCACTGCCACCCTCAAGCTCTGTCTGGGAAGCCTTGGTCTCTGCCCTTGTTGTGTCCTACATCGACATACTTGGCATCTGACTCAGACTGCATTCCTTGTGGCACATCCACGTCGACTGCGAACCCACTTTCCTTCGTATCAAAAGGTTTGTGAGGTTAAGATTGGCGGTGGAATTATGTCTACACTTTTTGTAATTGATTTTGGTTGCTTTGGCCAGAGGAGAGTCGCCAAAGTTTGCAGTAGGTGGTCATCGATGGTCTGATGGGTGTTATTGGGCTTTCCGGTGGGCCTTTTGCCACTGTCTAGATTTTCAGCAGGTTCTTTCGGATTGGGAGCTTCCTGTCGGCTGTTTGGGGTGCAGCGGGACTCGACAACGAGTTATGGTCTGAGAAGGTGGGATTCTGACACCGGCGTGGGTGCATGAGGTTCGAGGTGATGATGCAACGATGCGACAACAGTCTGGTCTACGGGTTGGTGGATGGCAGTGTAGTGTGTTGTTGTTTGGTTTTGATTGGTTACTTTATTTTGGTATTATCTTGTTATAAGTTAGTAGGTATCTTGCTTTAGTTGGTTTTATGTTGTATTAGTTAGTTTTCTGTGTTTGTTTTTAGCTAGTGATATGTGCTTTTTATTGGTTTTATTAGCTGCTTACTTTATCTCATTTTTTCTCTTTTTTTTATAGCTCACTTGGATGAGGTTGTCATCCAATTAACTTGTCTTTTACCTTTTAGCTACTCTTTGTACATTCGTCTCAAAAGTTATCCTGGTATATATTCCTGAATATTCTCAAAAAAGAAAAAAAACTATTGCTCTTGAAAAGGCCTTCTTGAATTTTTTTTCAAGTTCTCATGATATTATATGTCACCTTTTCAACATAATATTTTTTTCTTCCAAGCAATACATCTAAAATGTATCTTTCACTGCTAAAGCGGGAGAGAGTATGATCAAACTCTTCTTTTTTACTTCTAGCATTACTCATATTTTATTGAGTTCGGGCATTAAGTTTTAATTTTTGCAAGAAATTCCTTCACATCATAACTATCAATTTGGAAAGTCCTTCTTTTCATATTTTCATCCTCATAAGTTTTTTTTGGTAAATAGGAGAATATCATTGATAAATTATGGTTATAAAGTTTGCCCAACAGCAGATAAAGGGCACGACTTGTCCGTGACTCTGTATATGCAAGACCACAAATGTCAGAAATTAAAGATTACCTATAGACCTATACACATTACAATAAGACTTTGAGCATATCCTTTACTTCAACCTAACTTTAAGTAGCATGCCAAGGCCTAAAGGTTATGATTAACACCTAGGAGACCAACATCACGTAAAGATAAAACACAGTCATTGTAATGAGGAGGACATCCGGAATTGCACCAAACAAAGGTGTACTCGATCACCTCCGAAATCACAGCACAAAGACGAGGATCGAGAGGCCATCAACACCGCATGGTCCACTTTGTTCCACCAACCATCACCAAAGATATGTTGTCATTAGACCAAGCAACAAAACAACTAGCATACATTACTGCTATTCCAAAGTAATGCCCCCACCGCACCCTTTACCCCTCATCTTAATACAAAACCTTAAAGCAGAAAACCTGAATATCTTGTACACCCCTGACCTAAACACCCTCCCCCCAACACACAAACAAAAACCCTTAGCCCGAAGCCTTGTCCCCCTCCCCGGCCCAACCTCCCAAGGACATCATAATACTGTAGGTCCCTAAATACACCTAGAGGGGGGTGAATAGGTGTATTACAACTTAGAGTACAAATTTAAAATAAGATTACAATGTAATAACAGATATAATGATAATAGATTTAACACAGAGATTTATACTAGTTCGGCCCCACCAGCCTACGTCCAGTCTTCGAGCACTCCACACAAGGGAGACCTACTCGAGCCTTTCACTAAACCAGCTAGCTTCGGGTGCCAGCACAAACCGCAGTACAATTTCCGAAATTCTCCCAAGGTTTCCAACTGATTACAAATGAAAAGAGATTTACACTTTGAATACAATAATCAAGCTCCTTCTTGAGCAGATGTTACAATAAATATAAGACTAAGCCTTCTTAGGTGGGAAGATCTATATTCTTTCAAGAACCAAACCAAGAAGCTTACAAAGAACTTTTTCACAAGTAAACTCACTTAATAGAGAATAGATGAGAATAAGAGATTGAGATGAGAGAGTTATTGAAGAGAAAAAAAGGTCGCGTGAATAAAAGTTGTAAATGCTTTCACAGATCCCCTATTTATACAAATAAGAGATAGAGAGCCGTTAAAAAGGTAAAGCCAAACAGGAAGGATTCGACTAAAACATATAGCTTCGACTAAAAGTCTTGGCTTTGACTAAAAGGCTTAGCTTCGACTAAAAGTCTTGGCTTCGACTGAAAGTCTTAGCTTCGACTAAAAGTCTTGGCTTCGACTGAAAGTCTTGCCTTCGACTGAAAGTGTTTTGCCTTCCACTGAAAATCTTTGCTTCGACTGAAAATCACAGCTTCGACTGAAAGAAAAGATTTCAAGTTTGAGTCGACTAAAAACAGTTTCCCTTCGACTGAAAGTCTTTGCTTCGACTGAAAGTTACAGCTTCGACTGAAAGTCTTGGCTTCTACTAAAAGAGACGGTTTTGGTTCTTTACTAAAATTTCTGTCAGATCTTTTAAGAAGGGTTAGAAATGCTAACAAGGAAAAATAGACTTCAGATTCTTCAATCTTCAACGTAGTCCAAGTCTTTAAATCCCGAGTCCGAGTCCAAGTTAAGGCCATGTCAAGGTCCTGTCTTTGTATGATTAAGATAAAGCCTGAAATATTTATCTTAAAAAAGTTGTCAGATTAATGTTAGAAATAACAAGACTGAAATCATCAAAATTAATAAGTCAACAATCTCCCCCTTTTTGATGATGACAATATTAGTTCTAACATTATAAAGATATACTCCCCCTTAATCAGTTAATCATTTACGTAAAGAAATAACATAAAGAGCATCTTATAAAAATTTAATCAATGAATTAATAAAGATGCATACAAAAAAATTATCAATACAAAGAATGATCAATAAGTACTTGTTCTCCCCCTTTGTCAAATCAAAAAGAGGGGCAACTTGTGCAACAAGTAAAATAAAAAATACTAAGGCCGACGACGGCAAGCACCCGGGGCAGATGAGGAAGGATCAGCGGGGGCGCAGCAGATCGACAAGCACTGTGCGCAGAAGAGGAGGGATCAGCAGGCGGTAGAGCATTTATGGGGACTTCAACAACTTCGACGACACGAGGAGAGCGCGGCGGCAGAGGGTTGTATGGGAGATGTGGGTTAAAGAATCGGTGCCAGTGTGTCCAGAAGGAAAAATATCCGGACGAGTCACCCGAAAGCCATGAGCCTGATCGAAGATATAATAGGCCAGATAGCAGTTTTGTTCGGTCAGAATGCTCGTGGTGAGATAGGCCTGGCGACGATGAGCCTGAAAGGCAGCTTCCTGTTGGCGGTGAAGATCCTGCTGCATCCGAGTCAAACTGTCTAGAAGTGGAGTATGATTGAGAGGGAGAGATGAAAGGTTAGCTGTAAGGTCATTTAGAAGGTTATGAAAGTCAATTTGGTTCGAGAGAAGCTGGGCAAAGGAGTGTTGAGCCGACTGTTGAAGGGTTGTAAGCTCATGAAGGATAGTAGTGTGGTTTTGCGATAATGGAAGTAGCAAGGGTGGTTTGCGATTCCAGAATTAACTGAATTGAGGTAGATAGACGAGAAAGAGTGTCAGAGAGGTCGGGGGTGTCCGAAGAGAGGAACTCATCAAAATTGATATGTGAGAAGTCGTTTAGCGGACTACTGAAGAGGGGATCAGTAGGGTGAGGAGGAGTGGGAAATGGAGGGACCGAGGAAGAAGGGTCAAAAGAAGGGAAGGGGATCGAGCTAGATGGGTCAGTAGGTGCAGGAGGTATGTACTGAGTAGAAAGAGGGGGTTGAGATGGTGAAAAAGATGGGAAGGCAGCAGATTGTGGGGCTAAGGTAATTTCAGGAGCAGGAGAGGGAACATGAATAGAAGCAGGAGCAGGGGCCGGAACAGATGAGGTGTGGGAAGGATCAGTAGTAGTGACGCTCTCAAGAAAAACAGTGTTGGAGGTAAGGTCGGAGCGAATTGCGAAACCGGCACGACGAAGAGAAGTTTCATCGAGAACATGATGGCCCGGAAGAGATATACGTTCCGAGTTAAAGGTAGGCAAAGGGACATGAAAATGTTCAAAGACGCGAGTTAACAGAAGGCCGAAAGGAAGATTAGCAGATGATTTGATTTTTTTGGGCATTCATGACGAGCATGATAATGCCCGCAATGTTTAATGGTGAACCCCGAATGAAATGGGTGAGAAGGATGATGTCTAAGTATGAAAAAGTGGCGTAAGAGCCAGAACGGGCCTAGAGATTGTAACAAAGAATAAGATGGAGAACACGATAAAGAGGAGACAAGTCACCCAGACTGGGTTTACGGGGTCGAGAGGTTGACGGGTCGCCTAAGAGAGTTTGGGTCTGTTGTAGAGGAGTAAAGGAACTGGTGGTACAACACGTATTGGTGGTGAAAACAAGGGTAGAGGATTGATTTGTGAAATCGAAAATGTGGGCCAAGGTGGTGGCATCAAGATGGATGTGGACCCCATTCACATATGTGGTCAAAAAGGTAGGCGGTTGAGCATTAAAATGCATGTTGGAGTAGAACATGCGAACAAGAGCTGGGTAATAAGTGGTGGGTGGAGAGAGAATGGAGAGACAGCCCATTCGCTCAAAAATGGCAGTAAGACCAAGTTGAGTCATTAGAGTGACATCACTTGGACGACTGGGGACGACCTCCCGATTTACGAAATGGGTATAATAGGTGAGTTGGTCGTCAACAGAGGGAAAGAAATGATGAATGTGAAATATATCGGTAGGAGAAATATAAGGGCAGATAGGTGGATGAGCAGAGGATGAAGAGGCAACAGGTTGAGGAGGAGCAACATTATCTGAAGATGATGGAGCAGTAGATGGTGGAGGGACAGGTGCAGAGGACGACGGACGAGCAGCAGCTGATGTTGGACGAGGGCGGTGGCGGGAGGATGGCGGTGATGGAGTAGCAGTAGCAGCAGCTGAGGCAGGAGCCACGTCGGATTCATCGTCAGAGTTAATGAGAAGATGACGACAACGACGATGACTACTAGGTCATGTATTGGGGTCCATATAGGTCCTTGGAGTGACAGGTGGACAAGAGAGAAGAATAGAGAGTCTGAAAACGAAAGATAAACCGTGAAAAAAAACAGTAAAAAGTTAAAGTGAAAAAGGTGGGCCTATATATAGACAACAAGCTTTTAGACGACTGAAACGTGTCTTTTAGTCGACTGAAACACGACTTTTAGTCGACTGAAACATTGCTTTTAGTCGACTGAAGAAAATTTTTAGTCGACTGAAAGTGGACTATTAGTCGACTGAAACCAAATGGATGCGTAAAGTTGAAGAGAACTTGCAGTCGACTAAAAGTTGATTTTTAGTCGACTTAAGGGCTTTTAGTCGACTCAAACACGGCTTTTAGTCGACTAAAACTCGGCAGAAGCGACGAATGAGTAAAATTGAGTGGCCATTTCGGTAAAAGAAATTTAGCTAAGATCACACATTCCAAGACGACGACGAAGAGAACAGAAAGGGGATTCAGCTAAGGGTTTTGTAAAGATATTTGTGAACTGATCTTCAGACCCAACTTTCTTGAGTTCTATTAATCTTTTCTGAACATTGTCTCGGAGAAAATGGTGACGAATATCGATGTGCTTAGTGCGCGAGTGTTGGACAGGATTTTACTAATGTCAATAGCACTACTACTATATCACATAATAAGAATATGGTCTATTGAGACACCAAAATCTCGTAAAGTTTGACGCATCCATAATATTTGAGCACAACAGCTTCCGGCTGTAACATATTCCTCTTCAGCTGTGGAGAGAGCGACAGAAGTCTGTTTCTTACTATGCCATGATACTAAAGCATCGTCGAGAAAATGGCACGTGCCACTAGTACTTTTTCGATCAATAAGACATCCCGCATAATCAGAATCAGAAAAACCTACCAGATCTAGAGAGGAACTACGAGGATACCAAAGACCTAAGTTTAAAGTGCCAGAGAGATATTTAAAAATACGTTTAACTGCAGATAGATGAGATTCTTTGGGACAAGCTTGGAAACGAGCACAAATGCAAACACTAAACATGATGTCAGGTCTAGAGGCAGTAAGATAAAGTAAACTACCAATCATGCCACGGTAAAGTTTGTTGTCTACATCTTTACCATTTTCATCTTTGACAAGATTAACGCTAGGAGAGATAGGGGTCCCTCTAGATTTAGCATTATCTAAGCCAAACCGTTTCAAAAGCTCTCATGTGTACTTAGATTGACTTATAAAAATTCCTTCTTTTGACTGCTTGATTTGAAGTCCAAGGAAAAAGGTAAGTTCTCCCATCATGCTTATCTCAAACTCCCTGTGCATATTCTCTGCAAACTCTTGGCATAGATCATTGTTAGTGGCACAAAAAATAATGTCATCAACATATATTTGAACTACTAAGATATGAGGATTACGAATTTTAGTAAAGAGAGTAGTATCGACTTTGCCATGAGAGAATCCATGATTAGTGAAGAAGCTGCTAAGACGATCGTACCAAGCTCGAGGAGCTTGTTTAAGACCATACAAAGCCTTTTTTAGCTTAAAAATATGATTGGGGTATTTTTCATTTTCAAAATCGGGAGGTTGTTTAACAAAAACTTCCTCCTGTATTATCCCATTCAAAAAAGCACTTTTCACGTCCATTTGAAAAAGCTTAAAGTTCATATGACATGAAAATGTTAAAAGCATACGGATAGCTTCAAGTCGAGCGACGGGAGCAAAGGTTTCATCAAAATCAACCCCTTCGACTTGATTGTATCCTTGAGCAACTAGTCTAGCCTTGTTACGAACAATATGGCCATTTTCATCAAGTTTGTTTCGAAAAACCCACTTTGTTCCAATGACCTTTTGTTGAACAGGAGCCGGAACTAGTGACCAAACATCGCTTCTCTCAAACTGATTCAATTCATCTTGCATGACAAGAATCCACTCAGAATCGTTTAGAGCCTCGGAAATGTTTTTAGGCTCTAGTTGAGAAAGAAAAGCAAAATTCGCGCAAAAGAAATTTACCGTAGAGCGTGTTGTAACTCCATGTTCAACATTACCTATGACTTGTTCTAGTGGATGACTTGAGGAGTATCTCCAGCTTTTTGGAAGAGGCTGTATCTCATCATTGTTGTTGTGAGAGGTTGTTGAGCACTCCCCCTCGGTTGAGGAAACATTAAGTTTGTTATTCAAGTCCAGGGTGAGTTCTTCACGGTCATCACCTGCATTCTTACTTGATTTTTCAACATTAGACTCTTCAAATACTACATGCATAGATTCTTCAACTGTCATAGTTCTACGGTTATAGATTCTATATGCTCTACTTTTTAAAGAATAACCAAGAAATATTCCCTCATCAGATTTCGCATCGAACTTTCTCAAATTTTCATGATTGTTCAAAATAAAACATTTGCAACCAAAAACCTTGAAATAATCGATTTTTGGTTTTTGATTTGAGAACAACTCGTAAGGTGTTTTATCAAGGATTGGTCTGATGAGTACTCTGTTCAACACGTAACAGGAAGTGCTGACGGCTTCGGCCCAAAAATAGTTTGGCAGAGAGTTTTCATGAAGCATGGTTCTGGCCATTTCTTGTAGAGTACGATTTTTTCTCTCAACAACCCTATTCTGTTGAGGTGTCTGAGGAGAAGAAAACTCATGTGAAATGCCATTTTGAATACAGAAAGGAATAATATCTTTTTCAAATTCACCGTCATGATCACTTCGAATTTTTATAAGCTTCAACTCCTTCTCATTTTGAAGCTGCTTAACAAGACTAATTTTTTTTTGAAACGCTTCATCCTTATGAGTTAGAAAAAGAACCCAGGTGTATCTAGAAAAATCATTAACAATGACAAAAGCATAAAATTTTCCACCTAGGCTGGCATTTCTCGTAGGGCTAAAAAGATCTAAATGAAGGAGTTGAAGAGGACGAGAAGTAGAAACGACATTTTTGGCTTGAAAGGATGTTTTTGACTGTTTACCATATTGACAGGCATCACAGACCTTATCCTTGACAAACCTTAACTTTGGTAAGCCTCTGACCAGCTCTTTCGAGAGAAGTTTCTCGATTAGATCCATGTGAACATGACCTAATCTACGATGCCACAGCCAAATATCATTATGCTGAGCAAAAAGACAGACTTCACGAGAGGGGTCAAATGTATCAAAAGATAAAGTATAGATATTACCATCTCTCTTACCAACCAAGGTACCTCCATATGAGGCATGACTAATTAGACATTGATCGCCTTCGAACCGAACTTTGTGTCCACTATCGATGAGTTGACTAATACTTATCAAATTGAACTTCAGACCATCAACCAAGGATACGTTGTCAACAGTAATGGAACCGGTGCCAATTCTACCTTTACCAATGATCTTCCCATTCAACAGTAATGGAACCGGTGCCAATTCTACCTTTACCAATGATCTTCCCATTCGAATTGTCTCCAAAGGTAACAAAGCCTCCATTGTTCGGAGTGATATGGGAGAAAAGCGAGCGGTCACCGGTCATATGTCTTGAACATCCGTTGTCGAGAATCCATTTGTTAGAATCTATCCTTGCTTTCAAGCATACATACAATAGATTCTGGTTTCGTTCCTTTAGGTACCCACACTTTCTTGGGTCCTGGAAGATTAGATAAACAAGATTTTGGAGTCCAAACTTATTTCATTTTGGTTTTTCTAATGGAAGAGGATGACTGATTTCTGACAGCACTAAGAGGACAATTTTTAACTAAGTGCCCTTTCTTCTTACATATTGTACAGAGAGTGAAGGGCGAGCAAGAAGCTAAATTTTTGTTAAAGAAATTTTTATAATCCTTTTGCTTCATTGAAGGATGGTATCTGATTCCACTTTTCTCAAAAACACATCTTTGTCTTCCCAAAAGAATATCCAAATTCTCTCTTCCTTGGGTAAATTTTGAAAGGATAAAATTCAGATCTTCAATCTCCTTTTCTAAATTAATTTTTTGTAAAGAAACATCTTCCAGTTGAGATTTTAAAAAATCATTTTCAACTGATACTTTTACTCCTCGGAGAGATTGGATTTCAGAAGACAAAAGAGAATTTTCCTTCTTAGAAGCATTCAGATTGTTTTCTAAAGACGTATTTTCAGAAATATAAAATTCAATCTTTTCTTGAAACTCTTCTTTTTCTCCTTCTAACTCTTCAACAGTACTTATCAAAGAAAGAGCCTTATTTTTTAGATTAGCATTTTTAATTTTTAACTTCTCATAATTTTCACTGAGTTAGAGAAAAGATGTCTTAAATTCATTATAATGATTTTCAGAGATTACCTTGGGATCGTCATCTTTGGCCATGAAGCAAAGTTGAGCTACGACATCATCTTCGCTGGATTCTTTGTCACTTTCATCAGAGTCATCCCAAGTTAGTAGAGCCTTTCTGGACTTGAACTTCTTTTCTTTAAAGTCTCGACTATTGCTGCTTGCGGTTTTGTTCTTGAGTTGTGGACAGTATTTTTTGATGTGCCCAGTTCTACCGCATTCAAAGCAGGCATCAGAATTATCCTTTACATTCCAATCACTGTTATTTCTATGATGTGATTGATTTGTAGGATTTCTTCTAAACTTCCCATCTCGCTTGCTTTTGAGAAACTTCTTGAACTTCGGAGTTATGAGAGCCATTTCAGGATCAGAATCATCGCTGCTTTCTGTAGGTTCATGAGAGGTCTTAGCTTTTAGAGCTAAGTTTTTCTTCTTGGAGGTGGTTTCTTCTTTGTCATGAATTTTCATTGTAATTTCATGAGTCATTAGAGAACCCACCAATTCTTCAAGCTTTAGCACGTTCAAGTCTTTTGCTTCTTGAATAGCTGTGAGTTTTGCCTCCCATCTCTTTGGAAGAGATCTGAGAAGTTTTCAGACGACTTCCTTTTCTGGATAGACTTTACCCAAAAGCTTTAGTCCATTTATAATGAGTGTGAATCTGGAGTACATCTCATTTATGGACTCGTGCTCCTTCATATTGAAGGCCTCATATTGTTGGACCAACATGTTGATCTTAGTCTCTTTTACTTGATTTGTTCCTTCATGAGTAGCCTCCAACAGCCTCCACATTTCTCTGGTTGTCTCACATGCTAAGAATCGATTGTACTCGTTCATGTCAAGGCCACAGCTGATAATGTTTTTAGCTTTATCATCCATAGAGAAAAGCTGCACCTCATGACTATCCATTTCAAGAATTCCTTTCGGAATCTTGGTTCCATCCGGTCCATCCTTCATAGGAATTATAGGACCATTTTTAACAACATACCATATGTGTGTATCCTGTCTCAGAAAATTCCTCATGCGGTTTTCCAGTAGCTATAGTTGTCATTCTTCAACAAGGGTGGCCTGGTGGTTGCTGATCCTTCTTCCATAATGCGATCTTTAGCTCTTGACGATTAAGTCACAGACAAATACCAGATCACACGGCTCTGATACCACTTGTAGGTCCCTAAATACACCTAGAGGGGGGTGAATAGGTGTATTACAACTTAGAGTACAAATTTAAAAATGAGATTACAATGTAATAACAGATATAATGATAACAGATTTAACACAGAGATTTATACTGGTTCGGCCCCACCAGCCTACGTCCAGTCCTCAAGCACTCTACACAAGAGAGACCTACTCGAGCTTTTCACTAAACCAACTAGCTTCGGGTGCTAGCACAAACCGCAGTACAATTTCCAAAACCCTTCCAAGGTTTCCAACTGATTACAAATGAAAAGAGATTTACACTTTGAATAAAATAATCAAGCTCCTTATTGAGCAGCTGTTACAATGAAAATATAAGACTAAGCCTTCTTAGGTGGGAAGATCTATATTCTTTTAAGAACCAAACCAAGAAGCCTACAAAGAACTTTTAAACAAGTAAACTCACTCAATAGAGAATAGATGAGAATAAGAGATTGAGATGAGAGAGTTATTGAAGAGGAAAAAGGTCACGTGAATAAAAGTTGTAAATGCTTTCGCAGATCCCCTATTTATACAAATAAGAGATAGAGAGCCGTTAAGAAGGTAAAGCCAAACAGGAAGGATTCGACTAAAACATATAGCTTCGACTAAAAGTCTTGGCTTCGACTGAAAGTCTTAGTTTCGACTAAAAGTCTTGGCTTCGACTGAAAGTGTTTTGCCTTCCACTGAAAATCACAGCTTCGACTGAAAGAAAAGATTTCAAGTTTGAGTCGACTGAAAGTCACAGCTTCGACTGAAAGTCTTGGCTTTGACTAAAAAAACTTTGCTTCGACTGAAAGTCTTGGCTTCGACTAAAAGAGACGGTTTTGGTTCTTTACTAAAATTTCTGTCAGATCTTTTAAGAAGGGTTAGAAATGCTAACAAGGAAAAATAGACTTCAGATTCTTCAATCTTCAACGTAGTCCAAGTCTTTAAATCCCGAGTCCGAGTCCAAGTTAAGGCTATGTCAAGGTACTGTCTTTGTATGATTAAGATAAAGCCTGAAATATTTATCTTAAAAAAGTTGTCAGATTAATGTTAGAAATAACAAGACTGAAATCATCAAAATTAATAAGTCAGCAAATACATCCATACCAAAAACCAAAACACAGCACTTAATTACCACTACATACAGCCCCTACAGCCAGTAGAGATTTCGACCTACGCCGGTGAGATTTCAATCGATGTCGATGAAATTCTGGCCACTGTCGGCTTTGATACTTCTAGCCCGGTAGAAATTGACCATCGACCGTTACAACGAGTAGATCTATCCGATTTAGTATATTAATAGGCAAGTTCTACCTAGATCTGACTAGATTTGGTGATGATGGAGCGGGATCTACACATTGGCATCTCCTGTGATTTGGGTAGATGTGCCTGCTGCTGCACCACCTTCAACCACCCTACGATTTGCCACTGGCCATCATCGTTGCACTCCTCAGAGGACACAACACAACACGACAAGGATAGAAATCGAAAGAAAAAAACAAAGAGGAATTGGGAGAAAGAGAGAGAGGTAGTCATGAAGTCCCCCTCCAAAAAAAAAAACTGACGCTGACAAGGAGTTTGTTATTGATTTACTTGTGCTTTTTGGTGAGAGAAAGAAAAAAGAAGGGAGAGTTGATCTCTATCCTCACAACTTAAGACTCTAATCTTAATCTAATAAAAATGAGTTTTTGCATCATAAGAAATATCCAATTTTCATTACTCTCCTTAAACTTTGGGTTCTTTGTGAAATTGTGCTTAAGTATGATTCATTTATTTTTCCAAATCATTGTTTAAGAGGTTATGTTTTCTTTTCAAACGTTGCATAGAATGAAGGACTCTTTGATGATCACTTGAAAGCTCATAGAATGCCTCTCTTAAGTCCTCAAAAGTACATTCATAATTGAAAGAGTTTAAGTTTGAGACACCTCTTCGTCCTTATTGTTAGCTCTGAAGCATACTTCAGATTGTTCCTTAACTTCCTCTTATTCTTTGTCTTCTCCCATAAAATCATGTGGTTTAATGAATTTAAAACCTCTTCTGTCTTCCTCTTTAGGAGGGACCTTTTTGTTTTTTTGGTTCAAAGGGCATTCCTTGGCATGATGGTCTTTCTTATTGCGATTGAAGCATTTATCATCGTCTATCTTGTCCCTTTTTTTCCTTGAATTTCATCTTGGACTAGCATTTTCCTTGCACCTCTAAACCTAAAAAGATCTTGAACTTCTTTGTGATCATAACAAGCTCTCAGTCCAACTCTTCTTCATTCACTTATCAACTCTCTGTTTCATCTTGTGTCTAGCCTTGAGAGCCACCGTCTTCTTTTGGAATTACTTTCATCCAATGCCTTTGCATTTTAAGCTCATAGGTCATGACCATTAAATCGCTGATGCTTAAGGTGTCCAATCTTTAGGCTTTTTAGTTCTGGTAACATTTACTTTTGACTTTCTTAGTGACGATCTCAACACTTTCCTTACTTGCTATGATTCTGAATAGGCTCTTTCGAGAAGCCTAAGTCCATTTGCGACATTAATGGATCGAGTGTGCATATCCTCGCACTGTCATCATCCTTCATCTTCAATAGTTTGTAATGTTGAAAGAACACATTTGCCTCAGACTCTTTTACTTTACTGATCCCTTATGAGTAGTTTGCTTTAGGTCTGAGTTTTGCTTTGCGTTATCGTAACCAACCACCTGATTATACTCGTTGATGTCTAATCCACAATAGAGAGTGGATTTTGCTTTAGGATCTAAGACAACTTGCTTGAGCTTGCAAGCATACCAAATAAGAAGGTCTTGTTCCAAATAAGCTCACATTCATTTTTCAGTTCTTGTCGTTATCTCTGTAGAGAGGTGTGCTCGGCGAATGGGTTGAGCTTGCTATATAGGACTTATGTGGGTCTTTTTCTCAACGAGATTAATTTTTTTAACACAATAAATATCTAGCACGAGGCTCTAGTACCACTTGTAAGTCCTCGTACAAAACCTAAAGGAAGGATAAATAGGCATTATTGCAATAAATTGTTGTGTTTTAATTTAAAGCTACAACTCAGAGACGAAAAGAATTGCCACTTTTGAATTCTTTATTTGGAACAATTCTGGAGCAATATGATGGAGCCCTAAAATGCAAACTGCAACAAATGATGTGTTCTTGTAATCTCGCGTCTCTTGCCTAAGTTGTGCTTGATCCTCGTACCCTAAAATGCAAACTACAACAAATGATGTGTTCTTGTAATTCGGCTCTCTTGCCTAAGTTCGTGCTTGGTGCTTTGCTTGAACCAGAGACCTCAAAACCACTTTAGTGATCATGCTTAAAGGTACCATGATAATTTGTATATAATTACAGTTCATTCAACTACGCTGTTCGCTAGCTTCTTTGAGCCCAGAGCAAGTCAACATAACATATATGGATTCTTATATTTATAACCAAGAATAGAAGGATATTGCGATTGAAATCGTTAGGTTGTACTTACTTGTACAAATCTAAGCATCTCTCCCAACTAGTACAACTAGTAAGTGTAGGCAAAGATTTTGCAATTAATAGCTCTAGGGTATTGATCTCAATACAAAGCTTTGAGAAAGATTAGAGGTCGAGAGTATTTAAAGCTTGGAAACCAACTTGGCACGTTGAATAAGTGTATGGTTTCATAATTGAATGTTTTGCCAATAGTTGGTATACATAGGATGAGTGTGTGTGTGTGTGTGTGTGTGTGTGTGTGTGTGTGTGTGTGTGTGTGTGAGAAAGAGAGAGAGGGAGGGAGGGAGAGGGAGAGGGAGAGAGAGAGAAAGAGAAAAAGGATATAAAATCATTGTAAAAACAAAATTGATGTTTTTTGTCTCTCTAAAGGCCATCTATGCTTGCAGTTTATGACCCAATTGGTTGCAATCAGTGGTTAGACATAGAGTTTAAATGCTCTGATTACACTTGGTGGAAAGATCAATTGCTGTCGTAACTTCTAGAAGACTATAGATTACGAGCCTGGTAGCAACCACAAACTCCATAAAGCTATCACTAATAAGTTTTGTAGTAACTCCAGTTGCAATCGCAAGTCACAGATCACTTAGCCAAGGTTTTAAATACATGTTGTTGGCTCCAAGTCATTGTTTGAACTAGATGTGTTCTTGACCTTCTAAGAGATCTATGATGTTCGTAAGCGGGTTGAAGACTAGTTACACGAGAGATTACAATGGCACACACCTAATAAAGTCTCCCATCCTTAGCCAATCTTGAGGGGAAGAATCTTCTTGTTGCTCTTATTGATTTTAATCTCATTTGCATGTGTTTTACCATTATGAATAACTTACAAACACATTTACAGCATATAATTATCATCACGAATTTAAATATGCTTTGTTATCATCGAAGCACTCATAAGGGGGCTTAGGCTTTACACTTGAGTCATGGCCTCCCTACTTTTCTGCATTTTCAAACTTGAGAAATCGATATTGGAAAAACATCATTTTTTGGATCAAGGCATAAGTTTGGCAATTTGCAGCATCAAATTTCTTTTATTCAGACTCTCAGTATCTCTTAGCAATAGATCTAACTTGATCCTCTAGCCATCCTATATAAGAATATAAGAGCACCATAGTTAACAACATCTAAGTTGGATTTTAGATTTGTGAACAACTTTATGCACACAAAGATCTAAAGAATCTTGGCTACCATGTGGAGATTGTAATACCAAATTTTTCCATGCATTTACCGCCACTAAACACTTGCAATCAATCTCATCTATGAGGATAAGCTTTGGAGTCTCTGCACCATATAATTTTCTCTCAAAAAGTGTTTTTTTTGTTTACTTTCCCATCAAACCTTAGTTTGAAAAAATAAAATGGCCCGTCGCCATATATATTAGACCCTCAACTCTATTAAGTCCTTGTTGCAGTTAAGTCTAAAAACGACATGAATATCTTGATGCACATTTTATGCCCAAAAAGTTCGAGACATTGTCTTTCAATTGTAACAACACCAATCTCTAAGACTGGATGGTATCGTTCCTATTCTCAATCAAAATTGTCAAGGCCATGGTTGACCTCTCCTTGTTTACACTCGAGGTTCATGCTCAGGGAGATCAACCAATACTTTACCCACACTTACCTCAGAAAAAATACCAACTGTCCTGAAAACTTTTGACCAGTTAGCATCAACAATACAATTTAAAAGATCTGGGCAGAAGTACTTGGCAACCATCTTCAAAGGGTAATCTCAATTGTCTTGTCACCTCTTCAGAATGCGTTCACCAAAGGTAGTTTCTGTATGTCAAAATTTTTTGATTGCTGTATAGCTTGCCAATAATATATTGATCTTCACTAGCAAGGTAAAGAAGTCATTGAGTTACTAAAAAAAAGGGATAATTACAGTAGTGTCCCTGAGGTTAGGATGAAATTACAGGCATGTCTATTAGTTTGGACAAATTACACTTATATCCGTTGACCAAACAGAATACGAAAATACATAACGATTTTGACAAAAAAACCTGATTGCCCCTAAATAAAATTAAAATTCCATCTTCTTTTATCTTTTTCCTCTCTCCTCTCTCTTTTTAATCTTCATCTCCTTTGTCTTCATTTCACACGGAGAAAAAAGCCTCACACCCAGCCAAAAGGCAGATCTGGTCGGCAACGGCGATCAATTTTCTTCATTGCCCTTGCTGTGTCGTTAAAGGAGTGGGGTTGGTTGGTTGATTTTACGGTTGATTTGTTGGGTTGTGATTGGGGCTGTGGCAACAGGAGGTGTTCTGAAGTGGGCACGGTGGTGGGAGGAGGGAGGGAGGGATGGGGCTGGTGGTGTAGGAAGAGAGATGGGGCTGTCGTAGGGGGGCGAGAGGCAGGAATAAAGAAGATATGGAGGGGAAGGGTGACATCGCTGGCGATGTGAGTGAAGGAGGGGGCTGCCGACATGGGGTGAGTAAGGTGGCTGCTGGCGTGGGGTGAGGGAGGGGGCTGCCGTGGGTGGGGGGAGGGGGGGCAAGGGGCTTGAAGAGAAAAGAGATGGAGGGGGAAGGGCAACGTCACTGGCAGGAGACTGGTCATCGGCAATGAGTTCAAATTAGGGTTTTGAAATCCTAAATTTTTAAACGAAACCCTAATTTTCAAATTAGTTTTTAAAATCCTAATTTGAACATTTTAAAAATTATTTAGTATATACAGTATTAGTGTATTATTGTCATTTTGAAAATACGTAACGATGACACCATAAAAAAGTACACTTTTTGAACGGAACCCTGACGGATGGACACTGCTGATACACTTCAAAAGTTTTTGGTCACGATATGTTACCTTTTAAAATTTATTGTCATTGACTGTAATTTCACCCTAACTTCAGGGACACTGCTGTAATTATCCCAAAAAATTACTAGCAAAGCTTATAATTGACCTTAATGGGACTTCTTAGAAGCAGTTTCGTACAAATTTGGTTACTCAAAATAACTGTGATCAATTGCTCATACAACATATGATATCAGCTTCGTACTCCATTCCTGTTAAAAGATCCTGCACAATGACCTACTTGTGTCTGACAAGGAGACATCATATCGCCATTCCTTATTAAACTTTACGTTAAGGTCATTTCTTTGTCTCTTTTCAAAGCACAAGGACCTTTTCTCAAAGCACGAGAACATAGAGCATTCGTGGCATAAAAAGGAATCCAAGAGTTGAAGGAATTATTCATCCCTTTTTAACAAGTGGCTCAATCTTATTTTTTCATTTAGACCCTATTTGTTGTGAATTTTCCAAAGTCATCCTTGGTAGATACCTCATTGATTCGGGACATAAATCCTTCATAGCAATTTATGCCAATTGTCCTCCACAACTTTTGGATTATAACTTTACTACTATTCGAACGTCATATCCTCCACCTTCGATATCTATATTTTTTTGACTTTGGCTATTATGACCCATCAGATCATGCCCTTATTACCAAAAATCAAGATTGTTCATGTAATGGATTAATCTCATACATAACGAGGTTGGTCTAACTGCTCTCATCCATTTAGTTCTATGATCTTTACTACCAAGTCATATGTGGGATTCCGTCTTCCTTGCCCACGTTTGCAATAAATTTTACTCTATGAATTATGGACCATTCAGCCTGAGGGACACATTGGATTTGAGTTCTCACTCTGTAGACCTAAACTAAAATGGATAGGGCTTTTGCAACACCAGACCCTTCAACCTTACTCTTCTTGTAAGTAATAATAACAGATTTTTTTTTCTGAATTGGATCATACAATGTCTTCCTTCTCAAATCAAAATATGGTAGGTCTCAACCGTTTATATCGATACAGCCTCCTCCATGACATATTGTGGTCAGAGAGGTATTCTAGCTGATAAGGAGACTCTCTTATTAGATCTTATATATATGGCAAATTGGGCGATTGTACAAGGAATATCATTTGGGATCATATTGGAGGTTACAATAATCAACCTCCATTTTGGTCACTTTTGAGTGCTTTGTCCGCTCTGTTTACCGTTACCCACCTTAGAACTCAATCTGTTTATAATGAAGTTACTCTATCCAATTTTTCTCTTAACCATATCAAGCATCACATTCTCGGCATTCACATTTTCAGGGTACGTAAATAGTACCTTTTAGTCAATCGCCATGTCCATTAATGCGTCAATAGGAATTGAACTGGCTGAAAAGCCAAAACCCATCGTACAGTGCCGGTGAATTCATCCACCCTTTGTTCATAGCATAAAAGAATTATTTTTTGACAGTCAAATTTACCGGCAAAAATACACCATTTTTTCCTTGTTCATATATAAATCCTTTAATGATCCAAATTTATGTTAGCTTAATATTCAACACAGGGAGGTAACATTAGAAAATAGTCACAAAATGAGCTAGCTCGTCAAAACTTGTCAAACAATAATTTATATGCTCGTCTTTTTGGGGCAATCTCATTCTCTAATATATTTGTGCATTTATATCGATTCGAGATTCATTCGTCTCCAGAAGAATTGTCATTTGTGCATATGGTACCTTTTAGCCAATCCTCATGTACGTTAATCCGTTAATGTACATGAAATGACGAGGTGCTGAACTGTTTCATAAGAATTGTCATTTGTGCATAGGAATTGAACTAGTTGAAAAACCATAATCCATCGTACAATGCCGGTGAATCCATCCACCCCCTTGTTCATAGCATAAAAAAGAATTATTTTTTGACAATCGAAATTACCAGCAAAAAACACACCATTGCTCTCTTGTTCATACATAAATCCTTTTGTGATCCAAATTTATGTTAGCTCAATATTCAACATAGGGAGGTAAAATTAGAAAATGTTCACATAATGAGCTATCTCGTCAAAACTTGTCAAACAATAACTTATCTGGCCCTTTTTTGCTGGCAATCTCATTCTCTAATATATTTGTGCATTTATACCAATTCCAAATGACGGGAGGCGCTGAACTGTTTCCACCCATGATGCCAATTATATGTGATATATATTCCATAGCTTCTCACTTCACGGTTGTGACGTTACATTCTGTAAAGATACAAAATTGTTAGCCAAGCTCCCTAGGCATAACAAACACACCCTTATTGAGTCTGGTGTTCTATCGTAGGACTTTGTCTTAGTAGCTCATCCAATATTTCACTTGCCGATTATTGAGTTGAATGTGAAACCTTTTTATTTGATGTAATAACGATATTAAAAAAAGAAAAAGAAAAAAAACTCCATCTATTCCACTTATTTTTCCATGGTATAATAAAATTTGGTGCTCCACCATAAGATGTTGTTTTAGAGGCTTATCCACTGTCTCACTTGCTCGTTACTAGGTAGGAATGTAAACCCTTATATTTCATCTTAGGTAATTGTCATTTGGGCATATGGTACCTTTTAGTCAATCGTCATGTACGTTAATGCATCAATAGGACTTGAACTAGATGAAAAGCCATTATGCATCGTACAATGCCGGCGAATCCATCCACCCCCTTGTTCATAGCATAAAAAGAATTATTTTTTGACAATCAAAATTACCGGCAAAAACACACCATTGCTCTCTTGTTCATGCATAAATCCTTTTGTGATCCAAATTCTCAATATTCAACATAGGGAGGTAAAATTAGAAAAGTTCACAGAATGAGCTACCTCGTCAAAACTTGTCAAACAATAACTTATCTGACCCTTTTTTGTGGGTAATCTCATTCTCTAATATATTTGTGCATTTATACCAATTCGAAATTCATTCTTCTGCAGCTCACGAGAGTTGCTGAACTGTTTCCACCCATGATGCAAATTATATGTGATATATACTCTATAGCTTCTCAATTCACGGTTGTGACGTTACATTCTGTAAGATACCAAATTGTTAGCCAAGCTCCCTTGGCATAACAAACACACCCTTATTAAGTCTGGTATTCCATCATAGGATTTTGTCTTAGTAGCTCGTCCAATATCTCACTTGCCGATTACCGAGTTGAATGTGAAACCTTTTTATTTGATGTAATAACGAAGAATTAAAAAAAAAAGAAAGAAAAAAACTCCATCTAGCCCACTAATTTTTCTATGATACAATCAAGTTTGGTGATCCACCCCTAGGATGTTGTTTTAAAGGTTCATCCACTATCTCACTTGCTCGGTACCAAGTTGGAATGCAAACCCTCATATTTCATCATAGCTAATCGGTGTGAAATTTTAGGAAAGAAACTTTTTGCGAGTTCTCAAATCAGGTAGATATTATATTAAACTCTATATACAATTGTTATTGTTATAAATTAAATAGGAATCATTTGCAAAAAGTTGAAGATGAAAAATACAATCAGATCGAAAAGTCAAAAAAACTACATTCGAGAAAAATAAAGTGAAAGAAATCACCATGTGTTTCACTCTCCACCCCTCTCATCTATAGAGAGAGAGAGAGAGAGAGAGAGAGAGCAGCTCTCCAGTTTCTCCACTTCTCTTACGATGTGCTGCTAGCTAGATTTCACTTTCTATATGTCTCACCCCACCACCGCCACCAACACCACGACCACCTCCGCCAAGCGCTCCCCTTGCACCACCACCACCGGCGACGGGGGCGACCACCATCATTTCTCGCCACCGCCGATGAAGAAGGCAAAGTCCCAGGCCGTCGCCTGCTCCCTGGACCCCAACCCCAACAAAAACGGCTTCGACCCCACCACCAACATTGACTTGGCCGACGACCCTTCTTCCGTCATCGAAGATCCCAACTCCAGCGACGCCGTATCGCCTGGCTTCACCCACAACCTGTCCCGCAAAAAGGCAGCCGCCCCCCAGCCGGCTAAGAAGCTCGTCATCAAGCTCGTCAAAGGTTCTATTTGGGCCTGCCCCACATCCCCCACTTTACCCCCTTCACCTTTATCTGTTCAATCCTCAACATTTCGGGTTAAATATGTGCACGTTTAGGGCATTCAAAATGATTGAGTAATGGATATATAAGCTTGAATTCTTTTTTAGGTACGTAATTTAGGATGTGCTTATTGAGATTGATGACGTGGAGCGTATAACTTTGGATCCGAAACATAGAAAGTGTGAGGGATGTCTGCTAACACGTTGACGCCACAGGGCCGATGGATTTTAGGTTATACATGTGCAGAGATTTGCAAATTTGTCGACTTTAGGGCATTGGAAATGATTGGGTGTTGGGATTTTGAGCTCTGAATTTTGTTTTGAGATAGGTAACATAGGACATGGGGATTGAGATTGATGACACGGCGTAGAACTTTGGATGCGCAAGTAGGGAGGGGTGTCCATGTGAATGTGGGGGCCACGTTGTTTGGATGGTCTGAATTGTTCCATATGGACCACTGTGTATTTACTCCATAATTAAAGCGCTATGTGTTTAGTAATGCTGGGATTTAGTTTGTTATCTAGGTTTTTAGGGAACTGCATTTGTTTGGGCTTGTACTTGACATGAAGTAATAATTACCACTCGATTTCGCTACTAAACACGTATGTTTGGATGCGCATATTGAGGTTGATGAGGTAGCATATAACTTTGGATTTGTGACTTAGAGTGTAGGACGGGTGTCCGCGCGTTTGTAGCCGTCGTGTTTGAATGGCCTGGATCATCCCACGTGGACCATTAAGTGTTTTGCTTGATCATTAGGGTGCTATATGTTTGTTTTCTAGGATGGAACTTTGAATTGTTCTAATAGTGGGATGTAGTTGGTTATCTAGCGCTTTCAGGAAACTGTGCTATGTTTATGCTTACTTGACATCGAGTAAAAGTGAGGATAGCTTGGAATGTCTGTTGTTTTCTTTTTTGGGTGGTTATAAATTTTGGGTTAGTTTATCTGGTAGAGATCTGTCCGGTTTTCAGTTAGCAAGGTTCAATGGTGTGAGTTTATTAGTCTTTTTCACCATGAAAAAATGCTATGAGCTGGTATCTGCAAGTTCTGTTACTTTTTGATAATATTAAAAGAGATGAGAAGAGTTAATCTGGGGTTTTGGTTTGTTTCCTTCGCAAAATAATTTATGCTATTATAATAATCTTATCCATCAGTGTTCATTGCTATTGACTTTTAAAAGCCATGTTGAAAGCGTCATTATGTTTTTTCTTAGCTACCTGCCTAAGCGATTAGTTAACTGCACATGAAATGTAGCGGAGTAATTTATGAAATTTAGGGTTTGTTCTTGAGCTTTTCTAGAGGCACTTGAAGGATGGGTCTTTCTCCCCGTTTTAAACCTTAAGTTTGTATTGAACAATATGCAATTCCACATCATTTTCACCCCAAGATTTAATTAGTCTCCTTTTTTTGCCCCCATGTCGCCACACCTGGGGGGGGGGGGGGGGGCACGGGGACGTAAAAAAGGGGATCCTATCAACTTGTTCCGACCTGGGATAATAAGCTCATGAGCTTGGTCTTACTTCACCGTCGAGAAACGAAAGAAGACTTCCATCTCCAAGTTTAACTCAGACGTAGCTCCCTTCTTTTTGAGTGTGAAGCAGTGTCAAACCAAAATACCCAACAAGCATTAGCTCTCCCTGAAAAGGAGGTATTGTCAATATCACTTACAATGTAAGTATCAATAGAGATTTGAGACTGAAGATAACTGTCAATGCAACTATTAATATGAGTATTCCAACTATATTGAGTATGCTACAGCTGAAAATGTGTTGCAGCCATCATGAAGGAAATATTATTATGGAGAAAATGTTACAATTAATGGTCTGCCGTTCCATTTTCTCTTTCAAATAGATCAAAAAACTCAACTTGACTTGCGTAAAAGGATAATGTCATGCTTGGTTTTATGGAAGGTTCCACAGTATGAGATTTCAAACAGACAAGGTTTTCATTTTTGTCTTAACCATTTTTTGTTTATAAGGAGTAATCTCATTTTTCCCCACTCCTCCTCTCGGGTTTCTAGGCCAGCCCCCTCGGGTACCAAATGACACAAATTTAGTATCTAACTGAATAAGGACAAGTTTTGGATTTTAGACAATTAGTAGGTCAATTGATCAAACGACATTAACGCCCCCTATAATTTTAAAGGATAATGTCCCTCCACACCGGTGTTCTTCTCCGGTGACACCCTCTTCAGTCGTTGCGGTTGTGCTCAGCCACAGCCAATCACCTGCCCCACTCACTCACGTTCGATCAATCCTTAGCTCTCTTTTACTCATGAATTGGCTTCTTGAAACACCCAAACATAACAACACCACATCAAACCGGACGACTGACTAAAGAGCACCACCACCACATCAATCCCACATCCGCTTCTTTCCACTCCATAAGCAGCCGTGATCACCACCATCAGAAGCTTTGACTCCTTCCTTTTGTTGCCATATCATACGAATTCTTGGAGGATGGACTCCTGCGATTCAAGCTTGCTCCTCTTCATCAAGATCGAATGCCACCATATCGTCAAAATGATAGATCTTCGTTGTCCATTAAAAGAGAGATTGGGAGGTTGTTTTGCAGATATTGATGTTTATGGAAATTCACCTCCAAATTTATTTGGGTCGAACATGGAATAGTTGTTTTTTTTTTTGGGGGGGGTGGGGGGTGTCAAGTGTTGCAGTTAGTACCTGAGGGGGTCGACCTGTTTACCAAAGATAATTGAGGGGGTGAAATGTGTTTACTCCTATTATCGAACATTGATGTGCGAGGTAGTTGTCTTCAACCATTTACTCGAAGTATAGTTTCCAGTCTGTGGGTTATGTAGGTCAACACTCAAACTCAAACTACTGGATACTTGTCCCATGTACTTGAACTCTGTTCATGATATCTTTCTCTAGGGCTCTATCTACTATCTACCATCAAGCCATGCAATGATTTCAGTTGATTGATATATATTACTGTTATTCAGTGGCCCATTGTTGGTCTTGTTACCATTCGTTAATTTTAGTTCCGTCTGCTTTTAAAACTCCTCTGCTTTATATTCTTTGGACGGATTTCCTGCCTTCCCCTCCCCATGTGCGATAACCTGAAAAAGTAATATTTATATCAGAACCATAAATTGGCAATTTCTGTAGCCCTTAGTCTAGAATCCATATATTTGAAAGAAGATAGTAATGCGTGATTACAAACCTGCAGAATTAGGACTAGCGTGGACACCAATCACTTAAGTTCTGAAGGTTCTAATTCTTTTTACTTTTGGACCTGGTTTTGTGAAAACTGTCCTAGAAATAATCTCTGTACAAAAGTAATATTCTCCAAATGGAGCGGGTGAAGATTTTGAACCTGGTTGAGTATGCCTTCCAAGATGAACTTCCTTTAGAAGCTGTCCAAGTTGAAAGGTGAATCCGAAACGAAATGATACTCTTTACATAAAAGTAGTTCAAAAACTGACTAACAGAATCATGTGGCTTTTGATGTTTGCCATAGGAAGCCAACTTAGTACATCGCGAACAGTAATAAATGTATTTGTCCTACTCTATTTTTTGATTAGCCGTCCCATTTGCGTCTCATTCTCTCTCATCTCTATCTCTTCTCCGTCCTCCTCAATGTTCAAAGTTGCAGGTATTATGCAATGCATCCGCACGAGTCGGTTTCAATTTTTTATTTCTGGGTTGCTCTTTGATTTGTTTCGAGATTAGCTCTAACTTGATGGCTAAAATGGATCCATGTGACTTTAATGATTTCGGAAAGAAGAAATGCATGTCAATCTGCTACTGTTAGGAAAAGATTACTATAATATCTGATGGCTTTAAATTATTCCCTGTGAGTTTAATTGATCTTGTAAAGAAGAATGTGTCTCCCATTTGCTTCTTTCCCGTGTCTGTTCCATTCTAGTTGTGAGATTATTATGGAGGGACTGGAAAGCATAAGAAGTGGGTGCTGAAGAGTTGCCGTTGCTCTTATGTGGGAACCTTGGAGGTAGTCAAGAAATGCAACCTAAATCCTCTGTGAACTTTGGGCGTCAATCAGATCTCGTGGGGACTTGGGTTAGACAATGGGCATTGGTTCAAAACAACGGCTTGTGTTTCAACGTAGAAGTTGATTAGATTAGGAAAGAGAGGCAATTGTTTCTGGAGAGAGAGAAGAAATAGAGCACGATTATCAAAGTTGTCGTGCATTTAGAAATGACAATATTCTTTTTCAATTGAAAGTGGTGATGTCATAACCAGCTAAGCCTCCCATTTCATTTTGGATTATTTTCTGGATGATTTATTCTGTAGGAATAGCTGCAGTAAAGCTCAATTGATATCCCCAGTCTGTCTCCCTCACCATCCCAAACACAATGGCTTACTTGTTTTTTTCCTATTTATTTTCTAGCTAAACCAACTTTGCCAACAAACTTTGAGGAGAATACATGGGCAACTTTGAAGTCAGCTATTCGTTCTATATTCTTGAAGCAGCCAGATCCTTGTGATTTGGAGAAGCTCTATCAGGTGGGTTCTGCTGCATCATTCTTCCTTTGGTTTGGATACAATAGCTCTTCGTTGTGACTTGATTAATTTTATCTTCACTAGGCTGTCAATGACCTTTGCCTGCACAAGATGGGAGGAAGTCTTTATCGACGCATTGAAAAAGAGTGTGAAGCGCACATAGCTGCTGCATTAAAATCTCTTGTTGGCCAAAGTGAAGATCTTGTGGTTTTCTTATCGCTTGTTGAGAAGTGCTGGCAAGATTTTTGTGATCAAATGTTAATGATCCGTGGTATAGCATTGTATCTAGATCGGACATATGTGAAGCAAGCTCCAAATGTGCGTTCGTTGTGGGACATGGGCTTGCAGCTTTTCCGCAAACATCTTTCGCTAGCTTCAGAAGTCGAGTACAAAACTGTATTTGGCCTTCTACAAATGATTGAGAGTGAGAGGTAAACTTTAAGCTGTGAACTTTCCCTTTTCTTGTTTGTTTTGGACAGCTATTTAATTAGTATTATGGAGTAATGGTTGCCATTTGCATGTTTGTTTAAACAGAATCACCCTCCCCCCCGCGCCAAACCCCCCCACCCCAGGACAAACACACACAAACACCAAAAATCAGGACTTCTGCTCAGGCGGGTCGTAACTCTTCCTGAGATTAGGCGTCCCTCTAATTTTTTTTCCTATGGAAGTGGGAGGTAGTACACGATGGATGTCCGTCACGGCATTAAGTGTTGCTTTAAAATCTACTTTAATGGACTAGTACCCAATGCTGTGTAGCGTGTAGTGAGTGTGAAGTAATGACTTAATAAGGATACTATGATCAATTCATAATGGAGTTTGTCATGGCACTAGGTGTAGCTTTAAAAAGTTGGTTGAACAAACTACTATTCCATGAAGTGTAATAAGTATAAAGTAATGACATAAACAAATATTGTATGATCAAGTCATATGTTTTGTATATTCAAGCACGCTATGTATTCTTGATAGGAATTTTTTCCCTGAAAACAATGGAGATTGAATGCTGCTCAAATTGTCTTGTGCAACATGTGTCATACTGATACTCTGGGTCCTATTTGAAGTTGCATTCTTTAATAAGTGCAAGAAGGCTTGAGGGTGGCGTTTGTTTGGTACACTGATCAGGGGGGAGGTGATTTCGGTTTAGGCTTTCCTTTTTCCTTTTTTTTTTTGTGGAACTATAATTCTTGTGTAAGCTGCTCTTTATGGGTCCATTTAAGCACATTTTACTTATTAGGGGGAAAAAAAAAAAAAGAATTAGAATCTCCTTCGGTGCAGATCTTGGATGTTTGGTTAGCATTTTTCTGGGAAGAGTTACGGTCTTAGCTTTATTTGTGTACGGTATAATTGTGTTTTACAAATTGAGATGTATGTTCACGAATGATAATTACTAACAAAGTTCGCTAAAAATATGGTGTTTCAGTGAAGGATTGTCTATTTTTGCACCCTGAACTGCTATTTCCTCACCCTTCATAATTTGATCCGCAGAATTCTTTTTCTGCCCCACTGTCTCATCCCCCGTCTCTCTAATTTCTCGCCCCTTCAGCACCAAAGTCTATCACTGCCACCACCACCACCTTCACAACCAAAACCGTGTCTCTAACCCAATCATCTACATACCATGGCTTGAGCAATTATAAACTAGCTAATTTTTTTTTGCACTGCGATGCAGTTGAGTAGGGGATTTTCCTGGACCTTTTTATTTCAGGAATGCCAAAGGTGATGTCTCTAATATCGTCAATGGGCACAATACTTATAATCAGGTTACAATGGAAGGAATGCGTCGGTGCATATCAACATACTGTTGTGAAACTATATCCACCAATTATTACAGCGTATTCAGAATTCACGAAGAAACAAATATATGATATGCAAGCTATATTACATAAACTCGAATAACAAAACTAATCACGAGAAGATTATCTATCCCCCTCACTTTTATTCTTAGAATCATTATCCAGTTATCCGTTTTCAATGTTAGGTGGCGAAAAATCCACAACCAATGCAAGTGGAAGGACAGACTGTGAATGGTGGTGGGCTTTGACATAGAATTGGAGATGTTTTGGGTCGTTAGATTTGACGGGAGGGCAAGGTGCTTGCTTCATCCCCTGTGAGGCACAAACACATTGGATTTGGTGGATTCACATCTAAAGATCTCTTACGTAGGCGCTAATTGCAGCAAAAGGGCGTGTTGGAACTTGGATGTCAGTCATTATATTGATGAGCTTGGGTAGAGTTGGTTGTGAAAGCGGTGGTGGATTTTGTTGGTGACATGTTTGGTCTACTATGTTTTTGTAAAGTTGGCAGACATCTCACAAAAAAGAGACATGATAGAGAACAATGGTGGCAAAAATGGGAAGATGTGGATGAAAATTGTAAAGGGTGTGGAAATGCCCTTTACTTATCAAAAAAATTTATTCAAGTATGTAGAAAATAGCTGTTTGGGGTGCTAATAGCTGTACCACTTTCCAGCACTTTTGGGGTGCGCTACTAGCCTCGCCATTACCAGCATTTTTTTCATGCACCTAAAGTAAATATTTTCCATGCAAGTACTTTGATCATGTTTCTGTTAAACACCATGCCTACTTTCAGTTTCTAGAGTATATATACATCATGGATGCTTTTGCCAGTCCGTCATGATATAGATGACATGGCTATGATGTGCCAAACTAGATATAAATAAAGAATTTGGAAAAATAGCAAAAGCATGCACATGAAAAGTTGATGGTTTCTACCAACTGGTGGCAGTTCCTAGATGCAAGAGTAAATCTTCTTAGCTTGTCTAGGTCTGGATTCTTATGACACTTTTAGTAGAAATAAAAATCAAACAAATCTAAAGTAGAGTTTAATTTTCTTGTACCATAGTTCGTTAAAGAATTAGCAAATACAAATACTTCCTCGTTCAGTATCAAGCTTATGTTGATAATAGTTAGATGGTGGTTTGAGCCTGAGGGCAGCCATTTTCTCAAAATAGTGCCAAATGTGATGCCTGTGCCTAGTCAACAGGATGGAACTGGGTGATCCTGTCGCTTTTCTGTTCTTATAACAAGTGTCTTCTCTTCTAGAACTGTTCGCTCTTCAGTGCTATGCTAGATTTTTGTCCCATCTATATACTTTCCTAGTGGGTGCTGTTTTTCACGGATATGTTACACTGACTTGTTTTCACCCCAATGAACCTGAGTTTTCTATGACATGATCACTGATAGGGGTATGGGATTACTGACAAAACAAGAAAAAGTGGGTCTCACACAGCACCCTAATTTGTTTTTGGAAGTAGGAATTTTAACATCACTGGTATGTGTAACCAAGCAACAACAGTAGCTATTTGATTGTAGAGACACTATATTGTAGAGATTAAGACGGAATCTCACTGATGATGGATGTAAAGAACTGATGAGATTGTCCATCCCTTTGTTGAGAGGGAGCTAGTCTGAGAGGTTGGTGTACTATCAAGTTGACTTTTTTGCTTTCGAAGTGGGATTTGAAACATTGGTGCTTTCCACACACACTAGTCATCTCTCGAGAATTTTCGTGCGAAGTTTGGGTTTTAATGCATAAGAATGAAGGCGTTGACGGAGAGCTCCTTGTTACTATATTGTAGGTCTTGATCTTTCTTCTACATGGCCGTGTGCCACACCAGCATTTTATCTCGGTAATCCTGTATCATTTGACCAGTTTCCTGTTTCACATAATTCTGAATTAAACACATTTTTGTGAGGTCAGGTCAGCCTAAAGGCAATTGCAGGTCTTCAACTACTTCTCTCTACACAAAAGGAAAAAAAGAGTTTTCAAAAGTGCAACCAGGCAAGCTCCCAAAATTTCAAATGGTAACGAAGGTTCTGCACAACTGTCCCTCAGATAATTGTTGTCAAAATAACTTTCTTTGGTACATGTGGCAAGAAGCTGCAGCGTGCAGGTCTTTGAGGATATCGTATCCATGCACTTACTAGGAGAGCAATTTTCCATTTGAGGAACAATAAACCATCAAAACTGTCCATAAGCTTTCACTTCCAAGTTTAAGCACCCCTCTCCCCCCTCCCCTCGAAATCCATGCCCTCTCCAAAATTATCTTCTGGTGAAGAAGTAGTTATCTGTTTTGCAATAGCAGGTATAATGTGTTTTGAGAGATAATTTGGAGGACATTATCAGCTGCTGTGCATTTGAATCCAGTCACAAAGGAGCAATAATTTCCTCTTTACCTGCAAAAACACTTTAGCATCTTGGGCATCGTGAAGGAGAAAGAAGTTTATGGCCTACCCTTGCATATCTTTTAATTTTCAGCTCCTTAAGTTTTTTTTTTGTGAGCAGAGTAGGTTTTATGCCAGGCAAGTAATTTTCGTGTGTTTTGCCGCTGGAGTCTAGCATCGAGTTGCATCCCCTTCATTTAAAAGTTGTCCCAGGCACAAGTGAAAGGATCCATTGTGTTATGTAGGGAGGGTCTTGCAAAACTACAATTTTATGCCCAAAACTACAATTTTATGCCAGAAACTCCTGAAGTTAAATACTTGGTGTGAATTATTTGGAGAAGTTAGCTAGCTGGATTGAAGGATATGATATCATAGAGAGTGCGAATTTTGTGATGTATTGGGGTTTCGAGTAAGCGGTAGAAAGGTATTTTTCTCCTGCAGATTTTAAGGAAGTATGTACCTGTTTGACAAGAAGCAATGTTTGAAGATTTTAAGGAAGAATGTACTTGTTGATGACAAGAAGCAATGTTGACCTTATCACATAAGCTAACCATTAGGTTGAATGACTTTCTTGGACTCCAATGGTCAAAGCTTGGGGCCATATTGATCTATCATGCTGATTATTCCTGAACGCTCCGTTCATTCAGGATTACAATTGTGTTTTATGAAGTTAAGCCCCATATTTTAGACAGCCTCAGGTGGTCTCAAAGTTCCTAATTCATGCTACAAGGTTGCTTCATTTGTTTGTATAAAAAAAAAGGTTTGCTGCTTCCTTAGTAGCAGCTCATTAGACAGTTTGCGTTTGTATCTTGTAGTGGATGTAGTTGTATAGTGGATACTTGGTGGAGGTGGGATTGAGCTCTTGCTTTTTCTAGATAAAGAGTAGGGTGGGCTCTGGACCCTTTCCTGACCAAGAAAGTAAAGATAAATGATGGGGGTGAGGTTAAGGTGAGCTAACAAAAGAAGTGGAAAATTTATAAGCTCCATATATAACTTAAGCTTAGTTTTCTGCGCCATCTGGCCATCCATCTATAATGGATGGACATGCTTGATCTTTTTTTTTTCAAAAGTAAATTTTTGTAGCGGATGGCAAAGTTTACCACACTATCCCCCCATTTGCTTGTGCTTCCCTTTGCCAGCTACATGAAACAAATACATATACAGATATACACATGTGCACACGCTCGCTCGCGCGCGCACACACACACACACGCACCCACTCACATGTTTGTATGTGTGTGTGTAGGGTCGTAATCCCTCCACATGCAACTTAAATAGGTTGCCAGCGCGATCTGACCGTCCATCCATAGTTGGACGGTCCAGATCTAACTTTAAAAAAAAAAAAAACCGTCGTCTGCCAAATTATCTGATGGACGGTGATTTTGACCAAAATGTCTCAAAGGTATTTAATGTGTCGGAGGGATTTGCTGGCAAATTAGGGGGGCAGTATCTTAAATTTCACCGTCCGATACATTAATTGGCGGACGGTGAAGTTTCCTTAAAAAAAAAAAATGAGATCTGGCCCGTCATCTGCAATGGATAGACGGCGAGATGGCGCTCACGACATACTTTAAGTGCCTCTCGAGCAACGGATCAGCTCCCATATATATATATATATATGTGTGTGTGTGTGTATGTTCCCAACTGTAGCCTTTCATCATTTTTGGGGTTAGCAGTACATAACAATGATCAAAGCTACGACATTGTGATTATTATTTTCTTTGTTTTTGCTGTGCATCTTTTTGAAATGAAAATGGATGCATTTTTAGAGACTCAAAACGCGCGCAAAACCATTTTTAAAATTAAAATAATACAATTTAATCAAATACCTTATCAAAAATTAGGATACTTATGTGGTTTCAATACCATTTTCCATACTTATATAAATCAAATGAGCAATGCAATTTTCAATAATATATTCGTAAAAAATTGGTCAAGTACATAAGAATACGCGTTTATAACCACCTCTATATAGATTTGGGGCAAGATTGCATATACTTGACAAGCCAGGCCCCACGATGCTGGAGCTACCGCACTGGGTCCTTTCTAAGATGCCTTCACAGGTTTGTCTTTTCTGCTTTATTTGCTTAGCCTGGAAGTGACGCTGCAAGTATTCACGTACAAACCAGAGAGGCGAGCTATTGACCAGCTCCTCAAATTTCCCAAACTAGGAAATAGGAGGATTTCTTCTGATTACATACATTGCTAGAAACCCTGTGGGAAACAAACTTTGGAGGTTAGACTTCCTCATGTAAGCCACAATGCAAGAACACATTCTGGATATCCAACTGATACATTGACCTACAACCGATGGTAATCCATGAATAAAGATACATACAGAAGCCAGTTTGGCTACTGGAGAAAGGTCTCAAGATAATCTACACCATGTCTGAGAATACCCTTTGCCACCAAGTGGCC
>JAVXUP010001505.1:0-97500 GCA_033070095.1 Escallonia herrerae
CAGTTTGATTGAGCCGGCGACGGCACGAAGCCCGTCCCGCAGTTTGATTGAGCCGGCGATGGCGCTGGCCTGTGATGGCGCTCAGCCCATGCCGCAGTTTGATTGAGCCGACGACGGCACGGAGCCTGTCCCACAGTTTGATTGAGCCGGCGATGGCGCTAGCCCATGATGGCGCTCAGCCCATGCCGCAGTTTGATTAAGCCGGCGATCACGAAGCCCGTCCCGGAGTTTGATTGAGCCGGCCGATGGCGCTGGCCCGTGCCGCAGGGAGGGGTCCTCGTGCTGGAGCACTACGATCGGGGCCCCCGTGATGTCGCACACTTTGGAGAGTGGGTCGGGGATCTTCCATGCCCATGGGGGGGAAGGCGCACGGCGTGGTGAACGGGTGTTATGCCCGGAGGCTTGTAACAGGGTCGTGGTGCATGGGCATGGCGACGCGCGTCGCGGGGACAATATTTGGTGATGTTGTCGTGGCAATTTGAGCGCGGTCGGCGACGAGCATCAAGAGACCATTGGCATTGAGCGCGCGTTGCAGAGAGCGCGATGAGTTAAGACGGGCGACATGGGTCGAGGAAACGTCACGCTGGCGACGGGGCCAGTCTCGGAGTTGTCATGTGAGTGCGTGCGACAGAGGCCGTAGGGGTGGCGCGTGGGCGCGCACGGCGGTCATGGCGGCGACGGCGCGTGGTCGACAAACTGTAAAAGAAAAGAAAGAAAATTGCCCACCCCTATATAAGGAGAGGAGGGGGAAGGGGCGGAGTCACCGCCATTTGTGCCACAAAAGTCAGAGAGAAAGAGAGAAAAGGGATGGTGAGAGAAGGGGCGGAAGGGGGCGAGGGGTCGTCGGGGCCAGGGGGTCGGCCAAGAGGAGAGGTCGGTGGCCCTGCGAGGGGAGGGGGGTCGGCCAGCCACGGGGGGTCGGCCGCGCGAGGGGGTCGGCCACGCGAGGGGGGTCGGCCGCGCAAGGTGGGTCGGCCAGCCAAGGGGGGTCGGCCGGCCACGGGGGGTCGGCCAGTCATGGTGGGTCGGCCGCACAAGGGGGTCGGCCAGTCATGGGGGGTCGGTCACGCAGGGTGTCCGACAGGCCCAAGTCCCAACCTCACAGCCCGGAGCGACGCCAGCAGCGAAAAAAGTTCGGCAGAAGATGTGGGCGAAGCCGCGAGGGGCCGCGGAGGGTACATCGCGACCGCCGCGGGATATGATGACTGTACCTGTGCCGGCGCCGCCAGTCGATGAGGCCATACCATCAGTGGGTGTCGAGGCGGCAGTGCCATTGACCTTTGATGATGGCGGTAGGAGGTCCTACGATCCGGAGCCAGATAAAACAAACACATTGCTGGGGGTGAGGGGAGTAGTACCGTGTGTACCGGACCGTGAGCTGTGGAGGGAGTTGGCTATTCGTGTGGCAGACGGAGCGTTCAGGACACCGTGGGGTGGTCCGTCGATGGGAGAGGAGCCTCGGCTGTCGTCACCCTACCTTCGCGCGCCGAGCTGGTCGGAGGCGCCTGTGATGTCGCCGAGGTATGTACCGGCATTGTTGATTGGGAGAGAGGACATACCTTGGTCGCCGGTGATGTTCAAGGGCCATAGTGCGATGCCGGTAGGGTGGGACTTTTGGTGTGAGCATATGTTGGAGACACCGGTGAGGGCGCAGGTGTTGCAGGCACTGGGCTGTTACCGGCGATCAGTATCACGGCGAGGGGGCTGGAGTTATATAGGGATACGCCAGGGATGACCCGATTGCTGGCAAGATGGAGCACGCAGTCGCATACGTTCGTGACCGAGTTCGGGGAGATCGGGCCGACGTTACTCGATGTGTTGATGCTGACAGGGCTGCCGATACACGGGGAGGTGGATGCACGGGTGACCCGGCTGAGCGGGGAGGAGCGGTTGTTGCAGACGCAGCTACTGGACATCCTGGCGGAGACGAAGAAGCACCGGAAGGGGACGTACGGTGGGTGGCTGCGCCAGTTCTATGGTACGCCGCAGGCGAGGACAGGCCAGAGGTTGGGCAATGCTGCCCAGTTCGTGATGGGGCCGTATCATGGCAGCGATCGGTACGAGTTGGTGGCGTTTTTGGCTATGTTCTTGTCGAGGTAAATTTTGTACTGTCATGTGATTATGCGTGAATATATCGTATGTCCTGCTTGCCATGTAAAACGTCAAACTGACATGTTGCCGGTCGTTGCTTGCAGGTTTGTGTTTGAGGGGACACCTGAGGATGGCATTTCCCCGAGGGTGTTTCCCTTGGCCATTCGGATGGCGCAGGGAAGGCGGGTCGGCTTGGCTCCGGTGTATTTGGGCACGTTATACTCGCGGCTAGATCAGTTCGTGAATGACGTGAAGCGGTCGTATGGTCGGTATCAGGTGGCGACGTACGTGGACTGGATGTTCTTGCAGAGGTACCTGTACGAGTGCTTTCCAGGGTACCGGCCTGATGGATACCCACTCGCACATCCGTCACCGACGATGGGGACAGTGACCCGTCCAGGCAGGTCACGGCAGGTGGCGTTGTGGTGCAGCGGGTCTCGGGCTTTTGCTTGGGCAAGCATCAGGAGGCCGGGGTGTCCGTTGGCACAGATTCTAGACAAACGGGAGGAATGCGAGCGACGGCCCTACATGGAGATGCATGCGTCATATGGTACGCCGCCATGGCTGCACGTGCAGGAGGTGACGACAGATCTGAGCAGGAGAGGCGAGGTAGCGCCAGGACAGCTGGCGCTATTGGTCGCGTATTTTCCCGGCTGGCTCCCGGTGTTGACAGATGATGGCGGGAAGCCCGCCGAGTGCTGCTATTATGTGGCGAGGTATTGCCCGGACCGTCTGTCGTTGGCATTCGGGTATGACCTAGAGCCCCCATGCGGTTATGACAGCCCTTGGAGTGTGGCGACGGCTTTTGGGTATACACGATATGACAGAGCCCGCGAGTGGCCGGCACCGACGACAGAGTGGAGGCAGCCAGGGACAGAGGTGGCAGGGGCGGTGACAGCGGATTATGCGCATTGGTGGGAGCGGCTGCGAGGGAGTTGGGCCGGATGGCTGGCACAGCCGTCAGGCACACGTCGACAGGTAGATGTGTTCGCATGCGACCGAGCCCTGAGTCTGATATCGGCCACAGTCGCGAGGCAGTGCGGGATGCTGTCACTGGTGACCGGGAGTTCTGTTCCGAGCTCGGAGAGGGAGGCGGAGGAGGATGCCGTAGAGTTGGGGGACGCTGCTCCGGGGGAGGACCGTGGAGAGGAGCTTATTGCAGAGGTGCCGAGGGTGCCGGGGGCCGGCAAGGGGCCTTTGTCGGCATTGCGAGTGGGGATGATGGAGACAGCGCGTCAGGCTAGTGCTGGTACATCAGCCCCACACATATCAGGGGCGAAGAGGCCGCGCGACGTACTAGAGGAGCTAGACTCTGAGGTTTGCTTCTGTCCTTTCTTTTTGTCGTATAAATATGGTTTGCATATTGCTCATAATTTGTGAACTGACAGCGGTTTTGCCAGGGGGACGAGGAAGAGGCGGTCGTGGAGGGTAGCGAGGCTGAGACCGAGATCGAAGGCGAAGAGGCTATGGCAGCCGAGGCCGGCAGATTAGTTGACAGTGATGAGACTGAGGCCGTTGAGATATTGGCGGCCGGTGTGACGAGGAGGGTGAGTCCATTGCCTGCTACTGAGGAAACGGTGGGGGCACTATACGGCGGAGAGGGGAGCGATACAGTGATGTTCGATATTGACGAGGACTGGTGGACAGGCATGGAGACGCAGGTTGTGGGAGGTGATGGTGGTGACATGGCGGAGCCTGAGTCTGTTGTCGCTGCCTCGATTCGTGAGCATGAGACACCGGTTCAGGCTGTGGTGGCGCGACGGCACGACACATTGCCGGAGTCCGTGGTTGAGGTTGGAGCTACCCTACTGGCGATGCACTCAGCCACGATTGGTGCGCAGAGGGCGGGTGGAATGTCAGAGATTTCTGCAGCGGGTGGCAGTGGCGCGACAGCCGGAGAGATGAGTAGAGGATCCTCGAGCGGTCAGGTGGATGTGGCGACTTGGGGGGGCCTCCAGCTACCAGCGGAGACGGTGCGCCGGTTAGAACTGGTGAAGGCAGCGTTCCCGCAGACATTCGAGAGGGTGGGGGTAGAGAACCCAGTACTACGGATGTGGGTGTCTGCCGGGTTTATGGAGTGGTTGCTGCCGTTCGCCAGTGTGCCGTCGACGGGTTGGACTGCGGAGTTCGTTGCTCGGTCGCTTTCAGAGTTCGCTCCGTTCACATCGCTAGGTATGCAGCTGGACTGGCTAGCAGATTTCTTTAGGTCGAGGAGCGTCAGCCATGAGATGGATGAGAGGCGCGCAGTCGTGGTCATGCGGGAGATGTTGCTGGAGCGGCGCCGCACAGGATTAGAGGCGGAGCGGTCAGAGATTACCGCAGAGTTGGCCGGGATTGACATGCAGGTAGCAGAGATAGAGAGACAGCTCGTCGATTTGCAGAGGCAGTTGTCCGATCTACAGAGGCGGCGAGGTGAGGTGGACGGGCGAGAGTCAGAGCGGTTGGGGCGACAGGCCGAGCTTGATGCTGGATGGTCAGAGGTACAAGCAGAGCGGGAGGCACTTCAGGCATTCAGCTCCCACCCAGTTGCATCGCTGTTGTCTAGACTTTCTTAGCTTGTATGTTACTTTGCTGTAGTTGTAGTGCTTAATGACGGCTAGTAAACGTTTGATGTATATGTACATATTTTCGATGGTCTTGGCTTATTGTATGTTATGTTCGGTTGCTCTCTTCTTTCTTCTCTCTTCTTTTTTTTTGAATGTCTTGCGCGTTTTGGTCACCTGTGAATGCTCTCCCATTCCCGCCCGTAGAAAGTGACTTAGGAAGCATAGGTTGAGAATGAGTGTTAGCTAGGCAGAAGCTGAGGTAACAGCATGACTTTGTATTGATAGGACGTGGTACAAAACACCATTACATGAGTAGTGTAGAACGCTACACAGATCAACAAAAAATACAAGTCTGTAAGCAATGTCGCATGTACAAAAATGCTACGAGAGCGCGTACTATGACGCGGGCGGATAGGGCTGGGGGAATATTGTCGTGACTAAACATAATACTTCTTCAGGTAGCGGCCGTTGATGGGGGCCGAGACCTGACCGTCGTCGTGGTTGAGCAGGAGGTACGAGCCATTAGTGCGGGCCTTGTGCACCGTGAAAGGGCCCTCCCAGTTTGGCGTGAATTTAGGAGCTGACATGTTGGCCCGCACATGCTTGGCGGCTTGAAGAACAAGGTCACCCTCGATAAATGAACGTGGCTTGACGGTCTTCCCATAAGCTTTCGTGAGCTGCTCATGATACTTCTTCATGCGGCGCAGGGCCGTGGCTCGTCGTTCGTCGAGGCCGTCAAGTGCCGCCAGCCGGGCTGCTTCATTTCCGAGACCGCTGCTTAGGGAAAGTCGAGCCGATGGTTCTGCGATCTCGGCAGGTACCACGCACTCGTCCCCGTAGACGAGAGAGAAGGGCGTGGCCTTTGTCGCTGTGTGCAGGGATGTTCTGTAGGCCCAGAGTGCCAGATTCAGTTGTTCGGACCACGACCGGTCGGCGTCATGCACCATTCGCGATAATACTCGTAGCAAAGTCTTGTTGGAAGCTTCAGCTTGACCATTACCTTGCGGGTAATAGGGAGTTGATGTAGCATGGCTGATGTTGTACCCTTCCATGAGAGCTCGAACCTCTCGGTTAATGAATGGGGTGCCATTGTCAGATATAATACACCGAGGGATGCCGAAACGACAGATGACGTCACGTAAGAAGTTAGAAACGGCACCTCCCGTGGCTCTCCGCAGAGGTACGGCTTCAACCCACTTCGTGAAGCGTTCAGTAGCAACCATGATCCATGAATGGCGTCTGGACGGCGGGTGGATGGGGCCGATGAGGTCGAGGGCCCAAGAATGAAATGGCCACGGGGCTGAGATCATGTGCAAGTCGGATGCTGGCGTGTATCCTGTCGGCGTGCCGCTGGCAGGGTTGGCAGCGTCGGACATGCGAGATGGAGTCGGATTCCATAGTCGGCCAATAATACCCCAATCTTAGTAATTCTGCATACAGCTTCTGGGAGCCTTGATGTTCACCACAATCACCATTGTGTACTTCGTTAATGACCTTGACCACTTGGGCACCCTGCAAGCATCGCAGGGTGCGTCCCGAAAATCCCTTGCGAAACAACTCGCCTTCCGTCACAAAATACTTGACTGCCTTGCGCTTGATGGATCGTGCTGAGCCGCGGTCAGGTGGTAGAATCCCGTGGGATAAATACTGGATGAAAGGCTGGCGCCAGTCACCTTCGATGTCAATGACAAGAGCTTCTGCCCCGTCGGGTGCATACAAGCACTCGGGACAATCTTTTTGTATATCCGAGGCGTCCTTGGCCATGGATGGCCAATATAGGCCCATACGCTGGAGGCGACGATACAGAGGGGGACCGTCGAGGCCACAACACTTCTGGTGGCCGAGCTGTAATTTGTGCTTTGCCTCTTCCGGTGCCAAACACCTGGCTAGAGTGCCTCCGGGACACCGCCTGTATAAGACATCTCCCATCATTGAAAAGTCTGTAAGGGTGGAGGCATGAGCAAGAGATGGCGCTTTAAGTTTGTCGATAATAGGTTGCCTCCAATCGTCCGCAGTAACGTCCCTCGGGACTAGGTTCAGTGCTGTGCATGGTTCCATTCTCTTGACGATGGTTAGCATCCGTTGTTCACCATCGACCTCTATCTTTGACGCGATCGTGGCCAAGCAGTCCGCATGTCTGTTGTGGCACCTATTGTGATGTTCATACTGGACATGACCGAGTCTTCCTTCCAAGTGTTGCACCAAGGCACGATAAGGTGCCAAGGCTGGTTCTTTGACCGCGAACTCCCCGTCCGCCTGCTTCATGACCAAATTTGAATCTCCTTTCACACACAGCGCCTTAGCCCCCATACTGACGGCGATCATGAGGCCAATGACAAGTGCCTCGTATTCAGCTTCGTTGTTAGACACCGGGAATGCAAGTTTGAAAGATAATGAAGTGGTAACACCGTCTGGTGCCCGGAGGACTATGCCGGCACCCCCTTGCCGGAGGGGCGTGCCATTGGGACCTTTGCTAGTGGCAGAGCCGTCGAATTCAAGCGTCCACAGTTCATCGATGTCGGTGATCAGGGCTGTCTCCTCCCCAGGCAGTTGATCCGATATCGGTTCACATTGTTGGCGTGGGAAGAAGGCCAGGAGGTCTGCAAGTGCTTGGCTCCGCAGAGCTGTAGGATTCTTGATAGATAAACCGAATTCGGCCAATAGCAGCAACCACCGTGTGAGTCGGCCAGACAGGGCGGGACGCGTAAGCATGTAACGGAGTGGGTCAGCCTTGGTGACGAGTGTGATCTGGTGCGCCAGAAAGTAATGTCTGAACTTCTGTGAGGCGTACACCAAGGCTAGACAGTGTTTCTCGAGCTCGGAGTAGTTGGCTTCGGGCCCTCTGATCACTCTACTGAGGTAATAAACAGGACGCTCGACACCTTCGACTTCTTGGGCAAGCAAAGCCCCGATGGATCTGGGTGTGGAAGTCAGGTAGAGTAGGAGTGGGATGCCCCGTTGTGGTACGACCATGGTTTGCGGTGACATGAGGACCGCCTTAATCCGTTCAAATGCTTGCCGTTGGGGCGCGCCCCAATTCCATGGTGCGCTTTTACGCGTCAAGTGTTGAAATGGCGTAATGAGCTCGGCCAGCGCGGGTATGAAGCGTCGGAGGTAAGAGACCTTGCCGAGGAAGCTCTTCAGTTGCTTTGTGTTCTTGGGGGCGGGCATTTCTTGGATGGAGGCTGCTTTCGAGGGGTCAACGTCGATGCCCTGTCGACTGACCAAGAAGCCGAGGAACTTGCCGGAGGAGACGCCGAAGGCACATTTCAATGGATTCATCCGCATGTTATACTGGCGGCAACGATCAAAGACCGCTTGAAGGTCGGTGAGGTGATCACTTTCCTTTCTGGATTTGATAATAAGATCGTCGACGTAGTCTTCCACAGTACGGTGTATCATGTCATGGAATATTGCTGTCATAGCCCTTTGATACGTAGCACCCGCATTCTTGAGGCCGAAAGGCATAACTTTCCAACAAAAATTACCCATAGGAGTGCGGAAGGCTGTCTTGGCGCTGTCGTCTTCATGCGAATCTGATTATAACCTGCGAACCCATCCATGAAAGATAAAGTTTCATATCCGGCGGCGGCCTCCGTAAGCATGTCGATATTGGGTAGTGGAAACTCGTCCTTGGGGCATGCCTTATTCAAGTCCCGAAAGTCAATACAGACGCGGACTTGGCCATTTTTCTTTTGTACAGGGACGACATTAGCCAGCCAAATAGGGTGAGTGATAGGTTCGATGAAGCCTGCCTGCAGGAGGCGTTCAATCTCTTGCTTGATTTTCAATTCGAGCTCGGGGCGGAATGTCCGCGGGTGCTGTCGGCTAGGGATGGATCCGGTAGCAATGTTGAGATGGTGTGTGACTAAGGCAGGATCCAGTCCGGGCATCTCATTGTAGCTCCATGCCAAGACATCACGATACTCATGCAGGAGGGAAACCAATTCCTCTCTTCGGCCGGGGGCGAGTTTTGTGCCAATGTAGGTGTGCCGCGGTTCTTCGCCCGGGTCGGCCAGGTTGATTTCTTCAATATCTTCAGCCTGTGGTCGAGGGCCGTCCTCATAGCAAGGTGGTGCCGCGCCGGGGGTGAGGTCAGGATCTGGCTGGCAATGCTCGGCCGTGCGGCACCATTCAGTCTCTCCAAGGGGGTCGGGGTCGAGGGGGTCTGATGAGGGACCGCCTGGAGCCCCTGCATACCGTCATAATTGATAGATGATTTTGCCGTCCTTGACGATACGTCGAAAGGCCGGCTCAGCCTTTTGCTTCTTGGACTTGGGGGAAGAAGGGGGGAATTGGTCGTGGCAGCAGGCGGAAGCGGTGGGGTTGACCCATTATTCTTGTTACTTCTCTCGGTTTGGCCTTGGGAGCTTGTCCCCGCACAGCTCATCCCAGGTCGGCAGCCTGGTAGAATGTATATGAGTAGCATTCTCACCATCCTCGGCGAAATTAGTGAAGAAGGAGGCCTCGGCGAAATAAGACTCGGCGCATTCAAAGGGGGCTTTGGTTGCAGGGATTGTCATTGCTACCTCATGTCCCGTAGAACCGGCTACCAGCTTCACACATTGGTGGTATGTTGAGGGAACGGCCTTGTTGACATGGATCCATGGTCGCCCGAGCAGGAGGTGAAAGGCAGACTCGCTGTCTATTACGTGAAAAGTAGTGTCGCGACGGACAGTTCCGACCATGAGGTCGACAGTGATATGGCCGAGGGTCGACTGAGGACCCTGTCCAAAGCCGGTAATCTTGACGGGGTCACGGATGATTTTCCTTGGGGGAATGCCGGCCTGTTGCAGGGTGATGAGAGGTATGATGTTGATCGAGGCGCCGCAATCAACCAAGGCACGACGGAAGCCCGTGCCATTAACAGTACACTCTAAAAACAGCGGCCGATTGTGATGCTCGACCGGCGGCGAGTCTTCATCCGAGAAGACTAAGGCCGTGGAGGGGATGTGACGTAATTCAGCCTGGACGGCGAAGCATTCGGGACCGAGGCCGGTGGTGACCTCGAGCAGGCAATTGGAAAGATAAGTCCGGGCGGCGGGTGAAAACCCCATTTCATCAAAAAAACTTTTGATCTTCGTCATCTGTCGAAAGGAAGGCATCGACTGCTTAGCTGGAGGAGGCACGAGGGTCAGTGTGGGCTCTGCCGGGGCTTCGTGGATTACAGGCTCGACATGGTCAGTGACAGCCATAAGGGCCTGGTGCCCCCTATTGTTGCGATGCGGTGGGTAGGGATCTTTGCGCACATCGTTGTTCTTCCGTAGCTGCAGGTCGCCCGACGCTACCTTCCTTGCAAAGATGGTTCGCAGTGCATTGCAATTTTTGAGCGGATGGCCAAGGGCTCGATGGAAAGGACAGTAGGTGGGCCTGGCCTTTTCTTCGTCTGTGATGTTGGTCCGCATTGGTGGCAGTTGGAAATTTTTGTCATGCGCCACCCATTCCGCCAAGAGTTCCTTCACTGTATTCAGATCACAGGGATAGTCAGGTGCAGGCCTTTGTTGCCTTCGCTTGTCGGAGCCTTGGTCCCCATCTGGAAGCTGACGCTTGAAGCCTGCATAGTTGTTGCTGTTGTTGCTACGCTGAGTGATAGGTGTATCTGCTGAGGCCAACAGCGTACTTTGCGGTCGAGGCTTCCATGACTTGACAGGACCAACTGTCTCGTAAGTTCGTCGGGCTGTCTCCTTGAGGTGTCCCCATGACCTTAACTGTAGGTTCTCGATATGCACTCGGTAGACGTCAATCATATTTTTGATGCATATGGGAACCAACGTTTCGTCTTTGCTGAAATCTGTGCACTCAAGGCACTTGAGATGAAAACGATGCACATATTTATTCAAGTCTTCTCCCTGGTTCTGGCAAATGCCAGCAATATCAACGATAGTCACGCGCTCGGTCTCGTAATGAAACTTGTCTAAGAACAGCTGGACCATGTCGTTCCAGGTGTGGACGGTCCCTGCGGGGATCTGGTGATACCAAGTGTAAGCCAAGCCTGTAAGGGACTTGTGGAATTCTCTCAACTTTAAGCTGCCTCCTGTACCATACTGCTCCAAGGAGCCTGCGAACCTTGTTAAATGTTCACGGGCGTTTCCCTCACGTCCGTTGAAGAGCACAAAGTTTGGTTGCTTGTACTTGAGGGGGTAGGGTGCGATGGCGATATCATTGGCGTACGGGGCGTGTCCGGTTAGACGGGTTGAGGAGTCCGGCTCGGAATTCCTCGACAGGCGACGGACAAGGGCCTCCAAATCTGATCGAGTGACATAGTTGGAGGATGGTGCCTCATTGCCGGTCAAGGGGTGATGACCGCCTGGTGCGTCGCGAGCCCCCGAGCCCCCAGATGGCACGGCTTGATGAACGGGGACATGGGAGGGTTGGTATAGTGCAGGTGCTGGCAAGGGCAGCTGTGCAGGGGCGAGTGTGGGTTGGCGAGACATGTCTATCACTTGGCCGGGGGTTTGGTGTTGCTCAATTGGATACGGATTAGGTTCCATCTCGATGGAGTCATGCGTTTCGGAGGAGCTTCTTGCCGGCGTCGGATGAGATGGTGTGACAGCGGGGAGGATCTGCTGCAAGACTGGGCCGAGATCCGTGTGTAGCTTGCGGGGCGGCACTGCAGAAGGAGATGTGTCGGCTACCGGCAGCGAGGGTGTTGCGAGCCCTACCGCCAAGGGTCTGGATATCCAAGGCGGCGGTAGTCGCGACACTGGGGCCGGGGCGACGTCAAAAGCTGGCCCCGGTCCTGAAGGCTGGATTGATGGAGCGGCCTGCTGTGAGGACAGGGCTTGTATGGATTTTTGCATCTCCATAATGGCGGCTAGTAGAGTGGTCTGTGAATCTTGCAGAGTGGTGATGGTTGGAGTGAGTTGCTGGATGGCTGCATTTACGAGCACTTGCACGTCGGGGGTAGTGGTTGGCAGCTGGTCTTGGAGCCGCGTGGCGCTAGTCTCTTCCTGATCACCGAGGTGGTGTTCTTGCATGGCGGGGTTGGGTCCTTGGCTGGTTGCCCTGGTAGCTCTCCGTTGCACAGGCATAATGCCTAAGTCCGGAAGATGTGCAAACCGCAATACGATGCTCACCTCCCCAGCGGAGTCGCCAAAATGATGATGCCGAAAATGGTTCGATGATACGTGGAGGTGCCACAAAGGATGCGGTCTGAGTCAGCTTCCAGGTAGGCAACGCGGGAGACAGCAAGGACGGCGTAAGGGCCGAGGGCAAGGCTCCCCAGACAGGTCGTGAGGGCTGGCAGCGCTGCGCAGGCAGGGCGACGATGAACAGGACCGACAGTCTACAGTCGCGACAAGGGTACGGCGTCAAGGGTCCGTAGACGGGAGTCCAAGTATATTTCTCTCACTAGAATTCCAGAGAGAATGTCTTTTTAGAGAGAGAAAGTGAAAAGTCCAAATGAGAAAAGATCCTTGAAAAAGCTCCAAAGTCCACTATTTATAGGCAAAAATGTGCATGTGTCATAAGTTGACATGTGTCACCCCCTGGGAACGACACGTCGCCAGGGGGCCAAAGCACTGACCCTCCGTTGGACTGCCGGTCCCTAAGTTCGTGCTGCCCTGCCCTTGCAACATCTCTCTGCCTGTCTGAGGAGACTGATCATGCCGCGGTAGCATGGTCAGAGTAGCCCGTTGCCCCAGCCTCCAGTCCAAGCCCTTACTGAATCCCACAGGCCTGGCAGCGGTGGGGAAGACCCGACGCCCAGCTGCCAGGTGGACTAGGCAAGATGCCCTTCCGAAGACCTGCTCCCATCTCGGAGTGACCCGGGGGTCATAGTCCTTAGGGGTGCCGACGCGAGCCCCCAGTGCCAGAGCACGTAGGCCAGTCACGCAGGCACCCCGGCGGAGATAGTGTCCTGGAGGAGTAGCCTATCCCGTGAGCATATAACATGATTGCAGCGCATGGTGCGCGGTTGAGTGCGGGCGACGAGGGTCGCAGAGTGATCTCCGAGCGACAAGGGTCGTTGCGTGGATGGCGCGCGACCGTGAGCGACGGTTGTCATGGCGACAGAGCGGCCACAAGTGACGGTCGTCGAGACTACGAGCGACGGTCATCGCGACGAAGGAGCATGGTTCGAGAGCGACGGTCGCGAGCGACGGTCGTCGTGACAACGGAGCACGGTCAAAGGTGACGGCGTCGATATTCAAGGCAGGTGGCCGACCCCTAAGGGAGGCCGACCCCTTGGGGTGGCCGACCCCCCAGGGTGGCCGACCCCTTGGGTGGCCGACCCCCAAGGGTGGCCGACCCCCAAGGGTGGCCGACCCCTTGGGGTGGCCGACCCCCAAGGTGGAAGGCACGCCGAAGTCGCTTCACGAATGGTTCACGTGACTTGAGCATGCGTTGCTTTGACCGGCCCTCGAGCGTTGAAAAGTTGACCGCTGACTGGGTGATGTGTCGTGCAAAGTGGGTCCCTTAGCGGGTCCTGGGGTGCGACCAGAATAGGGTATGAACAATCTTGTACAAAGTGAAACAAGCATTCCCTCTTGCAAGCACCAAAGACCCTTTGGTGAGCTTCCAATTACCGTTACCAAAATAATTGTGGTAGCCTATAAGGTCCTTAGCGTGATTCGAGATCAGATTAAGGTGCAAATCAGGAATATGCCGAACATCCTTCAATGTGAGTATGCATCCCACGTTGGTTTTTAAGCACACATCACCAATTCCAGCGAAAGTCACACAGCTGCTGTTACCCATCTGCATGTAACCAAAGTCTCCTACTTTATATGACGTGAAATATTTCTTTTTAGGAGTAGCGTCATAAGATGCTGCAGAATCTACCACCCACTCGATTTCATGAGTTGCAACATAATTGCACTCTCCTTCTTAGAAAGTAAAAGCTACAAAGTCCCCTTCAAAAACACTGGTTATAGTGTCGTTATCATCAGCCTTTGTCTGATCTCCTTTTATTTCACCCTTTAACAATTTTGTTTTATGTGTCCTTCTTTGCCACAATGATAGCACTTTCGTCTTTCTCTGGACTGAGACTTGCCTTTGGATCTACTTCTAGATCTGCCTCTGAATTAATTTGACACGGCTTCAATTGTTAGTTTTGCCTCTATTTTCAGTAACAAGTGCATGCGGCTCCGTCTTCTTCAATTTCTCTTGAAGTAAAAGAGATGAAGTAACATCATGTAGAAAGAGATGTAATAAGGTAGTAATCAAATTATCATAGGATGTAGATAACGATGCTAGGAGAGCCAATGTTTTATCCTCCTCTTCAATCTTCACCTCAATATTTGTCAATTGGGTGATTATACCATTGAAGATATTTAGATGCGTCAAAACATTCGTACATTCTTCCATTTGCAATGTGTACAGCTTCTTTTTAAATAAAGCTTATTTGTCATGTTTTTTCGCCATGTACAAGCTTTCAAGCTTCTACCAAATTTTCATGGCTTCGTAAACATTGTTCACGTTGTCCAAAACTTCATCTGACATATTAAGTCGGATTGAGTTGCCCACTTTCTCATTCATGTCTTCTCAATATTCACTTTTAAGATTGCCTGGCTTCTTTTCTTCCAGTGCCCTGCGTACACCTTCTTAAACAAGAAGATCTCTCATTCTCCTTTGTCAAAGGGTGAAACCATCACAAAGGTTGAATTTCTCAACCCCGTTTTTTGGACCGGTCATCTTTATCAATATTTTCAAAAATGATAAAGTTGACACACCAAAGCTCTTAAACCAGAAGGTACAACTGGCACAGCAAGAAAAAGAAAAAATATAAAAACTGTTACATACAAAAATATGGACATGGGAATTTAACGTGATTCGGTCGCTTGCCTACGTTCACACCTTATTGCCAGAAATGACCATGGGCATAATAAATTTTCTTATTTCACCTTTAATAGTTATTTTAGTTCCTTGAGCTTGCATTAAAATCACATACAACCCAAAAAAATTTAATCATTAAGAGGGAATAATGATGCATTTCTTCTTTCATTTAATGTCAATTCTCACTTTGAGCATAACCTTCTACTATGTATAAAAGGTGAGGATACTTTTGTTAATTAACTATGTAAAACTATATTAATCACAAGTGATCCTGTCATAAAATCTAGGGAGATTTTCAAATGTATCTAACCTTGATGAATAAAAACAAGGAGTGATACCCCGAACATAAAGTAATCTATTCACTATTCATATTAGAGAAGACGAAGAAAGAGAGCTTAATTTTGAAATCAAATTACGAATTTCTACAAAAGAAATAGAAGTCTTGCCCTTATTCCTAGTGCACAAAGTTTGTCAACATGGGAAGTGTTGGACCTCATATATTGCAAGGATTAATATTGTCCACTCCATATTGTCACATCCAATGAAAGTAAAAAATTAGAAGGCTGAAAATTTAGACACAAATGGCCATTAGCCTGCTGCAAAGTTACTGATTGCCTTTAGACATCAGTGTGACTAGTTTTAGGACATACGTAACAGGTATGCATGTGCAAATCAAACATCAAAATTTTGCAAACTTTTTGAAAAAAAATTAAGAATATCAAGATACATTAACAGTACTTTTTTGATATAAAAGAGAAAAATAGAAAAAAAAACATATGTAATTAAAATATAAACCTTAACCAAATTACAATTAAATGTTGTCAATATAAGCAATCACTTAGTGGATAGTGTGCAACAAATGATGGTCCAAAGAGTAAGAGAGAGATAGAGAGAAAGAAAGAAGAGAGAGGAAGTTATTTTGCATAGAAGAGATATAAAAGGATCACATGCTACACCTAAAAATCGGAAGTGGGGCTAAAAAGTAAAGTATTCAAATTTTTTCCTTTTTATGCAAATCACTAAAACGACCACTACTAAACTTTTGAGGGAAGAGAATTATTTCAAGAAATATCTTGGTGATCTCCCTTGATGATAGAACTAGCGTCGTCAGCATACACGATACATGTACAATTAACATATATATATATATATATATATATATATATATATATATATATATATATGAACATAATTGATATAATTAATAGGAAGATTATAAAAAAGAAAATAAGTTCATAAAAAAAATGAAGACGAAGAGGGAAGGAGCATTAGAAATGGAGTAAAATGTGGATAGTATTTCGTGGAGTTGTTGGAAAATGGGAATGAAGAAGATCTTTGAATTTTAGTCAGGTGAAGCAGTTATTCATTAAATGTCAATTAATTTTAAAGCACGCCTTGAATAACCTTTTTTTAATCTAAAGTTAGCATATTATGAAGGTGTATGTATAGTTAGAAGTTCTGAAAAGCTTCGCCTTGATGTCCCTTAATAAATGTATATATAAATGATGCCAGACTTTAACATCAGGGCCTAAACCTTTTTTCATATATTCCCGTCTATGTCGTTCTACTATTATTGTCAAGTAAACCAACTAATAAGAGAACTCATTGCACTAGAATTCATCTCTAACATCTAAAAACTGATAACACGAGTGCATTAACTAGACAATATGATGAATCCAAACATCAGAGAAGCTGAATAATCTAAAATTGAAACGCAAAAAAGCCTCACCATTTTGCCTATGAAATACTATTTTGGCTATGCACCAATTTGAAAGCTGAACTCTTATGTCGAGGCCATTCTCCAATTTTTTGTACTTTCAAACAGACAGTTCTTATAAACACGTACTCTCTGGAGAAAAGAAAACGAATTGTGGTTCGCTTTAGTTATGCTTCTTCTTCAACTATCTTCTATCCCCTTCATGTTTTAGGATTTCTGTGTGGTGTGCTTTGCTCTTTGGGTTCCTTGGGACGGATTTTGGCTTTTCAGCTGTCGGTTGCTTAGTTGAGGATTATGATGTCCAGTCCAACTTATTGACATACTAACACTAACGAGCTAGATTCATATGGATAGGAGAGGTTGGTTTATTCTAAGCGATCTGTCATGCATCTTGGAAGCACGTGGGAGATGGGCTCGTACTTTAGTTGCTCGGTTTGTCGATTTTCAAATCTCTGCACACAACGCGAGCAGAGTGAGGTGCAAGACTATTAGTATGGTAAAGGATTTATTCGATTTAAGTGTGCTAAATGCATGTACTCGTTTCACTTTGAACGGGACATTCTTCGAGATTTATTTCTGATTGGGCAGTCCATGTAACTTGTGCGGTGCTCTAGTGATTCTCATGCCCCTGGTTCTGCATACTCCGTTCCATAAACATTGTTTAGACAAAAATGCCATGTGGATTCAGTTGCTTCATTTGCCATTCGAGTATTCTAATGATGTCGACGCTCGTGCCACCCGTCCCTGGTCTAAAGATAGCAAGAGGTAGTATGGCTATATTTGGGTAAAGGTCCCTATTAATCTTACAAGCCAATTGCAGTGGGTGCTTTTGTGGAGCTATTGGAGGATCGAGCCTTAGTGGATAACTTTAGCTACAAAAAAAAAGTGTTTATATTTTGTTTCCAATGTCATTTGATCACACACTCCAATTACATTTGTGGAAGCATTTGGATGAGGTATGTACTGAGGTCGATCGTCTATGCTCGCTCCAGTTTAGTGCGGCATTTTGAATGATTAATGCAAACACACGAACTATTGTTCGATGTAGACTTTTCACTTGGCCAAAACACTAGTTTCAATCAAACTAGTCATGTACAGTTGGTGAAGGATGATGGCGTTACTGAATTGCAGTTTTAAGTCCATGAAGGCCGGCTATCTTTGGAGTCTATCCAATCATTGGAGGATCTGCAAGACTTTACATTTATTAGAGGACTCATCGGCAGATTATCAGGATCGCAGATAGGGGCTGAATGAGCCATAGGTTGTGTAGCCACATGACTGCAGCAAGAGTGTGTGATCAGGGTGCCCAACTGCATAAAATATGTTGGATAGATGGTGACGGCCGGTGAGGGTTTACGCGGTGCTTTGCAGAATGATGGTATTGCTTTAGGGGTAGAAAGTCAACGACCTCAAGCGGCTGATGTGAATCCTTTATCCCCAGCTAGGACTAGGAATGGGATTGGGATTGGATATTTGGTTTGTCTTCCTATTAGGTAAGTTCATGGATTGGCTGGCCCACCTACTAGTATTAGGCATCCCTTGGTCACAAAAAATCATCGATGGGGGGTAAACATCCAGACCAACACAATGTCCTGAGTCTGGAAACTCTCTCTCTTTCCATCCTGCTTTTAGTGTTCTACTAGGTGCGACTCTGTCTTTGTCTCTTAGGTTTTCTTTTGTCTCTCACGTCAGGTTTCAAGGTTTTGGTAGCTTGTGTTTAATACAGTGGTAATTTCTGGTGGATGTTTAACTCTAGCCTTGAATCCTCTAACTTGGAGGATATCCCCATCTTGGAAAGATCTGGGCATCTGGTATTTGTCAATCAATAGTTACTCTCCTTCTAAAAACTGAAGTGGTCCAACACGTTGGTTGGGAAATTGATTGACCAGAGGGTCTTTCCTCTTACCCTAATCAAGAGAGCAGTGCGTTAATTCTATCATGTGATGGGAATTGTGGACGTTGGGGCTTTTTATGCTTTACATTTTTTCGATGCCATGGACATGGAATGTCTTCTTGCTGAAGGGCCATGGAATATACATGGCGTCCTCCTCGTTCTGGTACCCTGGTCGCCGTTTAAATGTATTTCGCGACTTGACTTCTCTACCACAAATCTATGGGTGCGTTCAAACGATATTCCGGCAGAGCTTTTCTTCTACGACAATGTTGTTGGTATGGGTGGGTATTTCGATGAGGTTCTAGAAATTAATTGGTCTACTACAAGATAATTTCGTAAGGATTACTTCAGAGTTCTTGTTAAAGTGTTTGTTGATGATCCTTTAATTGCTGGAGTTTATATTAAAACAGTGGGTGATGAAGGTGTTTGGGTTCGCGCATCCTACGAGAAAGTCTTCAGGGTCAAGTGTGGGATTATTAGTCATGTAAACAGTGATGTTGTGTAACGTTGCCTCAAGCTAGACAGAAGGTGGAATCAGTTTTGTATCAAATTCCCAGTCAGAAAACACCCGATCCTTCTCTCAAGCTCACCGCCCTAGGTTCACAAGAGATTTACGGGCTTTTGCTAATTCTAGCTAGAATCGAACCAATAGAATTCATATTTCACCAGCATCAGAGGAGCCCCAAGAGATGGCCACTGAGAATTTTTCCAATCAGGCAACTAGTTCGACTTCAGGGGCTCATCATAGCTCTATGGATGTTCTTCGACCGTATCTTTGAATTCATCAAAAAAAAATTACTCCGCAACTGAGACGCCGAAGGTGAGTGTTGCATCACCGGTTTCTTCCACATCTCCGGTGATCGGATTTGCTCCGGACGATTGCACTCCACCTTCCATGTGGCAAGATGACTGCCATGCGGCCTTTTCTCATACCTCCGCATGGAAAATATTTGGTGACCTAGCACAACGGGTTCAGAGATCTATACACTCGGATAAGACTTCGGTGTTAGATCAGGATGCCTTAACAGATCAAGGTAATGTAGCGTTTATTCAGGAAACTGGGTTTCTCTTCATCTATGGGTGTGGATCCGATTGGCCTTTTCGCAACTTTTGTTCTTTCAATGAAGCCTTACAAGACAAGCGAGGGAAATCTGGTCCATGCCTTACTCCTTACTTGCTCAGGTCTTTAAAGGGCGATCTTTTAAACAGTATTGGAATGGCCGTGTTCAATCCCTACTGGAAGTTAGTTCGTGCTTGTGTTAATAGTTTCTCTTGGCAGCTATACTCTGTGCGCTTACTTGGTTACATAGCTTGTCTTATTCGCATATTATTCTTCTAGTGCCTCACACTGATTATCTACCGCAGCTGACAGGTCAGTCGTTGAGCGCTGACTTCCCCTATCATGTTCGCAATCTTTTATCTGCTATGTTGGCTAGCTACAAAAGATTTCATTTTGTACATATCGCCCTAGGAAAGCGTTGCCGGAAGAAAAAAAAAGGAAAAACAAGACAACACTTACACTTTGATTCTGCCAGAGAAGACTGATGCCCCGTGAATGGAGAGCAATTATGTTCATTTAGTCCACTGTGTGGCGAGTATGCGGCCATGTTCTAATACGTAGCAGCATTACATTGGTAACTATTCAACAATGTTTGATCTTTAACGCATCAATCTGCCCACCCTCATGCCCATCATTTTCCTTTTCTTATTGGCTCGGTGCTTTGCAGCTATTTTCAGCTTCCTCTTCGCATTTCGCTCTGGATTGACCACAGCCATGAGCTTTTCTTCTTGTTTCCTCTTATCCCTCTTTGCCTTGAGATTTTTCCTAATCTGGGTGCAAACCTGAACAAAATTCTGCATTCCTATGGTATTTCTTATACTTTCGTAAACCTCTTGTGCAAATTGTCTCGCATCATCTGCAACATGAAACGAATACGAGCAGGCAAATTCAACATTATCAGATTAGCATCCGACAGGAAATTCCAACTAAAGCCATGGTATAATGTGCTGAAACCGGAAATCTTTCTTATTCAACATCAGATACAGGGTGAGCAACTATAACATGCAAATGCAAGAAGTATGCTTGGCTACTCACCAGGAATAACTTTTCCAGCAAACCCCTCGCAAACTTTGTATAGTGGTAGCAGAATTTGATAAGCATAATCCTGGGACTCGTTCTCAACGGCTTGATAAAAAAATTTTGGTGAAATTGATTTGAAACAATCGAACACAATTTTCATCTGAAAAATATTACAATCAGCATATAAGACGCAAAAGGAGCAAGTGAGAATAAGACCGTCTTTCGAAAGAGTATCAGATTGTTCAACCAAATTAGATATAGAAATGCCAAAGCAAAAGTCCAAAATAGGCAGAAGCTGTAGCAAATGTCATATGGAATATATTTTTTAGACGGGCCACTCCAGCATACCAACCTGAATAGCCTCCATCTGAAGCGCAATCTTTCCCATTCTCTTAAGCAAACAAGAGACGAGCATATACCGATGGTGCTTGTTACTGTCTTGATCATTAGATGCAAGTGATGTAAACATGCTTCTTCCTTTCCCTGAATCAAGCATTTGAAAAGCTCTGAGGAGAAGACCTTGCTCGTGGTGTTCAAGGGTAGACCAGAACTCGTGAGGATTCGTGCATTGTTCTAAAAATGAATGCACACCACAAATTGCAAAGACAAGATTTTGACTAATCACGGTGCTGGCTCCTTCATCTATGAGTGGTGCCTTCAGCTGGCAGCAAAGAGAAACAGCTGTGAAAAAAAGTCTACTTGGTCTCATTAAGAAAAATGACCGAAATGTATTATCATTTTCTTCTCTGCAGACCACAGCTACTGCCGTGAAATAGAAGGCCACAAGGCGGCTTGATATGTTGCGAACCCACACGTGTGGATGCAATAGAAACTCGCAGATTGTTTCCCATATATCCTATTCATTAAAAAAATGGTAAGTAGTTGCCCCAACTCCAAACAAAAGAAGAGAAGGAAAAGTGATTAGCAACAGTAACCATATGCCCCCCTATAGTCTATAGAGATGCTACAGTAGATGCTTTTATTCCAACAGGAAGGGAACTCAAAATTTTCAACAGTGCTTCCCCCAATACAAAAACTGATTCGTGGATTAGGAAAATATTTTGCTTGCTTGGTAACATGTCCCCTTTCAGTTTCATGAGAAAATTGAAACGCATAATCTGCTCCAGTTGTTCTTAAAGGACAGAAGTATGTTTTGAGGACGAAGAAAGAAGCACAAAGTCGAAAGTAACAATGCATGTGAGTGCACTCCAATCAATTATATCATGTGTTTACTGGTTTTTCCTTTCTGATAAGTTAGCAAATGTCTCTAGGATTATCATTGATAAAAGCCTCAGATTTAACAAAAAATTCACGACAACCCTGTTTGAAATACTTGTTTTCTAGAATCCCCAAACAAAGACTTAAAAGAGTTGTGATCTCACTTAAACTTCATCTCAGAAATTATTGGTTATGCTAAATGTGACGCAAAATAGTAAGAATACGAGTCAAGAATTTTGATCCGTGAAAGGCAAAAGGAATAACTACTCCATGGGAGCACTATTTCAGATACTTCAGCAGACATTGAAACTGATGATCAAAGCTTAAAACAGATATGACTCCCACTCAACAATCTGTAAGCAAAAGTAAAATTGCATCTTTAAGTGGAAATTAGCAAAGAAAAATTATCTCGACAACAGTTATAACTTTCATAAACAAAATTTGTGCAAACCATGAAAACATACACATGCAGTGGGACAAAAGGTGACAATACCAAACGAACCATTGAAATAATTTTTGTCAAGTCAGATCCTATGAACAATACAGGAAACTATTTCATAACAAACATTCGAAATTAGACCGCCAATAGGTGCTATACTTGGATATTTTCTTATGTTATTTAAGACCATTAGCGGCTTCCAACGCGTAGATCATAATTGGAAAGTCCAATGATGTATTTCAAGCCCTCACAACCCCTCACGTGTGAAGCCGTTTAACATAATGACATAGAAAGAACGGCGAAAAAATGGATTGAGATGATTGGGAACAACCCTGATCAGAAAGCAATGAACCAGATACCTCAGAAAACCCAAGGTCTTGCACCATATGGCACTTCGCTCAAAAAGCTTAAACTGTTAGAGAACAGTTCCAGCCCTATCTATTAATCTCATACTATTTGGCCATAACACCAGATCATATAACAGCTAGTTAGCTACTAACTAATATCATTACTAATGCAAACCAGCTATTAAATGTCTAAAGCATGCATCAAAGCGTAGCCCGGGTTCATAAATTCCATTTCCCCCTATCAAAGCACATGTTCTTTCATAAATTCCTAGCAATCAAGTCTTTCTCACTACTTCACAAGTTACCCTCGGTCTACCCCTAGCTCGTCTTACCCATCAACTTGGCACAAAACACTTCATCCACAGGGGCATCTAAATGTGTTGAATATCCAACAAACCATATCAAGTGCTGTTCCCTCATCTTTTTCTATATCAGCACCACCCCCACCTATGTGGCCTCACATCCACCTATGCAATTGCATTTCGACTGCATTCATCTTATGGGTGTGGTGTTTCTTAGTTGCCCAAAATTCAAAACTATACAACATTGTTGACCTCACTACCGCCTTATAAAATATTTCCCTTCAACTTGAGAGGAATGTTACGATCACACATCTCAAACGCAGGCATCAACTTTATACTCTTATCCAATGGGCGACATCCTAAAGATATATTTCTTAGGTATTTGTTGGCAATCTATACATGCCTCATCCCCTAATCATCTCCTCGTTTTTCTACATTGCATTATTCTCGCTTTACCTAAAATCTTAGGATTCCAAAGTACTTCTCCATAAAACTTAACGATTAGCCCTATTGTAGTTTCATCAATAAAATTTATATCATCCAGAAATAGCATACACCATGGGACCCCATCCTAACACTTAGTAAGCTCATTATAACCTGAGTGAAGAGATATGGGCTTAATGCAAAACCTTGATAATGTCGCATTTGTAATCGGAAATCACTGGCTGTTCCATTAGTTGTTCTAACACTGGTAGTCGCACGCACCTTCGTACATATCTTTTAAATGACCTCACCATACTTGGCAGGCACTCCTTCTTCTGTAGAGCCCACCACATAACTTCCAATGGCACTTTATTCTGTGCGTTTTCTAAATCTATAAAGGCCATGTGAAGATCCTTTTTCTTTTCTTTAAACCCTCTGTCAATCGCCTAATCAAGAAACTAGTCAAGAATAGCTTCCATACTGGATAGCCAGAGATGAAACCAAATTGAATCTCAGGTATTTTAGTCTCCCTTCTTGCTCTGCATTCAATTACCCTCTCCAAAAGCTTCATAGTATGACTAACAAGCTCAATCCCCATAGAAGTGTTGCAACTTTGGAGAATTCCTTCATACTTATATATAGGTATCAATTGTTTTTATTCCACACCTCCGGCATTTACTTAGCATTTAAGATCTTGTTAAATAACTTCGTCAACCAATCTATGCCAATAACACCCAAGCTTCTTCAAACCTCGATAGGAATACAATCTGATAGCTTCCATTCTCATCCTTTTCAAGGGCACCCTCCACTTCAGATGCTCTAATTTACAAATAACCTCACCGAGTTCTCCTAGATTACCTGATTCTCGTCATTAAAACATTTTATCAGCCCATAACGTGGATTACATTACAAATAGCCATAGAAACTCTGTTGATGCAATCCTAGTAGGTGATAACATTGAAAAGCATATAGTTTGAACACGTTCAATATCCGAGATGATATATTACAAGAGCTACAATTCATAAGATTCTGATTGTTCATACGTAAGATAACCAACTGTATGGTTCACAGCTCTTAAATAGAAAAGAGAATGGTTCTACCAAATAACGGGCAACCAAGATGACTACAACATGGAAGATAATAGAGCAATATGCTATTACTAATGATGTCAGGCAAGCTAATCCCCTATAATTCCCTGAAAGTTTCCTTGATGTATCTTTAGAAATTGCTTAAGATTTCAGATTAAAGAAAGCACCCTAATGTCACCCATTTTATCAGCTTAAGTTGCTTCAAACCTATTAGGTAATCACCACATACAATATTTTCCCTAAACATCCTTGGGTATATACAAAAATAAAAATAACACAAATATATATCAGCACAAGGGTTAAACCTCAAGCTCGCCTCCCGTACACAATGCAGGGTATTGATGCAGAATCTTCTCCAACATAACTAGTGAATAATATGCCTCCTTCCAAAAAGGAACTGTCCCGTCACTGGAAAGATCTAGTTGTCTGCGGGTGACGGCATTGCCAGCAGACTGCAAAATGCTTCTCACTACTGATAGTACACTACTGATATTTCTTTGAAAGCGTTCCTTCATCACTTCCACAAGCAATCCCAAAACCTGTACAGTTTTTTATGCCATCATCAAGTTAGCAAAACCTACCTCAAACGCGTAAAAATGCGGAAGACAGCATGAATACATTATTTCATATTAAAGTTCGCACCAGATTACTTCCTAAATAAACTTCGAAATAGGTAACAGAGACAAACCGACTATAACACACTAGGGTAACCAATTGTTCGAATAACTAGGGAAACTTTAGAAAACTTCAGAAAACTTCTGCAGCACCATTCACTCAAGGATGAAACTAAATAAATTTAAAGCATGAACTCAAAGATGCTGTATGCACAAATTTGTAGCATCAAACTCAATACCAGTTTCATATTTACACATTGCTGTAGGATCTCCACAAAAAAGCACATTTCCTCTTACGAGATTCATCAGAGACTACATGGCATAACATTCATAAGTATCAAGTAAAATGAGCGAGATGCATTTATTGGATGCAACGAATTAGATTCCTCTCTTACCCATAACATGACTAGAAAATTATATAAAGATCAAAACAGGCTATGGGCACAAAATTGACAGACAACAGTACCCTTGCTAAGATATCCATGAAGTCTCCCTCATTTTTTCATTTTTTCGTTCTGGACAAATGAGTTTACATCAAACATTAAGCAGGAAACTAGTAGGGTCCTCTAGAAACCTCAAAGTAAAAGTTAATGCAGGAAGATCAGATAAGCAATGTTTTGCGGAAATATTTCCACTCACTTTTAGACTAGCTTACTAAGTCAATTTAATCACTTTATAGATGTTGAGCGAATAAAGTGGAGGGGGCAAGATAAGGATGGAGTGTAACAACAACATTATTAAGGAGCATATGATCAGATCTTAGTATAACCCCAAGTATGTAAATAGAGCATGCAACTTCAGATCCTAATTAAATAGCAGATTTTATATAGTCAGACCAACTAAACATGGCCATTTGCGTTGTGTTCCATGACCAATCTTATTCAAAATCAATGCAGCACCCAAAAGCTCCAAAAGTTTTCCGTAGCACAGGAGTTGCAGTATAGTACTAATGACTTCACCTGTGCTGCAGCACTCCACAAATGTTGTTTTCCACCAGAATACCAAGAGAGACTGTACAGAAGAATGGAATCAAGTGGTTGTGGGCTCACACGCCCAATCAAAAGTTTTATAGCAGCACCAGTCATGGAACGGACTTTGTTGTCTTGATCATTAGCTAAGCAAACCACCAAATGGACAAAAGTTGTCTGGGACAGCTCATCAACAACACTTTGTGGAAACTTGATTATTATAGCATGAAGCATTTCAAGAACGGCTTCCCTTCCAGTTGAGTGTTCGTACCTGAAATGAATTTATCATCGTTTCAAGGATTTGAAATCAAACAACATAAACGTGAATTTTTTAGAGATTGATAATATGTTCTTACCTAAGATTTGCAAGCAAGAAATCAAGATGCTGCTGCAGACGTTTCTTTGAGAGACGATAGTCCAGTAAGAACTGCAACAATATTTGACTGCATTTCTTGCGAACTGGTTCTACTTGGCTCGTTACAAGTAGTTCTGCAACCTGAGTGACAATGTCGTATATCTCATGCACTACCAGCCTCCGATTCACTATTGCTTTTAGAAGTGACAGGGCAATAAATGAGGGATTCCTTTCAAGATCAGCAAATATGGGAAACTGGATCAGCATATGCAACTGATCTGAGGAAAGTGTAATGCTGGTGCTACGCAGAAGAACCGTCAGCAACCTTATACAAGACTGCATTAATGGAGTGGAAGCATTTCCTGAACCTTGAGCAATAACCAGCAGTGAAGTCTTTATCCTTTCAGCTTCGGATACAAGGGATGGCAAAGGCAACCTTACCAGCTGAGAAAGGCACTTGATCCCTGAAGATATGATATCGTCATACTTAGAGCTCAAGCAGTCAGCTAACAAGCTGATAAAAGGGTCCAACATTGCTAAAAGTTGTTCTTCCTTTTTAGGAATTTTCATATTCTTCAAACGATTATAGAGCATTCCAAGAGCAAAATCTGTAATAAGATGTGAACATTGTAGGTCAGCATCAATTAACCTGCCTGAGGTGGTGATTTTACTGCTCACACCATCTTTGTCTTGTTTACTGGCCCTTGTGAAAGAACTCTCAACTTTGTGGGTAATGCCATCTTCTATGAGGCCATACGTAAAGATAAAGAGGTCGGTCTGATTTACAGAAGGATTGCATTCGATGCCAGCAGCTATGTGATTTAGCATAGTTTCCAATTTCCATTTCACTTTTGGTGTCAGCTGCTTCTGCAAATGAACAGTAACGGGCAAAAGCAGCTTCAACGCATGGGTATTGAATGTGATGCTTTGGGCAATCAACTTGAGAGTTTCAAAAGACTTGTTCTTTCTAGTCTCTTTCATTTTGGAAGCAATCTTATCAACTTCTTTTTCCTCCGAAACATTACCAAATATATCATTCTCAACTATACAAAGGAGCTCCTCTAAACAATAATCCAGTTTCCCACTAATCGGTTTGGAAAGGCACTTTGACAATATGAAGTTGAGAGTGTATCCTAACACATGCAACTCATATCCTCTTTTCAAGGTGGCTCGCAAGACTTTAACAACAAACTGCAAGTACTCCAACCCCAACTCCTTCAAACAAGCAGCTAATGCAAACCTAGCTTCTTCACGACTGCTCTCCAAACGATTCTTTAGGAAATTTGAAATTCGATGAATAATACTAGGAAGCTGTGAATCGATAATGTCACTGGGCAGCAGTTTTAGCAATTTCAGTGCTGCAAGACTAATGTTAACATTGACATTATCCGAATCAGATGTCAGCAACTTCTGTACCTTTGGGAGAATATTTTGGTAAAGACATGCCCTTATGTCCAAAACATCGGTAGAACTAGAACATTTGGATAACAACGTCGAATGTGTCACAGCAAAGGTTACAGGAGAAGAAGCATCAACTATAGTTCTTTCGGCTTCATGGCTTGAATGACCCCCGAAAAAATGGAAGTGATCTAGAATAGAGCAAATTAAGCGCAGCAAGAGCTTCTGCTTCTCCTGTCTCAAAGCCATTTCACGAAAGCATCTCATTAGTAACGCATAGTATGCCTCCCACTCCATACAACCACAAATAGATGCAATGGTATCCATAGACGCATTTCTCAGGTGTTCCCCCTTTCCATCTTGTACATCCAATAGCATATTGAAAAGGAATGGCATAAACACCTTATTCGTGATAACCTGCATATGTAGATGAATATTACAAATTAAGAAAGAGAACAAGAAAATGTTTACTGAAGTCACTTAGAAAATTAAGGATTACCTCAGACAAACTGCCTGAACTAACAACATTCCTAAAGCGAGACAATGCCCTTGCTCTCCTGTGCTTCTGCAAAAACAAATGAACATGTGATATGGAAGAAGCACAAATGGTAGGATTTATTGTTTTGGGAACAGTTGTAGGTTTTAAAGCTTGATAAGGTGCAACAACTTATAAAAGCTGGTGATCGAGGTTGTGAGTGAGTGTCATGCTTTTGAAGTAATTGGTGTTAAGCTTGAAAGTTTTGTTCGATAATACAGTAAGAATGAAACCTTATGTAGTCATCTCGTTCATTTTACTCTTATGTTAAATTCAATTGTTACCTAGTCAAATGGAAACTAGCTTTTGAGACGTCGAGAAAGCTGACATTCCCGTTGAGGCATCTTATTCCTTCTCTTGGATGCTTGTTCATACCTTTCAATTCTATTGGAGCTTGGTTGGATAGTATCTAGGCCATTGGCCATCACGAAGTTACGAAACTTTTTGAGGATAAATCATCCTTAGTTGCCATCTTCATATCAAGTAACTGAGTTGCCTCTACTTCTTCCCACCTTGACATAAATTCGTATATCTGTTCCTTCTGTTGTGTCGGTAAGTGCAACTAGTGAATCTTGAGAGCCAAAATAAAGACCTCTTTAGAGATTTTTATGTTTTAATTGCCTATTTGTAACTGTTATTGGCATTATCATATCCTGTTGTTGTTTAATCAAAATAATGGTTTTATGATTAGTAATCTATCTGCTTTGATTGTCTAACGATGGTCATTTTATTAAATGTAGTCCGTCCCACAATTATTGATCGAGTTTGAATTGCATAAAGTTTATAGAAATGGTCATATACCTTTCACTTTCCACTTTTACCTTAATGTTTTTTTTCCTTCTTCTGTTCCACCCACCGTCTCTCTTCTCTCCCTCTTTGTACATATGCATGTGCATGTACGTGTAAACAAATACACACGTCATCACGATTTGTATACCACCAAAATCAATCTGACGGAGATTTCTCCAGAATTTCCACTATTATTCTAAAAATCAGAATTTTCATCTCAATATACACACCAAAAATCAAATTCTGTAGAATCAACTTCCACAAAACTTCAATCACATTTTGCTCAATTGAATTAGAAACAGGAACAAGATTGAGGGCAAGTCATCAGAAAATTCTGAAATAACAGTAAATCCAAATTGTCCTATTCCCACCTGATTCACGCCTTTCAACACTCATTCACACCTTTGAGTGCCTCACGCCTCATCAAACACCTCAGTTCCTTGAATGCCTAACACCTCATTCAAGTCTTAGTCGCGCCTAATGGAACGCTAGGCACAAGGATGCCTAACGTCTGAAAACGCCTAGTTGCCGCTCAGATCTGCCTATTCCAACGCCTTGGTGCCCGCGCGCTACTGTGTATACGCCGGTTGTTTGGCCGATCTATCGAGTTATTGGCGGCTGGTGGTTGTCGCATAACTTTGAGGTGGCCAGATCTGACAAAGGGAGGCGGAAAGTTTATTTGGCTGTCGGCAACGAGGGAAGCAGATTGGTGGTGGTGATTGAAGTGAGTGGCAGAGGTGTTCACAACGAGGGTAGCAGATTGCGGTGGTTGATTGGATATGGACGTGGAGAGGTGGTTGAGGAAGAAAAACAAAGAAGAGATCAGTAGAGAGGAGAGAGAAATGAGATTAGTAGAGAGAGAAAAGTGAGAGTAGCCAAAGCGAACAAGGAAATAAAGAAAAGAGCAAATATAAGAATTGAGCACACAAACTTCGCCAGATTTAGAAACAGAGCAAAAGTTTTGGGACAGCCCAGAAAGGAAAACTGATCAATTATATCGGGACGGGGGACTATTATTGATTAAGTATGTTTAATCAAATTATCACGGATGATTTTGTTAAATACCCAACTGACTGAAAAATAAACACAGTTACTTTGATGGAATTATTTTACGTAACTACAAACACTGTAGTAACTAAAAATGGTTACTACAGTGTTTGTAGTTACTACACTGTAGTAACTTAGTGATGTCATAAGCACAGGTGACATGTCAGAATTGATACTTGTACATTTCAATCAATCATAAGTCTATTATTGTAATAATAAGTGGAACGTAAAGAACTATTCCAGAGAACTTACCTGTAAGTGAACGACATTGTTAAAGAAATCTTGTTCTGCATCTTCACTGCATAGCGCCTGATACGATTTAAGGTTTTCCACCTTTGGAAGCTTCACTACCATTTCACGCAGTAAATCAATCCATACCTGGAGCCAAAAGTTAATCTGGAATTATACACGTGAAAATCTTTCATACAAGCTCCTCTGAGACACCTAGAATACCACCACCCCCCCCCCCCCCCCCCCCCCAAAAAAAAAAAAAAAAAGAAAGCCTTTAAAAATGAAGGCAAGAATTTAAATATATCCAAATTCAAAACAAAGAAATGTGTAACCACAGTACTCCTTTAAGGCACATTGTGCTTTTCTTCTATTTCAAGTCATTTAGTTCTTCACTTAACAATCTTTCGCCGGGCAAGTGCAACACAGAACACGAAGGACAAAAAAGTATAGGAGCCTGAAATACTATCTTTTCAATACCTTTTGAACAGAAGCTTCTCTATTCATAGCATCTCCCATATGTTTGAGAAGGAAATTGTTTATAAGGCGCTGAATGCATGCTCCTGACCAACACCCTTCATCAGGCTTCACCTCTCCCTCAAGAACGATGCCACAGAATTCAACAAACAAAAGCAGGACTCTGTAAGCACTGTGCCTCAAAATCAATTCTTCAGATGACATGTCATGTACAAACTGTGACAAGATGACTAATGCATGCTCCTCGGGGATATTATAGAAAACTTCGATGTTTAGCTTCCCATAGGCACCTAATATAGTGTCATAATCGAGGCCACCCATCTCCAATGGAGATGTTGCGTTCAATTCACAAAGAAGTTGTGCCTGCGTTCAATCAAGAAGATGGAAAAAGATAACTGTTTGAACTGATTAAAGAAAAGTCAAGGAGATCAACAAAACAGAAACAGGGAGTACTACCACAGAGTATACAGAATTGTCATTCCTAGAAAGTGTGTCAAGGAGGTCGCAAATAGACAACCGAATATCCAGCCCTGCAGAAATTAGAAGTGGAGAAACTGTTTTTAGGATTTTCCCGCTGCATTCATTCCCTAACACAGGTATTATATGTTGAATGACGTGCAAAGTCTCCACGCATTCATCTGCAAGAAAAAGAACTAGTGTTACAGGAGAGCTGAAGTACGAGAGAAAATCGTATGCCACAATTGTAATAATCGTGATTTATAAAATATTCTAACCCGAGTTCTGGTGCCTCTTGCTTAGAAGCGGGAGGAGAATACCAACAAATTTTTTTGCTACTGGAGGATCCTTTATATACTTGGACAATAATTTGAAAACAACGAGCTCCCTTTCACCAGGAAATTTGACCAATCTCCTGACAAAGCAAAATGGCCAATCATGAAAAGGAATATATCCGGCATACAAACAACACCTTAACAAAGAGGCAATATAGAAGTTCATGCAAAATTGTGCAGCCACGGGAAAGAAGGCATAAAACAACCACCACCACTACAGCCCTGAACCCGGAAGGAAAATGTACTTCAGCACATTTCAAAAATGTCATTGAAGTTTCCTTCTAGTTATGAAGTGGGAAAAAGGTCTTCTATCTAAGAGTAAGAGGAATTGCATCCATGATAAATTACAGAACAATTCGGTAAGGTAGAAAAAGAGTGGAAAGAAAGAAAAATTCACAAAACATCATGATACTTGATCACATTATCCAGGGAAAAACTCAAAGGTTGTCGTAAGATTGTCAGCGAATGGTTTGAGCTTGGACTTAAACGATGAACACAATAATCTGCAGAAAAATTCAAGCCAAATGGACCCAGATAACAGTTAAATATTTACAGTGATTAAGTACATTGCAGTAGATGTTCGACAATAAGTACATTGCATATGTTCGGGAACATGAAATCGAACTCAATATTGTTTCAGTCGGTGGCCGTGATGGAATGATGACTAGTTACATTTGGAAAATCAGAATTGCTTAACAAACTCTAATTGCAGAACAAAACCTTGGAACTAATCCCGTCCATCCCTCCACACACAAACACCCACAGAGAAGGGGGAGAGAGAGAGAGAGAGAGAGAGAGAGAGAGATTTACTGCACTAGATGACTACGCATCATCATTTGGTTCCAAACTAGTTGGGGTTGGCTACACAAATCCTCCCCTAACCGAGAATGTGTTCTCTGATAAAACTCCAGCAAGCTGGCTCATTTCCACTACTCGCCACATCATTTCTGGTCAACTCCTACCTCATTTTACCCCCATCAACTTGACACAAGTAACTTTTCTCACCATTTCCTCGATTGGTACCACTCCAATTGTGTAGCCACTCATCCACCTAAGAGTGTGTTTCTGCTACACTCATCTTATGTGTATGTTGCTCTTAGTTGCCCAACATTCAGAACCATATAGCCCGCTGGCCTCACAGTCGTCCTATAAAATCGTCCCTTCAGCTTCTAGAGGAATATAACTATCGTCTATCGCACAGCACACTTCCGCTTTGCCCATCTGCTCTTGTATTAATAAGGGGTTTAATGTCGATAACTCAAACGATTCTTAGAAAATATATTATATTACCTTCATTGATAATAGCTAAAAATATTGATTGTATCTTATTATTTCAACTTCCTGAATGGGCCGAGGATTTACAGGAATGGAAAAAGAAATGCATGTTAAATGCACATATAATGGTGTTCAATTAAGGGAGCTATGCTGAGTTAAACTTGGAGATGTAACTACTGAACTCAATCACATGCTGCCGTTACTCTTCAGTTTTCTGTTGAGGTCTATCCTGCAGATGTATTCAAATTGGATAAGTGATCGATTTCTAGGTTTTGTCAAAAACCTAATTAAGTCTTATCCTATGAACGACACACTCAGCAGTCTCTCCATCGTTGTCTGATATTGACCAATATACTCAAAGACATCCTCTAAGTTACTTTTAATATTCAACGATACTGTGCCATTCTTTCTTGGGGGGTATGTATGTTCTATAGAATATACTCAACCAAGGCCTGGAGCATAGTAGTGTAAAAGTTACATATTCTTACCACAAAATTGGAAGGAAAAAAAAACACACACACACGCACAGACATAGAGACTCGGGCATTGTAATACCTGTTAGTCACATTTTTGCATGTGAAAAGGTGATGCAAGCTACAGACAAGTGACTCAAGGTTAGGAAGCAGTACTCCTTTAACAGCAGTATCTAGCTCATTATCAAGAATCAGGAGGTTCTCTATAAACTTAAGAACGGAAGAAATAATTGCTTCAGATGCAGTGGTAACTGTTAAAATTGAAAAGATATCAGGGATAAGTTTCTTCTCCCGGCACAGTAACGATACAAGTTTGTAGCTTCTACTCATTGCAAGAAAGCAAGAAAACAAGGAACTTGGCTTCTCGCTACTGGCGCCTTCTTGCTTGAAGCCATCGATCAAAGGTTTCACCGATGCAAAGAAAGGGTCCCAGAATTCACAACCAAACGTATGATCGTCATATTTGCTCATGACAAATGATATAATCTTCAGGCACAAAGATCTCATATCCTTGAACTGTTTTACTGTCATGCTAGTCTGTACAGAAGGAGAGTACTGGTTAGGACTTGTAATGCTTCAAATCGAGTTTCAAATTCATACAAATGCTTATTCTGGTTGCTATGTTATCAGAGTGTGTGAGCGAGTGTGTGTATACGCCAATGCCCACAAACTTAAGATACAGAAAAGTATTCCCCCCCCCCCCCTACACACACAAACAAACAAAAAAACCGGCATCAGAATCAACTCCAATGCAGTTTGACCTCATCACATTATTAACTTGAGGATAAGTTATTATTGTACTAAAAGATATTCAGCGTGATAAAAACGATACCATGATTAGATTCTCTGTTCTGCCATCTTCCTCAAGTGCCAAAGAGTTCGAGCCAGGACTAGCTTCTACTAGAGATGATCCATGGCTCTTTGCAGAATCTACACTTGACGCACAGCTCACCAATATCCGGACAACGCATCCCATTAACAGATCAAGAAAAGGATTAATACGCGATTCATCAAAAACTCCAAGAATATCTTCGATTACGTGCAAAAACCCATATTTCTTCTTCCAAGAAAGTGCCTTCAAGTTATCCACAGAAAAATGCCTGAAAATGGTGTGTGACTCAAACTTTCGAAATTTCAGGTGAACTCCAAATCAAATCACCAGTACCATCAACACCTTGGGAAATGGTCTGTAAGGGCTTTATTAACAGGGCAAAGAAAAGAGGAAGCTCTCCAACATCAAGCTCAGCTAAGAATGCAAGAACAGCTTTTCGGTGATGTACACTAGCAAGCTGACAACAAAAGATGCACCTTGTTCATTTGTGAAAGAAATGGTAACAGGAAAATGTAACCTTTTGCATAAATTACAAGCATTAAATAAAAAAACTGAGCCGAGAAAATATGCCTTCCGAGATGCCAATGTCTTCACTTTTCTGACTTTTGTTACAAGAATTCGGATGATAATAGGCACAAGATAAGGTCGGTGTTCTCCATCAATAAGCTTAGATTCTCTTGATAAACTCCATGTTGTGAGCTCCTCTCTCAAATTTTTTGAACTTATCAAATTCTTTAGATGCTGATCATATGGGAGCAAGAAGTCATTTTTCCAGTTCAACAGACAATCAAGAACCTTCATCTGTAATTCGGCATCATTTTCATCAAGAAGCCTGAGAAACCACCCAAATATATTTTACAAACCAAGTACTGACCAAGTAGAAAGTTAGGTTTTGAAAGACCTTCATAAGCAACTGAAGCTCAGGAAAGACTCAAATGCAACTAAATTTATCAACCTGTACTGAAGAACCTCTTTAAGAAATTGGCTCCTATAGAAAGACTTTGGATTATGCATCAATGTTAACAGGTTTAACCACTCTTTAAGAACAATCTTCCATTCTTTCCTTTTGGAAGCCGTTATGATGTATGATTTCACCCTGCAATCCCGAAATGAGGAGACAAATGAAGTCTTACTGAGACGAAGGAAGCAAAATAAATGAATGGGTGATGTAACAAGTCTGATAAAGCGGCACAAAACGAGCAGATAATCACCTCGTAAGATCATCAGCACTGTAACCCAAAAATTTCAGAAACAAAGGTATGATTTCACAAGAGCGAGATTCAGCTAAAGTCGATAGTTTTTGTAAAGTCTGTATCATCCGGGACAAAACTGTCAAGTGTGGTGTGCTATCAGATACGGGAGTAACAAAAAAGCGGAAGCATCTCACCAAATCTGAAAATCCAACTGCAGCTTGTAAGTTAGATTCAAGATATATTGCATCAAATTAGTAGCATGGTAGCAATAACACTGAAAGCCACAAACCGGAGCAAGAAAATGCCAAAAATAGAATGAACTACTAAGTATTTTTAGGAACAAAATGACATCGTACTGCAAAGAAATAAGATCCATAACCAGACAACTATGCATGGTACTTTTCTTTTTTGGTTGGAAAGAATCCCTTATGAAAGCATAAATATTTCAAAGCATACCATTGGGTGATTCAGTATTGCCTTCTCGAATTTGATCTTGAGATGCTAAGAATACAGTCTGGCACTGCTCAAGATATTGGACATATCTTTCCCATACCATCCCAAAATACTGCTTAATGAGGACTGCGAGGCACTCGATAGCAGGATCCCATAGAGAGCTAAATCGATTATGCAAGATTCCAATAATACCATATAAAGCGAAGGGTGCATATGTTTCTGATATCCTTCCAGCAGAAAGGTCCATCTGTATTCTAGATATCAACAAAACAACTTTCCTACTCGTACTGATGGAAAGAGGAGTTTCTTCAATTGAAAGGAGCTGCTGGAGAAACTGATAATCGAAGAAAAAATTAGCCCTAAATTAACCACACAAGAAGTATAGGACTGCAGAAACAAGGAAGTACATACATTACTGTCCTTTTCATCTGCATCGCATGCCTGAGAACTTTCATATCTCATCTTCTCCTTTGGAGGCTGATCCTTTGTAGATTTATTGCAATTAAGAGGTTCATAATGGCACAAAATTCGTAAGGTAGAAAGACGGATCTGTTTGTCAGGGTGGCACAAATTTTCAGCAAATATCTCTAATGAATCCACAACCATCCTTGTTTCAAGTTCTCCATGAGATTCTGTGCAGCTGGTATCTAATTTAATGGTAGACCTTCATTGCAGGATTGAGGATAGTTGTCAGACAAATCCACTTTTGAGCAATAACTTAATAAAGAACAAGCAAAAGTTGGAAAAACATATCCGTTACTGAGAGAAGAACTAACCCATCATGCACTGAATCCAGAAAATCAGCAACCGTTGACAAAATTTGTGAAGACGATTTGTATCTTTTCGCAAAATATAGGAATTTGCTCACAGAAAAATCCGTATTTCCAAGTTGGTGACGTAATTGCATTATGCGATAAGAATTCAGAACAGCACCAATGATGCTTTGCCAAGTGCCTTTAGGAAACCCTCGAATGCAGCCTGAAATATTTAAAAATGAATGACCAATACGGATCAAAAGCATAATCTAAGGGCTTTACAACTTGACTTAAATGGTGTGCACGACATTTGAAACAACTATAAATGTTGAACATCTATTCTTACACCGTCCTCACCTCATTATCAGTATATAACGCACTTCTTTGCAAGAAAAGAGGATGCACAAACTGCAATAGGATGCAGAAATAGAAGCTCCCTCATAAAAACAAATGTTATATTTGCCATAACGAAGTAGAAACTTTTTTGACACAGAAGACAAGCCCCTTCTGCAATAAATAACAATGTGGGAGATCCTAACAACTATATGCTGTATCACGTACAATAATAGTAAGTTCTCTGGCTATTCTTTAAGGTCTGTTCGCTACATAGGAATTCAGTTTTCAAGACTTGTGATTTCTTTAGCATAGCAAATTAGATACAATTTTGGTTTTTTCTTTCTTTTTTCTCTACAGTGACATGAAATACAAATTCCTCATGTAATAAATCCCAACGAGAATATGCTGGACCACATATGATGACATGTCTGTTGATATCTCATTTAGGCTCTGTTCATTTTCCACAACTCTCGAGAAGTGAAATTCGTAATACTTGGGTCTTCCAGGGAAGTAAATACTTATTCATATATTTGTACTTGAACCAACAGCAATCTCATTCTGATCACGATATACTTTTTACTACTTACGCAACACCATGTATTTTCATCACTAAAAGCATGTCTAGCGACAATATTTAAGCTTTGGCGACAAAGAGAATAGGAAAGGGTTTGTAGATGTATTCTAAATTCTTAGAGGAACTTTTGAAGCTAACCACCAAATTTTACTCAGAGACACTTGATATTTCGAAAATTACATCCATAATTCTGGGTTGGAACTTTAAAGTAAGTCCAGATAGACACATAAAAATATAATGTCATTAGTCAGAAGCAACACTCCTGCTCACTGAAGAAAGATTTCCCTGTTCCATGAGAAATAAAAAGTCCAGATTATTCAAATTTTCGTACACACTCGAACCTTTAAAACTCTTGTGCTTAACGCTTGTCAAACAAAAAGAAGAACAATCATCATAGCACAAGTAATGTTCCATACCAGAGCCAGTCATCATAAGTCGATCAATTGCATCAACCAAATCCATAAGTGAGGATGGAGTTTGTTGGGCATGTATATAAGGATAGCAGCACACAGTTCCCCAGAGTAAAGCCAACTTAGACTCCTGGAATGAAATACAGAATGGATCCTCAGGTATGGCATCATTGATCGTTCCAATCCAATAGCCAATAGCGTCCTGGAAGAAAGTGCGTATCTTTGAGAGCTCATTGTCGGATGTCCCATCCAATAAGCTGGAGCACTGGACTTGCAGTCTCTCACACAAAGTAAGCAGCAAATATACAACTTCTTCCACTGATGTTTCAATCAAATCATTGAAAGCGCTGAAGTCCAATGGAAAAAACCAAATAGAGAGAACAAAGTACATGCATAGTAAGCATCCAGATGTCATATGACCATAGAAAATTTATAACCAGTATGAAAGTAGCTTTATAGTGACAACTAGTCATATCAAAATCACCTTAAGATACTAATTCTGAAGGCGTGGAGTATGCAGGGATCCTTTAATACCAGCTCTTTAAGAAAAGTCAGCAAACTGAAGCCAAACAGTGCAACATCAGATTCATGTATATAAATATTTTATTTCAATATATACAAATGAATGTAAACAGAGAGAGAAGGGTGTGTGTGTGTGTGTGTGTGTGTAAGGGTGTGTGTGTGTGTGTGAGAGAGAGAGAGAGAGAGGTCTTTCATGCAAGGCAACTGGACAAAAGGATCAAAATTAGAATGAGCGCAATACCTGGAATTCCTCAACTCAAAAACTGGAGCCCACTGCAATGACACTTCAGAGAGAGCTGAGAGATTGTTAGCAAGATGGAGACCCTCGAGAAGGCAAAGCATTAACTGCAGAATTTTTTCCGTAAGTTTGCAAGATTGATCCTCTGCCTTCACCATACTAGAAGGCATGACAAAATTCTGCACCAGTAGCCCAACTAGCTGAAGCATTTGCTGATAACCTGAATACCAGAATACAACCTCCACCTTCAGTACAAAGGCAAAACAACTTGACTGCAACTTGAGCAAGGAAATCTACATCCCACCTGATAATTTGCGCACATAATCAATTTGAAGAGTAGATATAAGCAGGGACAATAGACGAGTAAGGTGCAACGAGAATCCATTTGTTACACAATCTGTTATTTCCTCGTACAAGCAATCCCACATCAAAGCCAATTCCGTGGGCTCTAGCTCCTCGCATAACCTCTGAAAAGTTGCAATCCCAACTTGTACAACAGTGTCTGCGCCTGCAGATTAAGAGAGGGTAGCGAATGAGGAAGTGAGTGCGTGAGAGAGAGAGAGAGAGAAACTAGTAATCAGAACCAAAGAACTTCTGACAAAATTGAGCAGAAAAAGTGAGTAAAACTAATGAGCATAAACGTTCCAACCAACACGGGTACTTGTTTCCCTAAATTTGATCTGGAAAGATTCTGAGTAGAAGGTCTCAAGGTAGTTGACCTACCTGAATACTTCTCCTACACCTCAACTTGGCACAGGCCACTTTTATTCACTAGGAATCCAAAGGCCTGTCTAGATCAAACCATCTCAACCGGTTCTCTCTCAATTCTCAATTGGTGTCACCCCCACCTCTGTGCACTGGCTTCACAATCGTCCTGTAAATTTTCCTTTCCACTTCTACCCAACAAGCCTACTTATAACACATGTTTTAATTTCTAGTATCCATTTTATCTTTTCATCGATTACCTTCTGAAAATCTTAGATTCACTCCCACATTTGGCGCTTTTTGTACACGGCCTGGTTTTGTTATCGCAAAAAAAATGTACGCATATATAATTGGTATGGTGGTGGTTGAGGAATGAAGGAGACTTTGGAAAAGAAAAAAAAATGAGTTCCTATTATTCTAACAAAAACTGAAAAGGGGCTTCAAACTATAAAACCCAAACAACCATCTTAGAGTTCTCAAAAAAGAGGCCAAAAATACATGAATGGCATTGGTGGGAGAGGGCCAAATATATTCTCTGATAGTTACACATCCTCTGATAACGATGATAAATTTATCAGTGAATTAGATAAAATGCCAATGACTGGATGGAGGCATAACTTATCAGTTAATTAGATAGAAATGACGATGACTACGGGATGGAGGCATAATCTATGAGCGAATTAGATATAAACTGAGAAATCAGACTAGCATGCTATGAAACAGAAACAAAACATACCAAAGAGATGCACGTACGAGATAGAAAAATATTTATGAGAAGTTAAAAGATCTTGCCTTCGGCCAAATTGTCACCAATTTTAAGTATTGACTCATCCGTCAAAAGCCGCAGTACCTGCGCAGCTCTCGAATGTAACCTTGATGAAGTTCCTCTCATGGTACAGCAGAGTAAAGCACTAACTCCAGATTTTCTTGTCAATGGTTTCCTAACTGCTTCAAGCATGACTTTTCTAATACCTGCCCAATTCAGACCAACAAAATATTACCATGTAAGGGAAAAAAGCTGAAGGATGTCTGTACACATTATAATCCATACAAAGAGTAAACAAGTAAGACAGCATTACTGGCACATGCAAGCCGAATGAGAACATATCAAATTTTTCTTATCTAAGGATCAGCAGCTAGGAAGTGCAGACTCTGGTGCGGATGTGAATACGCGGATGCGTCATGTTTGATAATTACATGATACGGGTGTGGGAGGATACAACATATACAATGATACATACAATATATATATGTATGTGCAAAAAGTACTAGTATTTCCAACCAAAATAGTGGGACAGTTTGTTAAGTTTGATGGGCTTTTCATAAGTATTTGATTTGTATAGCTGAATACAATAAAGTGTATGTGGTATTACAACTAAATTCGTTGCTAGTTTAAGTAACAGGTTAGTAAGTGGGTACCCAAAAAAAGTAACAGAAAAGGTGGAAAACAGCTATCAAAATTGAACCACGTCTTTATAGATTTAAAACTTACACCTCTCGATCTCTTTTTGCGTTCTAACTTTTATTTTCACCCCTGAGAAAATCTTTCAGAATTTCACTTTGACCCCTCGAGTAACTGGCGCATGTCACTGACTTGTCCCAACCGCACCCAACATTCAGAGAAATAACTACATAAATTTAACTAAATAATTTTGGACACGCCCAAAATGCCGCACCCATGCTTCACAGGAATCAGGATAACACAAAGTCCATCTACAAAAATGTAGTAATATTACCTTTAATCAGCTGCTCAACAGGTGCGTTCCTCAACAAGAATGATACTGATTCCGCCACAAATTCTTGCACATAATCTTTTGGGTAGTATCTTAATTTAACTGTCACTCTTGAGAGAGAGAGAGCAATACACTTTAGCAAGTTGGGAATACACAATTTGATAACACACTTAAGGTACACCCAATCACATATTCATGCGCACACATGCAACCCCAAAACCTAAAAGCACAAGTAGATGAAACCCTCAGGGATCTGCATTACACTCATATATCAGTCCAGAAAGAATTATATATCATCATTTCTGCTCGATTCTCGTAAAAGTTGCCCAAGGATGTACAGAGCTCGGGTTCCCCCCCCCGGAACTGTACAAATTGATAAGCTCAGTTAGGATCTCCATATTTCATATCATCTCAAATTCACATAATACATTTAGTTTCTTGTCTTTTGAAGATGGTGCACGAGGAATTCATATGGATCTTTTCAGGCGTGGACATCAAGGTTAATAAGGATTTGTGGGGCAAACTCTCTTTGGTTCACCAGCGATGGGCGGAACCCTGGTGCATTAGTGACTTCAACTTGATCAGATTCGAGTTTTACGACTTTATTGGCAAGCACAGTCCTGTAGCTATCCATCCTGAGGGTGGTACATTTACATGGTTTCGCACTTCAGAACACCGTTCTTGCGCAAGAATTGACAGAATCTTGCTGTTACCAGATTGGGAGGAAAATTTTCCAACTCTGCACTCAGTCTTGCCTAGCGCATCTTTGTCCAGTCATGTGCTTTTGTTGTCGGATTCTGAAGGTTTGAGAAGGGGCAAGGCTCCGTTCCGATATGAAAATATGTAGTTGAGGAGACTGATTTTAGAGATGATAAGCAATCTGTGGAATGGCTACGTTGTAACAGGTAGAACCAGCTTCCATTTGGCTAGGAAAATGGAACTCTTGAAAGAGGATTTAAAAAGGGGAACAAGGAAGTTTCTAGCAGAATTGAAGTTAGTTTACGCTTTCGGAGAGGTTCAAAAGCTCGATAGTCTGGAAGGGGCTAGAGCCTTATCGCCCAAGGCGTTAATCTTTGAGCTTGTTTGAAGGCAGAGGTTGGGAGGTTGTTAGTCTCAGAAGAGATCAGTTGGAGGGGAAAATCTAAGGCGTTTTCGGGGGTTAGGAACACTAAGTTTTCCATCGTACCGCTAATGCTTAAAAAGAAGTTTAATCAGATTGGTACAATCAAGAATGATGGAACTGAGTTGTCTTCAGAGAGTGAAGTTAAGGTGGGTATCACTAACTTTTACCGATCATTATAGTCAGACATTGCTCTGGAGAGGCCTAGGTTGGAGGGATAGAATGCAATTTCTTGGATCTGGTGGACGGTCTATGGCTTGACCGCAGTTTCGAGGAAGAAATAGTTTCAGCTCTGAAGGCCAGGAAAGATGACAAAATAGCCAGCCCTGATGGTTTTTCTGTGGCCTTTTTTCAGCACTGCTGGTCAGTTCTGAAGGTAAAATTTAGCCTTCTTTCAAGAAATCTTTGAACACCATGTTTATTTCTTTGATTCCCAAGAAAGGCGGCGCCGAGGACATTAAAGAATATCACCCTATTAGTCTTGTGGGTGGCGTGTACAAGGTCTTATCTAAGGTGCTTTCCATCCGTCTGAAACATATTTTGTGGAATGTCATCTCAGATTCTCAAAATGGTAACGTTGACTCTAGATTGAGAAGCGGAGAACCAGGATTGATTTGTAAGCTCGGCATTGAGAAACCTTATGACCACATTAACTGGGATTTTGATGTTCAAGTTGAGCAAAATGGGCTTTAGGAAATAATGGATTGGCTTTGTACAGTTTTTCAATTCAACTGGAAAGTTTTCAGTGCTGGTGAATGGTTCTCCAACTGGCTTCTTTCCTTCTTCAAGGGGCTAGCGGCATACCTTCTCTCTGCCTCTATTCTTCTATGTAGGCTGCTTGATCGCGCCGTGGAAGGTGTTTTATTAAAGGCTTTCAACCAGGGGTTAATGTTGAGTCTGGTTTGGCTATGTCTCTTTTGCTGTTCGCCAACGACACTATCTTGTTTTGCAATTTGAATGCAACCCACCTTCGTGACCTTAAATTGGTGCTGCTCTTCTTCCAGGCTTGCTCCGGCTTGAAAACTAATGTCGCAAAAAGTGAGAGTGCTCCGGTAGTTCAGATTTCAAATTCAGCCTCTCTTGCTCATTCCGTTGGTTGTAAGATGGGTTACTTGCCTATTACCTATTTGGGTTTACCCTTGGGTACTTCTTTTAAAGATTTGGCTGTTTGGACCCTGATGTGGAACGTTTTGAGAGGAAACTAGAAGCGTGGAAAAAGCAATCTCTATGAAAGGGGGGCGGGATAAGCCTTACGAAAAGTAGTTTTTCTAGTTTGCCGACCTATTTCACGTCTGTTCTGTGATGCCTAATTCTGTAGTGAAGAGCTTGGATAAATTAGAAATTCTGTGAGGAGGCTCTTCCGATGAGACAAAATTTCACTTGGTTAATTGGGAGGTCGTTTACTTTCTAATGCCTGTGGGGTTTGCGAATCAAAAGTTTGCGCCCCTTTAATACTGCCCTTGAGTCTGTGAATTATCTTCTTCTGCATTGACGAGTAGCTAAGGATGATTGGGACATGGTCTTCTGCCTTTTGAACATCTTGTGGGTGATGCCGCATGAAGTGGTTAATATGCCTCGTAGCCGGTCGTTGTATAAGAGGAGGCGAAGGCTGGAAAACTGTGGGGTCTAATTCCTGTTTGCTTGTTTTGGTGTATTTGGAGAGAGAGAAATATGCGAGCTTTTGAGGGAGTTGAACAGCCTTTGTCTTCTCTTAAGGCTTCTTTTTTGTCTACTCCTATGTTACATGGACTCTTTAAAATGCGTGAAGTACCCGTGTCGGAGACTTAGCACTCGGACATGGGTATGGGATATGTGTCCGACACATCCCCTAGGATATGCCACTAAGAACACTATGTTATGGTGTTTCTTTTAGTTCGTTATGGCTTTGAGATGATCTCAGTTTAAATTGAAATGATTAAAGTAACTTAAAACATCACGTGGACTAAGGAATAAGTAAAATACAAGAATAGAAAAGAACATTTTGCCGTATCCCTGTGTCTTGGGTTTTGAGAAACAGACGAATCGGACCCTTGGACACGTATCCAACTCGGACACTCGTATCGAGTCCATGTAACATAGGTCTACTCTCTTTTGCTGGGCGGAGGATGGATCTTCTAGGTCCGATGATGCCTTTTTAGACTTTATTTATGGATAGCTTCTTGCTGTATATAGATAGGTGATTTGTGCGTGTAAAGCTTCTATGTAAGGGTTCCGCCTCCCTTTCTGGCGGTTTCTGTCAATAAATTTACTTATCAAAAAAAAAAATACTGCCCTTCTTTGATAATGGTTTTGGAGGTCTATGTCAAAAGGGAATAAGCTATGGAGGATACTAGGGGTTGCCAAGTTTGGGGAGGATGAAGGATTTTGGATTCCTAAGATCGTTAGGAGAACTTATGGTTCTAGTCTGTGGCTTGAAATTTGCAAGGGGCTAGTTTCTTTTCGCAATCAGATTCACTTCCCTGGCTTGTAATAAAAAGCCATGGTGGCCGATATTTTGTCTAAATCAGAGAATGTCGTTAGTTCGAAACCAATCTTCAGAAGAAACTTCTCCGATAGGGAATTGGTCTGTCTCACTCAATTCTTCGATTTGCTTTATTCGTTAGATCTTTGTCGGAGCAATTATGACAAAGTGCTGGGGGAAGGCAATTGCAGAGATCAGTTTTCATCATGTCTTGTTACACAAAGTTGTTGTTTGGGGCAGGTAGCTCATTCCGATGGCAGGAGACGTGGAGGTTTCCGCCCCTCTTAGATTATGCTTTTTCAAGTGGGAAGCATCAAGAAAAGCCAATCTTACTGGCAATAATCAGAGGAAAAGGGTACTGATTTACATCAAGCGGTGCTTCCTTTGCAAAGAAGATGGCAAGTCTGTGTCCCAAATTTTTCTGCATCGTCCCCTCGCTAAATCTCTGTGGGGTATGACTTTTAGTCTTCTGGGTATTAGCTGATTGATGCCTCCTTGGTTGTGGATTTACTGAAGAGCTCGCTTCTTTATAAGCACCCGAAGCGACGGTGGAAGCTCAGGAAGCTGAATCCACCTTGCATCTTCTGGTGTGTTTGGAAAGAGAGAATTATGAGAGTTTTTGAAGGAGAGGATCTGCTTCTAAGTAGGAGTAAGGCAGTTTTTTTTGCTTTCTCTTTATGACTGGGCTGAGGAATCTATTATTGGTTCCAATGAAGCCTATCTTGAGTTTTTGAATAGCTTCGAACGTTGTATAGCTAGCTGAGTAGGTATTTTCGTGTACATGGGTGTCATCCCCTTGGTGTTCCTTGCTAACAATACCATTACTTACGAAGAGAAATTATCGTATTCGAGTCATAGGTGTCAATAGTAAGCTTATTCTTCTATCATCTCCGCTTTTCCCTAAAATTCTGGAATGCACAGAAATCATTACAATCTTACTTTTCCTCCCTGACGCAATCTTTTTAAGTACAAGAAGTCAACTTTATTTTATTCAACTGATGCTTTCTGCAGCATCCCCTGTAAGAAGACAATGTACAGCACATTCTTTACTTACTTGAGAGCGTGGACAATGTCTTTTACAAGATATTTCTGCAAATACACCATGATGTAAGACCAAGATGTGAAAATCTGCATCAGCCAGATCAAATATTAGAATAAAACAGATCCTTAGTCCTTAAGTATTGTAGTAAAGCTTCAAAACTAAAACATCTACACTTTAGACCTGCTCTATGATTTCTGGTTCCCTATCAGCACCAGTTTTAAGCAGCAGTACTAAAGAATCAGCAATTCTCTGGAGAAATCTGGCAAGAAAGATCAACATGGCATGAGTTAGACAAAAAAAAACAGAAGTGCATATACAAAATGGAAAAGAACAATGTAATTTGGTAAACAATGAATACAGTTTCAAGTTTTCAACTAGAAATATATATGCCACTACCATCAGACAGGCTTCCAGATTCAGGCAATAAAACACTGCACTACAGACTAGCACACAAAGGAGTTTGAAAGCCTTCTGGACTAGCCAAGTCTCCAGAAACAATATCGTATGTGACTAAGGAAAACTATAAAAAACAACTGGAAAACACTACAAGGTGAAGATAAATATAGCGCCCTCAAGGCTATGGTTGATCCATCATAAATTTTACAGTATTACTACATTCATTCCTGATATAACATGAAGTGGGCAGTATCTTTGCTCTATACAGCAGGAAAAGGTATAAATCCATGAACTTCACAAGTTAATCAACCGATAAGCAAAGGTGAAAGAAACGCTAATGCATCTTAGGTTCCAAGATACCATCAAGCATCAACCAGCAGATGTCAACATAAATCATCATTCCTATTTCCTACAGATGAAGAGAGAACTCACGGGAAAAAGTCCTCCAGGAGATCTCTTGATAGTGCTGCAATCAACCTACAAAAACAACCACAAAGATGATGTTAAAGACCAAAAAGAAACAGAGGAAACCTATCAAGCGGACACCTCGTAGAGACCAAGGTATCGTGCGAACACTTGCCAACACCACGACAACTCCCGGACACCTCTGGATACATGTCAGACACCTCTATGCAGGGTCCGATAATTATCATTTGGCTTCTAATTTTCAGACACGTAACGGACCCCACTGAAGAAGGCGTCTGACACTTCTGTATAAGAAGTCAAAGACATATACAGCAAAAACGGTATAGCTTGTTTCAGTGGCCATTCTGAAACACAGAATGCTGTCTTGCACTCCGTCTTCTTTCTACTACTTTATTTCCTGTCTATTACTATTTCTTCAGTCTGCCCCTTATTCATTTTCCTTTCTATTGTTCTTTGTTCATCCTGCTATTTCTCTATTTCCTCTTGCTATTTTCCTTTCATGCTGTTACAGTGTGTTTTTGCTGCTTCTGCTCATTCCTTAGATTGTATACAAGCAATTATGTTATAATTGATTGCAGTAAGGTTTTAGTGAATATTTACCCTAGCAAACACGTATAAAGCATACTAAGGTCAGACTCGAGTTATAATTGTTGTCAATATTCTATTCGATTTTACATAGTCAATTAAGTTCCCAAATTCCATCAGGAAGCATCGCCCAAAAGAGCAAGCACGTATTTTGTGATGTTCTTAAAGCCAGGAGATAGAGAAGTCTGTTCTAATCTGTCCAGTCTTCAGCTGACTTGTTATGGAACTTATGCAGCTCCCCGCCTGCCACAGTCAGTCATACATCAAACAAGCAAAACAAAAACTGTTAGGCTAGGCAGGTCGATTTTTTTAGACATTACGGTTTCCAAATTTTGATTATTTGGAAATAGCGGTGTCCAATGTCCTCGTCGGTGACTGTCAGACAAGGTCTCGGTGTCTTTCTGTGCTAATTACAAGTGAATAGATACCAGAATTTATACAATGATGCTTCCCAGAAGACAGTAGTTCTGAGGCACCATGATAATGAACGTAAAACAAGTGATTCTGTTTAACAAAAAGCATCTATGCCTTCAAGTATTTGCATTAGCTAATATTTCCGAAGTAGAATTAGGATAGGCATGTAAGCTTCTTGGAAAATCACTATGAACTGGGAATCCTATGGTGCAGAGCAAACTATGAAAGAACAATAATTCCTTCAGAAAATGGAAATCGTTAATTCTCAAATGAATAATACAAAAGATACATAACGAAATGTTTAAGGGCTGTCACAAAAGAAAAAAGAACTATTTACCCCTGCATTTCTTTCTACACAAATCGTCGACAATGATTACTTTCTCATAAAGAAGATCTTCGGTGGAATGAAATGAAGGGGCCTCTTTATATATATCGCTACTGATATCATAACATTAACTACATATGAATCTATAAACTATAACCCACACAACTATGATCACATTGTAATAGATAATACTTGTATATCTTTATATCATCTTTCTCACAAGTTCCGCTAGTTTTAGAATACTTGGGATCTTCAACTTCTTTTCCACGTCATTTGCATACAATACTACTCTGTGTTGTTCTTCAAAAACAGTATAGTGGTGCAGAGAACACACTGAACTAGTTCTTAATATGAAAAACACCTGAGTATGGGCTCAAGAGACAGTCTCCCTTCGATTTGCAATCTCGATAGAAGTTTTGAGAGTATCAATTCCTTCTGCAATATAATTTGAGGTAGTGTTTGCACCAGTGGCATCATCTCCTCATAAAATGAGATAAAATCCTCGGCAGTATTTAGTTCCTGGATACGAATAAAAGAAACGTTCATAAATTTGTAAACATAGACTAAAAAAGCAGCTATTAACTGTACAAACAGTTGCAACTTGCAAGTAAGATGAGATAAAAATCAGCAGTATCTAATGTCTAACAGTAGCTTGTCCTTTTCCCAAACCTTCTCGACATGAACCTTTAGAAAGGAGCATACATTTGCTGGAATAAGGTGTAGACTCTATTTCCTTTAAAAACTGATTTTCCATATCTAGAGTTATTTTTCATAATTCAAGTAAACGTTAAATGTGTCTTTCCCGCGTTCTGGAGGCTCTCCTGCTCTCGCTCCCGCTCCCTCTCGTACCCACTCTGTGTGACGTATTTTGGGCCATTTGCAACTAAATAGCACAACGTGCGCTTCTCGACCGCCTCCAGCCACGCTACTATTCTCGTTGCTCTTTCTACACTAACTTGTAGATTCAATTATCTACCAATACGAAAAAATATTACAGATACACTAAGAAATAAGAGAATACGGTAATACCCTCCATTGAACGAGGCAGTCACGGAAAAACGAGGAGCCCTCGGCCGGCTCCAACTCGAGAGGGTCGAGGCTTCGAAATACATCGATGTCAATGTCTTCGATTCGCTGCGAGAAAGTCTTGAACTGCACAGACAGATTCAATTGCAATATTTACGTCATAAAATGTTCGGCTAAGCAGAGATTAAGCAACAAACTCGACAAAAAAAAGTAAAATTTTTGAATTCGTCTTGGGAGGGCTTACGACGAAGCGCCTTCGGCCGGGAGACTTGTTCAAGGACTTGACGGCCTGAGCCTGCGACGCCGTCGCCATTGCGTTGAGTAAACCTTGTCCACCGGCAATTTAGCTAAGGGCAGATTACACGAGCTGTAAACTCCGCTATGTTTGTGTGTGTGAAAGAGGGAGAGAGGGCCGAGCCAGGGGAGGCAGTTAGCTTCCAACGCGAGTGCAGCACCGAACGAGAGAGCTTAGGTTTTAGTGAGGGTTTAATAAACCGACCTATATAATAATACTCTCAAGCAATCCGTGACTTTACGGTGGCGGGTTGGCGCTCGGAGCGCGAATTTGACGTCACCGGCTCGGGAGAGAATATTGGGGCCGACATTTTTTTTTCCGGATTTTGTAATCTGTTTTTATTTTTTAGAATTTCGTATTCAGTTCTAAAATCATATTGTGTACTTTATTTTTTTTCGTATCTATTTTTTCAGTTTTTTCTGTACGTTTACCATTTTTATTTTCGTTTTCACCAACTTTTTCAGAATCAATTTTGTATATTTAAAATTTCTACACTATTTGTACACAAATCTTCTCATTTTACTCCTACACTATTTGTACACAAAAAGGATGTAATATGGGAAACAAATAGAAAAAAAAATTTAATAAGTTTATTGTCGTGTTAGTAAGCATATTACAACGTGCATATAATTAATTAATTTTTTGAAGAAGCGTGACACACGAGGCCATAAATAAAAAATGAATACACAAATTGTTAAAGAGCAAGTAAAAAAAAATCAAATTTAAACAACATTGTCATATTACATATGAAATTCATTTGTAAACATACATTACACATACATTACCCAAAGTAAAATTATAAAACATATGGCGACGGCCACACATTAACAGTCATCAAGTGCCTGTAACCTAACACATTGTTGAACGTTACGTAGATGTAAACCAACAATCACTCACGGCGGCAACTATTATTAGTTCAACATGATCTCTCCATATATGATCCGCCAACCCATCCCTGAAGTTGGCCATGCAGTTACACGCTGCCTGAGACAAGTTGGGAGTTTCGAAAATAGTAGCCTCATCTCCATGTACTCGAAGTCCTTCTACCATGTTTTCATCGAAGAGAGGGTCGTCTGGCGTATTTAGACGAATGAAGTTGTGCAAAACAAAAACAAGCGTTGACGATACTATTTTGCCTGGTCAGGTTGTAGTTCGACATTAACTTTAAAATTGAGAACCTGGCCTTCAGAACTCCAAAGCATCGTTCAATAACATTATGCAAAGATGCGTGTTTGTAGTTAAGCATTTCTCTAGGTCCTCTTGGTGCATTCCGCTCCCTCAAAGTCGTGAAGGTGGTAGCGATCGCCACGATATGGGGCTAAATAACCTTCCACATTACTGTATCCACTATCCACCACATAGTACTTATCTGCAAACCAACATCGGTGTATCGTCTTCAAAATAAAATTTGAAGTTTGAAATTAATAATGAGAATATAATCATGAAGCGGTAACTCATTTACTTACTCCGAGGGGGCCAAGGAAAATCAACATCTGGTGATGTGATGACTTCGGCATGAACTCTTGAATCATTCGCACTTCCCTCCCATCCCACATGGACAAATGTGAACATCATGTTGAAGTTACAGGCAGCCATCACGTTCTGGGATATATTCCCTTTCCTTGAACGAAATGCATTCATCTTCGATTTGAGTACAACGGCCTCGACAATTGTACCATCAATCGCCCCAATGCAATTCTGGAAAATAAGGCCAGATTAAATCACGTTAGTCAGCGGTCCAAAATTAATCTAATTTACGAATAACATAGCCTTAACTGAAGTCGGTACCTTGAAGTACGGGTAGTACTTCAAACTGTTTAGTATGTGCGGATCGACGCCGTCCATATCCTGCGGCTTTATGATTAACATTCCCAGGTAACCCAAAGACCGAGCAACTCGTTTAATGATTCGGCGTATGGTATCAAGTGAGCGTTGAAACCGTTCACACAAGTCCCGCATTCGTTTTGTGTGACTAACACAATTCAAAAAAAATGCCCAACGCCTCTTCAACACCGTGTGAGTGTGTGCGTCATCTCTAAGCCATCCATTATCCCTAAGAGTCACTGCCAATGTTCTAAATGCATCTGGATACATCCTCATTACATTATACATCCTAGCCGGATGACCATTCAATAATTCGTCAACATGAGCACTCCCAGTGAGTTCAGACGTATACATAGGCCTTGGGACCCTATCTAATGCTGCACGTCTACATTATATTTCCGCTAACATGTAAATGTCATGAAGGTCATCATCTGACGATGATGTGTCACCATTAGGCCATGCAGCATTGGCTTGCGAGGTTGACATTGCAGTATAATAACAATGCGAACGTTAACTGCAACAACCTGTTGAACAAAATATTTGTCAAGCATCAGGTTACACATACAGGCACGCTAATATAAGATGCAAAATTGCATATATTTCTAAGAGTCAACATTACTATAACATAAAAATCATAATCTACCAAACTGATGATTCCAAAATTGCCACTGATACACAACAGTGGACTTGTTAAACACAAATATTCAGCGCAGAGTATTAGCAGAAAAACCAGACATAGCATTGTATTTCGAAAACACAAATGTTCATCTTAACCAAATAGAGGGTCCTAGGGAGCCAAGGACGCCAACCACTACAAGCGGCGAAAATCGGGGATTTCAACGAACATGATGCAAATATCCTTATCTTTAAAACAGTTCATTGTAGCCACGTATTGCTCTCTAGGAACGTCCGGAATTTGACCAAGTATTTGCAAGCACCTGCTGATACTGTACACATCATCGACGTTGTGCTCTCATAGAAATTTGGAGGTAACCTCGAGCTGATACTTCTGTGCTTTGGCCTTGGAGCACTCCGTCCACGCATCAAGCGCGATATCCATTTTCAGGGATTTGGACTCCTTGGCAGAACGCGCGTTGACGGGGGTACCATTTGACCTACGTTTCGTCCCCATTGACGAATCAGGAATATCATCGTCAATGTCAATAGCAACTTCCCTCTTACTAGACCCTCTGACGTATTCATTGTATTTCTCCCTCTCCTCAGCACTAGTCAACGGTTGCTGCATTGAAGAAAGTGCAAGTTTATCGGTTGTCGTAGATTCCGCGTAAATCAGGACCAAATTGTCGTAATTTGCACATCCCTTCTCACGTAATTGGCTAGCCCCTTTGTTCGCCTATATCAAAACCATCGTAAAACTTGGTGTGTTAAACATATATAGATAATGGGAGTATAACTTTTAGTTAAGATGAGTGGAATACCATTATGTAGTTATCCCAAACGTCGTCCGAAGCAGTGCAAGTCTAGGTTGCGTGATCCCATCCAAACGCAGTGTGATTCCGCAACTTTGTAAACTCGTGATACCTAGTACGCAACCTAGCGTGCTTCGGCTTCAGTTGTGCCCGTTTGAACCATGTGCCAGTTATCGCGAACATATCATTCTCGACCTGCTTCCACTGTTTATCCTTAAAGGTGGAAGACTGATTGGGATGTTTCTTTTTTAACTCTGCCATTAAATTGATAAATATTGTCTCTACACGCATAGGCCACAAAACTTCGTCGCTTTTCTCGTCACCGGAAACCCTTCCTCGAAAACCAAAATTATTCTGAAATGCTTCGGACATCTACGATTATGCACACAGACAATATTCGAGAACCTCACATTATTCCGAATTCAGGTCATGTAGCTACTTTGCATGTATAATAGTTAATGATAACGTTATAATGTGCAAATTAATATACCAATATACAGTACGCAGCGATTAATAAAGATACTCAACATTAATAAAGCGTACACGGCTGTTTAAAAATGTTCACAAATATTGTTCAAATCATATTGAAAACATATAAGAGTATAGTACACGTCTCGTTAAAAACAAATGACAACTAATATGATGCGAGTTCACTCCTCGGGCCACTATTGGCCCTCATCCATGCCATCGGGGGCATTGGGGGAAAGGGTGGTAGAGACTCGTCATGGAATTGTTCCTGAATTGTCCGCCAAAACTTTGAGAAGCAATTGCTAGGTCAACCATGGGTGGTGCTGCCAGAGGAGGTTGTTCGGGAGTTCAATACGTCTTTCCCACCGAGACTTGTAAAGGACGTATGCAACACTTGCATCACTACGTTTACAATATTTTTTAAAAACACAATTGGGAAATCCGGAGACCTGCAACTGACATTCTTCCCATGTCTTGTAGATGCCGGGCCTTCGACCGACAAATACAACATACCAACGAGGCATTATTATCCCTGGCATAAAAACGACATTTACAGTATCAGAAGATTAAATTCATAGCTTCTTTTTATTATTTTGCAGGCTATTAAATTAAGTCTGTACATCTTTGCTCCCCGTCGTTGTACCCATTAGTAGTACTTGCTACTTTACAGAAACTGCTTAAGGGGACTACAAGTACTTTCCTCACTAATTATAGCATCTCAACTACTTTCCTCACTTATTGAGGTGCAATCTGATTTTTGTCTCTAAGTTAGTTTATGGAACACATTTAGTCGCTAGCTTGCCATAAGGAGTCAAATCGGGAAGATGCTACAAGTTTGTATTTAAGGGTGTGATAGTTTAATAGGTATCTTGACAACACGCATCATACTTTGAGCTAAATTTCACCAATAACTCAAGTGTAAGAAGAATTAGGATCACTCAACCGTGATCAATTTATTAGAAAGAAAATGAAAAGAGAAAAGCAATATAATATTATTGGCACTAAAACAAACATGCTTTATTACACAACAACATAAAGCAGAACTTTCTACCTTGCGTACAGTTATCAACATTATACATAAACACCAGGTATCCTAATGAACCAAAACCACAGAAAACTGAGGCCTGTTTCAGCTAAAACTATCTTTTGGGCCTCCGAATCATGTACAAAATCCAACCTTGAACCTCGAAAAAAAGATTCGCAATGATGATTGAAATCAACAATCTACGCTTAAATAAAATTCAAAGCAATATCTGCTTAATCTCTCATTTGGACATGATTCAGAGAAAAAAAGAAGTAAAGAAGGGGAGGGCCGGGAGGCAAAAGACCTACTAACCAATTTCAGCTTTTCATGAATAGGCATAGTTCATCTGTTCTCAACAATATTACTTGTCTAATCGCGGGAAAACAACAAAGCTAGTATAGTCAGATGATTCACTGATGAGATCTTCTACATGATTGTATTTCTCTCCAACAGAGTATCGAGGGAGAACACAATGGTTCGCGAACAATTTTGCTAACATAAATTATGTTCGTTGAAAGCAAGAGAAAATACATTGCAGGATATTTGTTTGTAACCTCTTCTTATCCCATTCATTGTACCTATCATCTCATTTGCCAACATCATCTTAAAGTACTTCAACCACAACCATGAGAGGATCCAATCCCTACAAGTTCAATAAGATGTACAAATACCAGCTGTTTGTAACTTGCATATGATGTTCTTAAGCATGGAATCTCGCCCTTCCCCATCCTAGGGGCTCAAAGAAAGAGTTTGTTTCTTCTAAACATAGAAGGCACTGTATCTCTTACCAAAAAAGGGACTGTATAATACATGGAGACAGTTGCCTGGTCTGTAGTCTCCATGTATCCCATGATACCAGAAGTTGTTTGTTGTTCCCATAGGTGATTTATTTGCTTCTTATTCCTCAAGTTTGTCAATCACAGTTCTGGACCAACTCCTAAAACCTGTAGTACTAGCTTATCTTGAGAAAAGTTCCCAAATACAAATCCTGGTTCATAATTCCATTTCCAAAGACATTTAACTCCATGAAGACCTCCATTCTCACTAGTACAGATCGAGAAATTTTCCTTAAAAGAATCCAGCAAACAACACTATTAAAACCAAAAAGTAAAAACATGTCCAACTTCAATCAATGCCAGTAAACCCAAAAGGAAAAAATGAAACATACTTATCAACTTGGTGAAACTCGATAAGACCCGCAAAACTGTATCATAACTAAGAAGAAACAAATCAAGCAAACAATCAGCGCATATGCTAACTGATTAGGGATGGCAAAAAAACCTGAACCCGCAGATTTTCGCCCCGCCTCTCTCCGGTAGGAGTGGGTTATTTTGACTTTGACCGGATCGTGGGGCGGATATGGTATTTTTTTAAAAAACCAGTAGCGGGTCGTGGGGCGGGTATGGTATGTACCCCAACCCGACCCGCGTTCTGCCCTGCCCCGGTATGCTTACCCTAATTATTTAGTTAATCTTAGTCGTCATCATATTAGTTGATCTAAGCCGTCCATCAGATATCATATATATATATATGCTCCTTTTTTTGGGCAAACCCTAGCCTCATTGTCTCAACCTTCTCACTCTCCACCGTAGTACAACACGATCTACCTTATCGGTGGCGGCTCGCACCCACCCATCTGAGCTACGCGTCCTGCATAAATTCTCCAATCCCGTGGGCTTCTACCCAATTCCGATCGTATTTAAAGGATCTCACACCGTAACGGATCAATCTGATTTCGAAGAGGTAGACGTCCCTCAGATTCCCAGTAGTAAGTCGCCGGCATATCACGCTCTACCCAATTTCATCTACAAAAAGACGGTTTCGAATTTGTTGCGGCATCATCTCTAGAGTAGGAATGATTTCGTGTTCAAAATTTTTGCCTGTTGATGGAATTTGTTCTCCGGCGGAAGACGAGAAGGAGGCAACAATGGGAAGAACCAGTTGATGAATCACATATTTGTTCCTTCCTTTTCTAACGATTTGTGGATGATATTTTGTGTCTTGGTTGAATTTTTGCTTAAGCCTATTTAAGGCGAAGGGTTTCTTCACCTCTTTATTTCTACCAATTCTTTCTTATATTCTTCACATATGCCATTACAGCTCCTCCCAGTGTTTACTTATTCCATAGTCCCTTGTCCTCAGTTTTGTTTACTATCATTGGGTGTGATTATGGCAGCCATAATCACACCCAATGATAGTAAATGGTGATTGTAAAAGCAAGCTACAGTATATGGTGATTGTAAATTGCAATATGTGTACGTAGGAAAGGTATAGTTTGAAATCTCTTTGCATCGTGGAGAAATAATTTTGCTCTAGAATCCGTATCATGCCTTTCGCCTCACAAATTTGAAGCCAATTAGAGTTTATTGACACTAGTTGCTCGCCATTTAACTCAGATAGGGTCGGGTTAGTTTCGGGTTTTTGGCGTGGTACAACGAGGGCGGGGCGGGTTCGGGTTTCCTAAATTCACCTAGGATCGATTATGGTATTTTATATACATAACCCGGTGTGGGGCAAGGCGGGGCAAAATTTAATGACTAGCGGGGCGGGTTTGGATTTCAGGAGATCCGCATCCGACCCGCCCCATTGCCATCCCTATAACTGATCCAACAAAAGAGAAATTAAAAAAGAGAGAGATGGTCATACCTTGAGGAGCTGTGCAGGAGAGGGGACGTCGTTCTCTCCGACGACAGAATGGTGAGTGCTTGTTTCGGAGACAGCGGGTACCAACGGCGCCTTTGTCGTGTTTAGAATGGATCTTTGGCAGCCAGAGGTGGGTTTGATCGGTGCAGTTTCTCCTTTAACTTCGCCATATCTGGGATTGGCTTCTTGAGAATGAACTGAAGAGGGGTTATCCATGGAAATCTGGAGGAGATAAATGGTTAAGAGAGAGAGAGAGAGAACAGAGAAAGGAGAGCTAGCTGGGAGCTATGAATTGACCAACACAGCTGGGCGTCAGAGGTTATGCCCAAGAAATTGTGAACAGTGGACTAGATTCTGTTTTCTTTGACAAGGAGAATACAATTCAAGAAAAAAGGTGAAAACACGTGTTTTCAGCTTTTTTGGTACTATTTGGATTTTTTAATCCAAAACGGAACTGAAAAAACGTAAACATACACAAAAAAAGCATCTTTTTTATCATCATTACAAAAATGAAAACTGAAAAACGTAAATGTACAACCCCTTGGTAGTCCGGGACTACTCATACTTAAGTGGTGCTCACTGGCCAATGGCCTTGCGCCATTTCAGTGAGTGAGTAGGACCCGCGTGAAGTGAATTGGCATGTTGTTCGTGCATTTACCGGTTTAAGATAGAAATATTTACCATGATAAAGTAACCGAGTATACGAGTGAACTAAAATAAGATCAACAAAAACTTGAATGATAAACCCATCCAGAATTAGCTAAACCCAACTTCGTAAGCAAAGTACCACAAAGGAAAACCTAGCAAGTTCACCACAAGTAGAAGGAAGTCCGCAGCATGCTATACAGAAGCTATACAGGATTGCTGATATCCATCACCTGAACGGGATACAAAAGAGGCTAAGGTTGATGCCTGGTCCAAAGTGCAATCATTTCCTCGGGCAATATGCAGCTGTCGATCAAAACCAAATGAAAGCCAGAATTATGTGCAATATGCAGAGCTCAACCCTTAATCTGTGATAGAAATTCAAAGTGAGGAAGGAGCAAAGTCACGTCAGGATAGGCAAGAGAATGTACCCAGTTAAGCCCAAATAACACAGCAGCTATAGAGGCAGATAAAAGATCCTTGGCAAAGAACATATCAGTACAGGCCCCAATTAGGGTCGAACTGGAATTTGAGAGTACTAAGCCAATGCCAAATCCTAATGCGCCCTCAACAAGACTAACACACATCGCACAAAAAAGTGGATTGGAAGGAATAGGACAACCGCAACCAACTGAAGCGAGAATCGGATATAGGGGAGGAAAGAAGTGGACAAACCCAAAATGATCATGTTGCACAGCTAATTGGCTCTGTTTCCAAACCTTCCAAATAGAACATCTGAAGGAGACAGTTGCATGAAAATTATTGAAATCCCTACGTACCCGAGCGTGAAGTCTAGATTCTGAAAAAGGGCTATGTCCAAAAATCACCTCATTCCTAGTTCCCCAATTATCCTAAAAAACTGTAGAGATCCAGACAATACAAAGTAATGCATCTACCCGACGACCTATTGGTTGTGCAAACCAATGTCGAAACAACTATGTAATAGTAAGATTTGGATTACAAGGTTTCCTCAAGCTCAACAATGAAATTTGCCCAACATTCTTAATCCGAGGACATTCCAAGAAAAGATGTTCATGGGTCTCGGAAACAGTAAAAAAAAAGGGGAGCATACATCAACAACCAGATACTTGCGTTTGAAAAGTTCAGAGCGAAAAGGCAACCGTTGATACATCAATTGCCATAAAAACACCTGGAGTTTCTCAGGAATAGGTGATTTTTACAATTGAGTCCATAACTTAGTAGAGAATCCATAACCACACCGATTGGAAACTTGGCCTTGGGCCTTAAAAAATGATAAACAACCTTTATAAAGAAAGAAACGAAAGTGGAACTAGGCCAAACTAGAGCTTCAGCCATTCCAGAAGGTTAGAGTTGAACACGGAAGATCTGAGTGGCAATTTCCAAAAGAAACAGACTAAGAATACATGGGATAGTCCAAGTACGAGTATTTAGAAGAAATAGATAAATTTCCCACACACCAGTAAGTATTTTCACTGGTAAGAAAGCTTGCGTGTCAGAAGATTTAACACTAGGCAACCACCAGTCCATCTAGACAAAAATAGATCGGTCGTCACCCACATGCCACTGCAGACTGTGTTTCAAAATTCTTTGCCCCACCAAGATAGTTCTCCAAACCCAAGAGCAAGTAGTTAAATTCCCAGCTTACGAGTCCTAAAATAATGCCAATTGAAAATTTGAACAACCAAGGAATTAGGCATGGACCAGACTTTCCAAGCCTATTTAATGAGTAAAGCCTCATTAAAAGATCTAAAATCACGAAAACCAAGACCTCCGGCACTCATTGGGAAACACAAAGTAGGTCAAGCTATCTAGTAAATTGAATGATGTGAAGCATTCTTAGACCACCAAAACCGAGTAAAGATTTGATCTAACTGCTTACACACTCCAAATAGAAAACTTATGAACCGACACTATGAGCACTTAGAATAACAATAATTATATTTTACTACACTCCATACGTTGACTAGTGAAATAATATTTTTAAACTCTTTAAGTTTAGTGAAAAAATACAGTCGATTATTGAAACAATATTAATATTACTAAACCCTTTAGATTTACTGGTAAAATACAGTAGATGACTGTGTTTTTTCATAGTAGCACTTGTGTCCTTTAACCAAATAGAACGATTACATGCCATGGAAGGCGTAGCAGTCTATGTACCAGCCTTCGTCAGAATAGTTGCCCAACGGAATCTGTCTCCTTCTTTGTTGCTATTCTCAGCCCCTCGAGACCTTACTTAAGACCAAACCGAGTCCTAAGGCTATTTCAGTTGAAGACTTTATTGCTTGGTACGCCCATTCCTTTTTGCCGATACAGAGACAATTTTGGATGGTATTAAAGATGTTTGTAATTGGATCAAGACGTAATTGCCTTATCACATCCACCTCTCTATATCTGCACCTTCAAGTCAAACACCACAACCACAACCACGCGACATCATTCCACTGTCATATTAGATTTGGGCATTATAAACTTACCAAAACCCACTACTAGATGTCTTACCAACTACCATCAACGATGCTCTCAACAACCATCGCCTGCTCCACCTTAATCACTCTTCTTCCTCCTAACTAACGGTTAACCACTGAGACACACATACACCCTTGTCCTCAAACACTTCTCATCCTTCTTTGCATGACATAAATGCCCACAACCACCACAGACCACCGACGTTGGCAACTGCCAACATCATCCTATGCCACCGTTATTGTCCACCTTTAGCAAATCCTCCAACATTAGATCTATTGTCTTTTTCACCTCAATCTCTTTGAGAATTATTTGTCGTAACCTACCACCATAACACCTGGCGTTGCTATCAAATCCACCGCATGTAATTTCAAGGCCAGGCACAGTCCATAGCCATTGATCATTAACCTCTCATTTCCTCTAACCCAGCAACTGCGTAATAGCCCTAAGAACCAACCACCACTCATCCTCTCACTATAATTACAAAATTGTACGACTCAATGCAACTTTTATCCATCGTCCTCCTTGCCTCTAGATCTGTAAATTAACCCACAATAAGAATGCTAATAACATCAAATACAACAATCACCCACCTACCTTAATTGCTCAAGGGATAGGCCAGTGGGTGTTAAGATGGGTTGGCAGAGGACAGGGTTAAGAGGAGAAAGGGATTTATATGGGGTGGTCATGAATGTGAGGGAGTGTGTGTGTGTGTGCGGGATTTTATATATGTGCAGTTGTGGTTGTTGAAGGCGTCAGTATGTGTGCGCATGCACGATGGCTTGTGTTGCTACTAAAAAGATGTTTCGTGTATGCTTCGAAGCCATAGCCTGGACCGATGACATGCAAGATAGAAAAACAAGTGACCGCTGGGTGGGGTTTCAGGCGGAGAATTCTCCGATACTTAAGTCAGAGCACAACTACGAGATAATAACTCTAAAAAAGCATTAAAAACTGTGTCTTTGTGTGTGTCAAAGTCTACGTGCCTGGGGGTAGCTCCTTTTCTATAGTTGGAGGTAGAAGACCCCTAGTAGGACTAGGTCGTGGGCCAGATATGTTATGATCATGTTAGGATCCTTGAGGATCACATCACTATCTTTGAGGACTCTGTTAGAATCCTAATGAGATAATTATCAATCTCGCAGTTTGACTGAGATTGCCAGGTGTCCCCATTTATTGAGAGTTATATTTGAGTTATATGATGACCCCCACTTCCTTAGCCAAAATGTTTGGCATAGGAAGTTATACCAAGTGTCTTAAGGCATGCGTCAGATTTGTAAGAAATTCTCCATCCGCTTGTCAGGATAAATAATATTTCTCTACTCCATGTGTACATACCTAAACTATTGGGAGCTTAAGCCATGGAACAGTGCCCAAGTAGGGTGCTAGCACTCTAGCTCTTGAGAGCTAGGTCTTAAAATATCGCCTAAGCAAGCTCTTTAGAATCGTCTTTGGGAAGATGAATCTTGGGATCTCGAGATCCTTTAATGGCTGTGCCCCATGGTAGCCTCTCTAGGGAGAGGAAACAAAATTGTGCATGCAAGTTGTTGCATGTGCTTGTACATATTTGCCTTAAGTGTTTGGATGTCCCCTTGATGGGTTTCACTTGAAAATGTAGTTTTCACCTTTCCTTTGGAGGGTGTTTGTTTTGTGCAAGTGTGTTCTTTAGCTTGAGCTAACCACATCATACTTGCGTTTTACTTTGACGCGAACTCTTATCATTAGCTAAGAGCTGGCAAAGAAGCCTCGCACTCATGCTTGGTTGAGTTTTGAATTGACATAGAATGATGGGGGGATATAGTCCCACATAATGCTTTGCCGTTTCACGGATTAAAACTGTAGCTAAACCGTTCCGATAGAACTTGAGCTTTTATCCTGTCACCCTTGGGGGTGTTTGTCTCTTAAGGGACTGCCCTAGGGGGCTAGTAGAACGTAATGTTCTGGTAAACGCCATTGAAGGCTGATGGAGCACAGAGCTCTTGTAGATACCCTCGAAGGTTTGATGGAACATAGGTTCTCGTACGCGCCCTTTAAGGCTAACAGAGTGCGGAGCTCGTGTAAATACCCTTGGAGGTTTGATGGAATTTAGAGTTCTCATACGTACCCTAAGGGCGGATAAAGCGCAGAGCTCATGTAGATGCCCTTAGGGGTTGGTAGAACTTAGAGTTCTTATATGCGCCCTCAAGGGCTGATGGAGTACAAAGCTCATGAAAATACCCTTGAGGGTTTAATGAAACTTTAGAGTTCACTTACACGCCCTATAGGGCTGATGGAGTGCAAAGTTCACATAAATACCCTTGAGGGTTTCACGAAACTTAGCGTTCTCATACTTGTTGTTGCTGTGCCAAATAAGAAGGTGTGGGGCATGGAGCCCGTAATATTGTTGATGTCATAAGTTATAAAGCCCCTCCTGCCTTTGAGAAGGCGTGGATATATAAAGACGGCTTTTCAGCCTATATGTAGGGCACAATCGTAAGAATACCTGTAGGAATAATATAGAAGACCATAATCCATTTGCTCGAGTGGATGAGCATATAAAGCTAGAGGACGTGGAGTCCTTCTGTGCAAAGTGTCACTGATGATCAGTAGAGATAGAGGATGTTATGCCCGTCTAAGCAAGATATCACCGGGTGATCAATAAAGCAGTTGCCATAGTTTATGAATATATTGAGAAGCAACTAGATTCAGTATGCTGGTTGCACGAGCTTGAGCATGCAGTTGTACCAGGCATATTAGCGATGCCATCAGCAGAAATGTCGATGAGTTCTGATTCACTAGATGCGGTGATAACATCAGTGCCTCTATGATTGTAGGACTAGCTTCTTAACGAGTAGTGATGTGAATATTTCATAGATGGAGGCCACTGTATGACCTAATATACCACGAGATGATATATAATGCCAAATCGGCAGGGATGATGCTGTGGAAACCTTAGGCGTGACTTCTAGTTGCAGGGGGCTGTGAATTTGTTCATCACTTATGAAGTGATTCATACGTCACTGTTGATCCTTGCGGGTGCAGTTTAAGCCCTTGCAACAAGAAAAAGTGTGTGACCGAAAAATAGCTTTTGAAGCAATAAAGCATATGAGCTTACAAGTGTAACTATTTTTTTTACACAAAATTAAGAGTGGTGTTCAAACACCACGCCCCGCTAGGGCTTGTGTGCTGCACTAGCAGTCACATGTGAGCTTTAAAAGTCATGGCAGTCGGTAAGACCCGACATGTGACGTGCTTGCATTAATTGACGTAATTGCATGATGCTAGACCAAAAAAGAATGTAGGTCTAGGTAACATAGAAGTGCACAGGGAGTAACCTTTGGAAGGCTTGCTAGCGTCACAAATCGTAGTGCTTTATTTTTAGCGACAAATATGCAATAAAACATATGCCGTTATTAAAGAGTTTGTGCCGCATATTTTAAATAAAAGACATTGTGTGGTCTTTGTTTCCCAGGAAAAGGGGTTCGCTGCTACGCGGAGGTGCCACAAAGGATGCAGTCTGAGTCAGCTTCCAGGTAGGCAAAGTGGGAGACAACAAGGATAGAGTAAGGGCTGAGACCAAGGCTCCCCTGATAGGTTGCGAGGGCTGGCAGAGCCGCACAGGCAGGGCGATGACGAACAGGGCTGACAGTCGACAGTCTGAGTCAAGGGTGCAGCGTTAAGGGTCCGGTGACAAAAGTCCAAATGTGTTTCTCTCACTAAAATTCCTGAGAGAACGGCTTTTTAGAGAGAGAAAGTGAAAATGCTAAATGAGAAAAAGATCCTTGAATAAGCTCCAAAGTCCACTATTTATAGTAAAAAATGTGAATGTGTCTTAATTTGATATGTGTTGTCCCCTGGGAGCGATACTTCGCTAGGGGGGTCCAAAGTATTGATTCTCCGTTGGAATGTCGGTCTCTAAGTTCGTGCTGCCCTGCCCTTGCAATATCTCTCTGCTTGTCTGAGGAGACTGATCATGCCGCGGTAGCATGGTTAGAGTAGCCCGTTGCCCCAGCCACCAGTCCAAGCCCTTATTGAATCCCACGAGGTGCGTCAAGAGACGCGCAAAGAACCTGACAGTGTTAAGGGTTGCCCCTATAGCCAACTTCCAGACAGACTAGGCACGATGCCCTCCGAGGACCTGCTCATGTCCCGGAGTGACCCGGGGGTCATTGCCCTGGTGGTGTCGACGATCAACAGCAACATGAGTGGGCATGGTCGCCGCTTAGTGCTTAGAAACCGTTGCGGGGAAGTCTTTGTGTCGGAGCCCCATGCGAGTGTGATGTTGATGGCTTTAAAGTTGTGCCGGCGATGACTTCAGTGTTGTGCGCCAATCCCGCTGCGAAAGCCGGAGCCCTCGGTGATTGCGCCGACGATGGCTTTAAGCCCATCTCGCAGTTTGATTGAGCCAGCGATGGCTTTAAGGTTATGAGCCCATCCCGCATTTTGATTGAGCCGGCGATGGCTTTAAGGTTGTGAGCCCATCCCGCAGTTTGATTGTGCCGACGATGGCTTTAAGGTTGTGAGCCTATCCCGCAGTTTGATTGTGCCGACGATGGCTTTAAGGTTGTGAGCCCATCTCACAGTTTGATTGAGCCGGCGATGGCTTTAAGGTTGTGAGCCCATCCCGCAGTTTGGTTGAGCCGGTGATGGCTTTAAGCCCATCCACAGTTTGGTTAAACCGACGATGGCTTTAAGGTTGTGAGCCTATCCCACAGTTTGATTGAGCCGGCGATGGCTTTAAGGTTGTGAGCCCATCCCGCAGTTTGATTGAGTTGGCGATGGCTTTAAGCCCATCTCGCAGTTTGATTGAGCCGGCGATGGCTTTAAGCCCATCTCGCAGTTTGATTGAGCCGGTGATGGCTTTAAGGTTGTGAGCCCATCCCGCAGTTTGATTGAGCGGCGATGGCTTTAAGGTTGTGAGCCCATCCCGCAGTTTGATTGAGCTGGCGATGGCTTTAAGCCCATCCCACAGTTTGATTGAGCTGGTGATGGCTTTAAGGTTGTGAGCCCATCCCACAGTTTGATTGAGCCGGCGATGGCTTTAAGGTTGTGAGCTTATCCGGCAGCAAGGGCCGGAGCCCCTCCGGAAGCATGTAACATCATTGTGGTGCTTGGGTGCGGTGCCTACATCACGAGGCATTGATTGTGGCGCATGGGCGTGGCGATGACCGTCGCAGAGACAATACTTGGTGCCGAGGGCACGTATCATGACGATGGCGCATTAGCGCGGCGACGAACGTCGCGGAGCAATACTTGGTGCCGGGGGCACGCAACATGAGAAGGGCCGCACGGGCGCGGCAACGAACATAGCGGAACAATTGGTGTTGAGCGAGCATTGTAGAGAGCGCGGTGAATGATGGCGGGATTTAGGAGTGACCCCTACAAGACAAAAGGGTGGCCGACCCCCTCAAGAAGGGGTGGCCGACCCCCTTCAATAAGGGGTGGCCGACCCCCCATAAGACGGGGTGGCTGACCCCCTTTGAGAGAGGGTGGCCGACCCCCTTCAAGAGGCGAGCCCTTTTTCCAAGCGTTTGACTGTGTTGACGTCGCTGCATTGGTGATGCCTGTGAATGCTCGAAAGAAGATGCGCTTTGATCGGGTAATGGCGTTGAATAATTGACCATTGATTGGGTGATGTGTCCCATAAAGTGGGTCCCTTAGCGGGCCCTGGGGTGCGACCAGAATAGGGTGTGAACAGTCTTAAATCCAAATAGTCTTTTTTGACATGTTAAAAGCTTCATGTTTCAAAATGTGTATGGCCTAAGTGGAATAACTGAAACCCTTTGGGTCTGAAATATAAATACACATTCTTCGTAGGCAAAAAGCTAATGCTTTTTAAAGAAAATGGCATATGTTAAATAATGAAGACCCAGTAGGTCTACAATATGAATATGCATAATTCAGGGGTAAATGCATAATTCTTTTAAAAAAGAAAGAGTGCACCTTAATGAATCTATCTTTTTCTGTAGCAACCATTTGACCAGTGAGACAGTGGTGCACCATCAAGGCGACACAATGGAGGATCCGACAGCCATTGGTCGCGACGTTGAGACGGTGACGGTCGCGGTGGCGTCAACTGGAAGGATGGGTGATAGAGCAATAGTGGGGGACTTTGCGGTCAACAATGGCAGATATGTGGTGAGGATAAAAGGTCCCTAACGGTGGTCGGTGGTTCGATCTAGAAAAAAGGCTGACCCGGTTGTTGGGACACGAGTTTGGACAGAGACATGAATGCCGTCAGTTGTGGTGGGTCAAATTTGAACTAGACGGCGATGCGGTCGGCGGTTGGATCTTAACTAGATGACAAGGTGGCCGACAACGTTACAGTGAGGCGGCGCCAAGGTAGGGCGACGGTAATAGTGGGGCAGCGCTGCTTCCCCCGACGTTGAAGTATTGATCGGCGCAATGTTGACGAAGCGATGTTGTCACTTTCACGAGCACTGTTGACTTCGCTGCCAGTGAGGTGCCGTGATTTTTGTGATTCATGATTGGAAGCGGCAGTGACAGCGTGGCCGGTCTCGGTTTGTGCCCTAATTAATAGCATGGCGTTTGCTTTTCTGCAACCTAGTTGTGATGGCGTCGGTCACTTTACGGTTTTGGACGGTGCAGATTGGACAAGAGGTTCTTCTGTCATTACTTTGACGGTGACGAGAGGCTGTCACTGTGGCAATGATGATGGTGTCCGCGACTTATGGCGGATAACCATAGATTGTGTCGGATGACGGTGGTGCCTTTCCAGTGGCTAGGGTGGCGCATAACAAGGGTTGAACAGCGGCCGACAATGACTCTGATTTGGAAGCCGGTAGCTGCACAACAATGACACGATGCAGCGGGGGCGACATCGCCAATTGGCGCTATCGTTGATCACGGTGGTGGCATCTCGATGGCGTGGGTCTGATGGTGGTGCTACTTATCTTCCTTTTCTCTTTTTCTTTCTTTTTTTTTCCTGTTGAGTTGTTGTGATTGTAGCCCCGGAGTGGCGGCAGCAGCGCAAATCCTGCATGTGGCTACAGAGACAATTCCCCATCGGCGGTAATGCGGTCATGGGATTACGAACGCTGTCGTTGACCTGACGTTGTTGACGTGGCCGTCATGGCGTCGAGGCGCGATGTTGGGGAGTGAGATAACGGAATGGCGTCATCACCGTTACTCAACTGTGACGGGGCTTCTCGTGATGACAGTAGCCCCTCTGCTGGGCTTTGTCACCAATTGTTCATCTCTGGTCATGATGATACACCATCGGTGATGGTTTCTAGTGGACGGCGCAACGTCAGAGGCTGCACTGATTGGCGCTGGCGCCGTTTGGGAGGTGATTGCGTTGCCGTTTCTTCTACTCTTATATTTTCTTCTTTTATTTTTGGTTGCCATAATAGCCACTAGAGATTCATGGCGGCCGGTTGTGGCCTGGTGGCGGTGTATTGCGAATGATGACGGTGGTTGGCGGCCTTACAATGGTGGCTGACATTTGTGGCCTTCAGGAAGATATTGGAGTGTGATGCTGGCAAATCAACACCATTGTCATTTGCTCGCGGTGGACGGCGCTGAGGGTGCTATTTTTTTCTTTGCTGTGATGTCAGCATCGTGTATTAGCGTGCCTTACGGGTGGTGCAGATCTGGAGCTCGACGATGCGGTGGAACGGTCTTTGGAGTTTGTGACAGTTTTGTCAAGTAGAGTTGTCAAAAGGGCCTGGCGGCCCACGGGCTGGCCCGACCCCGTGGATGAACAGTGGCGGCCCAATATATTAGGGCTTTGGGCCTGGGCTTGGACCAGGCCAAAAAATTCAAGAAAAAAGCTCGGGCCAGGCCCGGCCCGAAAAAGCCCGGGTTTGGCCCTGCCCGGATCTGGCCCAATTCCACCATTTTCAAATTCAGATTTGCCCCCCTTTTCCCCCCAACGGTTTCATTCCCCTTTTTTCCCCTAAATTCCACTTTTACCCCCCAACAGCAAAATAACGGCTAGTTTGGGGGTATTTTGGTCCAACTTAATTTTTTAACTCTTTTAAGGGTTTTTACACTCTTACCCTCCCCAACAACTATAAACGGATAGTTTTTAGGGGTATTTTGGTCTTTTGTGAAGTTTCAAAAATCTATAAATTCACACCATTTCTCTCTAATTTTTCACACCAATCTTCTTACTCTCTCTTATATAAACATTCTACATTTCTACAAGCTTTGCTACTATTTCCCTCTCCAATTACTACTCTTGCTAATTACTACTCTTATTTACTAATTAGTATTCTTACTAATTATTACTCTTGTTTATTAATTACTAACCACTCCTCTTATTAATTTGTTACTCTCTAATTCTTTTGTCTAGTAATTAGTAATTAGTGAATTTATATTTATCAATTACTATTACTAAATTCTTTTTAATTACTAACTCTCTCCAATTTTGAATTACCCTTAGTGATTCATTTGTTACTCTTTAATTCTTTTAATTGTTATTTCTAATTACTAATTACTGTTCTTATACTTGTGTATTTAGTTACTCTTACTAATTTTATTTTCCAATCTAGTAAAAAAGTTTAGCGTCAAATATGGCTGGATTACTGAAGAAACTGAAGCGTGGATCATCATCACGAAAAACATCATCATCATCACAAGCACCACCACCAGCACAAGCGCCAGCACCACGGCCATCACAAACACCAATCCAAGCACCACCACAACCATTCGTTCCTGGACGAATGAGTACAGGCTGTATGATAGATACCCAAGCCAATTGGGAGTTCAATCAAAACATTCCAGATTTTGAATACACGCCTGATCAAGACCCCCCGCATTATAGTCAAGGACGCAGCTCGGTTGGCGAAGCTACTACTCCGTGGCATAATCTTAACCCTATGCCTGGTCATGATGAAGAAGGGCCGAGCAATGCCTCCGGTAATGAGCCAGAAGTCCAAAAGGGGAAAAAAAGAAAGCCGAGTGTTGGAATCATTTTGATGAAGTTATGGTGGACGGCATCCGAAAAGCTCGATGTAAGTACTGTGCTAAATTATTTTCGTCTGGTAGTGGTAATGGACATCTTAACAGGCATTACCCTCAGTGTGCACCTCGACAAGGCCACGTCGAACCTACCCAAACGCAGTTATCTTTTGACGGTAAGTTATTTGTTTATAATCAGCGAGAGCAAAGAGACGGTCTCGCTGAATTTGTTATTCACGATGAACAAGCCTTTTCTTTTGCCGATAATGCTAAGCACTCTAGATATATGAACACATACGTTCAACCTTTGTACAAAAAGGTTCATAGAAACACAACTAGATCCGATGCACTCCGACAGTATAATGCTGCTAAAGCACGCCTGATCGATTATTTCGATAAATTTGACGGTAAAGTTAGTCTTACTTCTGATATTTGGCAATCTCCTTTACTTTTGTTAGTTATACTTGTGTGACGCCCATTGGATTGATGCAGATTGGATTATGCACAAGAGAATCATCGCTTTCGAGCTCTTTCCTTTTCCGCATGATGGAATGAACATTGCTACTATTATATTAAAAGCATGTACCACATTTAAATTAAAGGATAAGATTATGAGTATTAGTTTTGATAATGCTTCTAACAATACAGCTGCTGTTGATGCTTTAGAGGAGAGCCTCAAACCTGTACTTTCTGGTAAATTATTTCATGTTCGTTGTGTTTGTCATATAATTAATTTAATTGTTCAAGATGGTTTAGCTGCTGCAGGAGATATTCTTGTCAAAATGAGGGGTATGACAGCGTATGTTAATAGTTCGAGTCCGAGAACACAACAATTTAAAACGTTGTGTGTTCAATATAATATGCCTCGCAGGAGAGCAGTTACAGATGTGGTCCACAGGTGGAACTCTACATACCATATGCTTTTACACATTCTGGCATACAGAGAAGTCTATACGCATTTTCTACTAACCTTGTTCCCAGCCGGCTTGCCAACTCAAGAGGAATGGCAGATGGCCACATACCTAGCTGAATTTTTGGAGGTATTTTACACGTCTACCAATTTATTGTCTGGTACGTACTATCCCACCTCTCCTCTCGCTGTAATAGAAATTCTCAAGATGGCTACAATGTTAACAAAATGGAGATATATAGGACCCTTTAAGGAAATAGTAAAAGTGATGGATAAAAAGTTTAATAAATATTGGAGTGAACTGCCTGTTGTTTTTGCTGTGGCTACTTGTTTAGATCCTAGGTTAAAGTTGCATGGCGTGAACGTCTCGATACAAGAGATATCGAAATTAATGTGCTACCCACTAGAGGACACAACCGCACTTACAGCGAAAGTGAGCAAGACATTTGAGGAACTGTTCAACCTCTATCGTAATTCTGCTGACGTGCGCGGACGAGCTTCATCATCGACTGCTGAGAGGTATTATGCGCCATACCTTAAGGGCTTTGAACATCTAGTAGCAAGACAACTACCAGGTGAAGGTACTTCTAATTCGGCAGGTTCGTCTACTTTTTCCTCTTTTAATGAGATTGGTGTATATTCAAATACTGATCATTATTCTGATTTATCAATGCAAGAACAGGTTAATTTTAATTTGTTAAATTTTTGGAAACAAAATCAAAACATGTATAAAACTTTATCCCAAATTGCACGGGATGTACTGCCAGTGCAAGCCTCCACGGTTGCTTCAGAGTCGGCATTTTCAGCGAGCGGGAGGGTTTTGGATGACAGGAGGAGTCGTCTTAACCCCGAGTCGCTCGAGCTATGTGTATGTTGGAAGGATTATCTTGATGCGAAATACCGCGAGCAAGATAAACCGATTGATGATAGGAAGAGCAGTGACTCGGATGTTGAAGTACTTCCGGATGATTAGGTAATTTCTTTTTATTTTCCTTCTCTTAAGTTTTAAGAATAAATTTTTTCACAAAATATAGTTTTTTTCCATATATATATATATATATATATAAGTTTTTACAAGCAAGATATATATTTTTTCGTATATATAAAAAAATAGGTAACTTCGCCTGTTTGTTTACAAGCAGCCGGTCCCAAGCCCGGATAAAAGGAGGAGGGCCTATGAACACATTTATCTTCAATGTATATGACTTATAATGAAATAAAAGGATAATGATTAGGTTCGTTAAATTGTGAATATTGGACATGTCTAGAATATATGAAAGAAGAAATTTAAAATTGAGAAATGTAAATGAGTGGGAGAGAGAGCAATTTGCTTACATAATAACAAGAATCTTAGTCATAGTACTACATTACAATTTGCTTAAATAATAACCAAATTTATTGTAATTAAAGCCTTTACTTTGAATAATAAGAAAATGCAAAAAAAAAAATTGGGCCCGGCCCTAGATATTGGGTCTAGGGCCAGGGCTTGGACTGGGCCCAGATTTCCCCCCAATTTGGCCCGACCCGTTTAGCAGCCCCACTGGCCCGGCCCCAGCCCGTTTTGTTGGAGGCCCGTTAGGCTTGGGCTAGGTCGGCCCAAGCCTGGCCCATTTGACACCTCTACATAGGCCTGCCGGCGGCAACTTAATGTGTTTTTAAATTTTCTCTTTTTTGCGACCGTGATGACAATTCAATTTGGAGATTGGTGGCGGCGGTGGTTATGTCAGTGGTTCTGAGCGTGGCCGACGGCAGTTTAAGTACGACTATTGATTTTTCTTGTGATCAAATGACTAAGCTAGCGGGTCCAACGGATGGCGCCAATTTGTTGTTACTAAAAATATGTTTCGCGTATGATCCGGAACCTTAGCCTGGACCGATGACCTACAAGACAGAAAACGAATGACTGTTGGGTGGGGTTCCGATAGAGAACTCTCCAATGCTTAAGTTAGAGCGTAGCTACAGGATAATAACTCTGGAAAATATTAAAGATTGTGTCTTTGTGTGTGCCATTGTCTACGTACCTGGGAGTAGCCCCTTTTATGTAGTTGGAGGTTGAAATATCCCTATTAGGACTGGTCGTGGGTTAGATGTATTAGCATCGCGTTAGGATCCTTGAGGATACGTCACGATCTTTGAGGACTCTTTTAGAATCCTAATAAGATCATTGTCAATATCCCAATTTGACTGGATCACCGGGTGTCCCACAATTATTAGGAGTTATATTTGAGTTATAATAGCTTGGTTCAGTGATGATGGTGGAAGAATGAAAGGCACTGAGCGTTGCGGTTGCAGCGACTGTTATTAGAGATTAGAGTGAGAGTTAGAGAGCGATACGTTTTTTAAATGCAGTCTTGGCATTTTTAGACAGAATGGCCATGCCAGCCAAAATTATTAGATGGTATCATGGAACCCTAACATTGAGATAATCTAATACAGTCTTTTCACTTTTTCGGATACTGGTGTCCCATTTTGTCAAAAGCAGTTATGTTTTACCGCTAAACTCAAGGAGTTTAATGGTATTATCATTTAATTATTTAACCTCGGTAAAAAATTCTTAAATTAAACAGTTACAATAAAAATCTTTTCAGAACTAAATTTCAACGGCTTTATCTGCGAAACCACAATTTCTCTTCTTATCTTCTCTGGGGATACCAAATGAAACCAATAAATATATATCTTCCTAGCCTTGAATTGTGTGCAAATCTGGTTACATGTATGAGATTTCTAAGTGTTGATTTGGTTTTGAGAGTCACGAGACGCGAATTCCAGAAGGATGGGCATGTGGATGGCTAGTCTTGTGACACTCGCGAATGCACGACCCTAGTAAAAATAACAGAAGGGTTATGGACCAAGTCTAAGATAAGATTATAAAGGGTAAGAGGATTATTTGAGAGTGTGGTACGTGTGTGGTTGAGGTTTCTTTGAATGACTACCTTTCTTGATATTTCTCTCATTCTTTTTATATTGTCTATCTCAACTTGGTTTCCATTTGTTGGTTCTTCTCTCTTGGGTTGTTCATGTTCTATATTGGTGTAAGTCCAGTATGAATGCTAAGTCTTGGCAGAGAAGCTTACAAAGAGGGGCCCATAAACCTTACATAGTAGTTGATGATAGTAAGGCGAGTCCCAGTGCATTGTCCCATGCCCAGCCGTTCTACAGTGATGGTTGAAAGGTAGGTTTTGCCACCTCCATACAAAAGTAGCTTTGAAGACATTCCTTTAGGGATGGCCAATTAGAGGGTGGGTGACCTTTTCCCTTATTATTGTGCCATGTGTCACGAAAGAGGGAGGGCAGTATGGTGTATGAAAAGCAAAGTTTTGGTATTTAGTAAGCACGATTCTCTTGAGGTTTTAACCATTATGAACCTCTTAGCCCTAACCATCCTAACATTTGTCCCCTAGATCACGCGGGACCTTATCTTTGGGGAGTCGAGACTGACCTTATGCCCAGATGTCGTGAGGCCTTACTTCAAATTCCTCGAATATGGGCCTAACAACCTACACTTCAGAATTAGTAATAGGGATGACATTTTAGAGATTTTAAAGATAAGGGATACTGGATCCTCGAGGCTGATGCCTTTGGAGGGATTTCTTGGCTGTCAAGTTAAAAGTAGCACTTCTCTTTTTGGTCAACTGGCCATGATGGGTCAATGTTTGCCGCCTGAGCCATTGAAACCTAGTCATGATTGGATCTAGTTCGTCAGATCATCCTGAACATTTAGCCCCTGGCGACCTCAGGGGTCTCGCCTCGAGGTGACCCTTAAGGTCATTATCTATGGCGTAGTCCTCATGCCTCTTACTTTTTTAGATGGTAGGAGCTATCTTTTGGTAGATTTTTGTTTTAAAATAGGTTTGTTGAAAAGAGGCAAGATGGGGACTCCTTCAGAGCCTTCTTCAGGATGTGCGCGTTTTGCTTCATTAAATGCAGCATGCAGTGATGTGAATGTTCAGCGACCTATCTTTCGAGAAAGCTGCGAGCATTCTTTTTGGCATCTTTCTCGGTGGCCTTAAAAGTTCAAATTGCCCCAACTGTCGTCTCTTGGTATATTACCCTCACCTCTTTTCTCTTTCTTCTCATCGTTCCTTGGTTCCTGTGTCTTATACCTTTCTTCTCCTTAAGATTTTCTTCTTCTACAAAATCTACAATTTTCCTCCTTATTTTGGGTCTTATCCCCTGAATGATGAAGTGGAATTTTTTTAGTGGATTTAGCTTATTCTTAAGTACGTTAACATCCCAGCTAAAACTAATCTTCAACATTCTTGAGAGTACCTTTGCAAATTTGTTTTTGGTGAATTTAAGATTTTCAATGGGTAACACTTAAAACATTAGTTGACACATAAATCATACTTGAAAAGTCAATGATTATAATCATCAAAATCAAGAATGTAGACCACGAGATCAACATGAAGCACTAATGCATGTATTGCACTTAAAGGGTGTAATGAACAAAACAAAGTTAGTGAGGCTCACGATGGTATCATGAATGACCCTGGTGCAAATTAGGGAAGATGAGGAGGAAAAAGTAGCAATGAAGTTATACTTAAGCCACATTTAATCTACTAAAAATGAAGTAAGCACAATTGTTACTCAAAATAGTGCTACTTCGGGGAAAGGATGTCCAAACGAGCTAATATTTTCCTTCTAACTTTCTTGTGTGAGTGTAGTTTGAAGTTCTTTGTGAAACTACTACATATACCTCCTTGTTACTCTATGTAGGGAGGGCTATAGCAAGAGGAAGAGATAAGGGATATACAAGTCGATAAAATAGGGGTGGACCGAACAATGTTGGTGATGGGGTACTTTAGGGTATGAAGTTGAAGAATTTTGTGAATGGATAAAACAATCCAAATGGTCCATGTGTTATTGGTCTTTTGGGGGTTTAGTCCCTGTACTATGAAATTCATATGAACAGTCCACAAACTATTTAACTTTAGCCCGTTAAGTCCTATTTTCCGCGTTCTCTATTTTTAGTCGTTACTCTGCCCCACTGCGGGGGAATTTTTTTGCGTCCTCCTTGCATTTCAACCTCCACCACCTTCCAAATTGCTATTGCAACCAACCACCATCCAACTCGATGAAAATGCCAACCACCACCATAAAAAATGTTGTTGTTGCAAACCACACCATCCATAACGCCGTCGCCCCCACCACCATCATCCAAACAGCCGATGCCCCTCTCGTTGTGCCAATCTTCTCTAAATAAGGGCTTATGTGATGAACACAATGAACGAAATTTTTGTTGTTGTCGGAGTTTAACATTGATCACATGCCCATCTTAAAAAAAGGATGCAAACACAATCTCAATTAATTTATAGCAACCACACCCACAAACACAACATAACACACACACACACACACACAAACATTTAGAGTTGGACAAAATGGGATAGACCTTTGAAGTTTTTACACCCAATCTGCTTTCATAGCTTAGGAGAAGGGGGTGATAGGCGACGATGGTGGTGGCTTATGGTGACAACGACAGTGGTGGTGCATGGGTCTTGAGGCGGATGGTGTCTCACTGTCGTTGTACTTGGTGGTAGCTGATCTCATCAAAATGCATGATATGGACAAGATGATGTTGCATAGTGGGCTGTATGTTCCATTAATGGTTGATAATGGTGGAAGGGGGTGGCAACGACGACGGTGGTGGAGGGGTGGTAGCGGCTATGATAAGAAAGAAGAAAAAATTAGGGTTTAGGTTATACTAGTGTCACATTGTGGAGTTACCCGTGATAAAAAATACATCTTAAGTTTTGTTAGGGAGGGCATTTTTGTCCCCAAAAAAAAAAAGAGATGAGGAGTCTGAAATGGGAGGAGAAAAGACAAAAATGCTCTAGCAGTGCACTAATGGCTAAAAATAAACGAGAGTGGATAAAAGGACTGAACAGGCTAAAGTTAAATAATTAGGGATATTCATACAAATTTCATAGTACAAGGACTAAACCCCTAAACGATTAATAGTACAATGATCGTTTGGGTTGTTTCCTCTTATGAATAATAGGGTATCAAATTTTATGGTGTTGGTGTGAAGTTTTGTTGAAGAACTATATGAAGAGTTTGGCGTGGACAAATTGAAGATTCATTCCGTAAATTGAATTATCTTGCGAAATACAGCCTACGAGATTTTGTGGTGCTCATGTGAAGATTTTTCAAATAAATGTTTGAAGATTCTTGGTTGGACGAATTGAAAATTCATTTTGCGAAGGAAAGTCCATAAATACAAGTAATCTTAATAAGATATTTCTTCATTTAGAATTTAAACTTCGAATCTATATTTGTAGCTAACTTTATGTAGTAACTGAGTGACATGTCATAAGTGATTAGTGGCTAGTTAGATTCTGAAGTTCGGTCTATAAGATGTTTGATGTTACATTCGATCTTTCAGTGTTGCATGTTATGATCAATGACCATTTAGATTATATTATTTTAGCAAGTAGAACTCTTGAAATTTTGCATAATTCACCAACTAGAATTTTCCTTAAGTAGCATACAAAGACAAAGTTTGGTCTTCCATTTGCACCCTCAGGTCTGGAGGAGGTCTAAGCTTTAAACTCATGCAACCTGTCAACCTTGCCTTACTAGAAAAACTGGGATGGCTTATCATCTCCAGCTACAATTCCCTTCGGATCCAAATCATAAGCTTTAAGTATGTTCGTGGAACCCCTTTTCTGGACCACTCACTAAAGAAATCATTATCCCAGGTATGGAAGGGAATCTGCTAAACAAGGAAAATCTTATCCAAAGGACCTACTTCATTATTAGAAACGGTGCCTCAACAAATATTCTGCCTGACCCTTGGATCCTTCACTCTAAAACTTTAAACCTCCCCTTTCTTCCCTCCAGCCTCCAAACATTTCCCTTATTTATGATCTCCTCTTAAAAAATACAAATCTCTAGACTTTCCCCAAATTTGCTTCTCTGTTCACCATTATGATCATCGAAGCCATCAAGAAAGTGTCTCTTTCCCAAAAGAGTACCGAAGACACCTTAGCTTGGTTACCTCTAGCATCATGTAAAATTCTTAGTCAAATCTGCCTTTCTAACAGCTCACTTAAACCAAACCACCACTGCCCTCAATCTTCCTGCTCACTTTCAAAAACATTCGTGTAAATCCAAAACTCTTGAATGCCACAAAAATTTTATATGGAGAATAGCTTGTGATATTCTAAACCTCAAAACCAAGCATAATGCTCTTGACCAATCCATACACCCCATCTGCCCTCTTCGCTGCCTTCATCACTAAACCATTCTCTATCTCTTTATCCAATGTGACTTCACTCGACTCCTATGGCTATTGTCCCTCTAAAGTTTCAGACCACACCAAAACCTCCTAACCATGGTTAGAATCCATCCTCAATCCTATTAGTCTAAAAGGGAACACCCTTGCTCATACACCCTATTTCTCATTAACCCTTTTTGACATACTTTGGTTTATTAGGATTAAAGCAATCTTTGAAATTTAAAGTCTGTAACCCCTTGAAAACCTCAAAATTTATCAACAACAGCTTCCATAACTACAGCGCATCAATCCTCAAATCTAAAACCTCAAATGGATCACCCCCCATTAGCAGCCTCCCTTCAGGGCTGGTGGAAGATCTACTCCAATGCAACCTTTTGTCCACAAGGATCATATGCTGCAGCTATCTGTCACAACTTAGCTTATGCAATCTTGAGCATGACAAGCTTATGCCATGCCTTGGTCCCTAAAGCGGCGGAAGCTAATGCAACCCTCCTTGCCATCAATTCAACTCTAACCCATAATATTCTCGACCAAATCATCTTTGAAGGAGACACCAACGACACTACCAATAACCATAGAGACCCCTACTCCCACCCTAACTAGTCTTCAAATTTAGCCATTCAAGATGCCAGATGCCTCTATTTTGGGATATTTCGCTAATTCCTAACTTCGCAGTCCACAATCTAGAGGCAAGGATCCTTTTGTACAATTCTTTTGGTTTTGTTTCACCTTCGTTTCCCCCTTTGTCTATTATGGAAGACGGTGGAACACTAATGTGACTTCTTCCTTTAATATAACTCTATTATAAAAAAATACAAATATTATAATATTATACCTTTAATTATGTCATGAAAGCAAGCATGAAACACCCTATTAAGAGTATTTTTAACAGCTTATTGGTACTTGCAGTTATATTAACTCTATCACTTAGTTCTTCTATATACCCTACTTCTTCAACTTGTCTTCCTGCACTTGCTTTTTCTCTCCACAAGTTACTTGAGGTTGATGTTTCTAAATCTTCAAGGCTTCAATTCAAATATAGGGAGAACAAAAACCACGGTTATATTTTGATCTTCCCGCACTTATAGTATCGCTTGTCTTTGTTTTGATTATTTTCTATTATTCTTATGGCACATACGGCTTCACAACTACTGTACACTGCGTATTTTTGTACCTTGTCTAGTATATTTAGCTTTGAGTCATGCATTTCTCGATGGGTGCATCATCAAACTGATATTAGCACAATATACATGGTAGTTAAACAATACAAAGAACAAAGTCAATTTTGTGTTTGAGCCATTTTTATTATAGGGGTATCGTAAACATTTCATATCTGGATTATATAAGGGTATAAGAGGCAATATGACCATTTAGAAGGGAATCTTTACTGACATCAATGTGCCAGTGCTTGTTAGAGAGGTATGTAAAAACGACAATGGAAGCAATTAATCATTTTTAGTTACATGGTACTATTTAAAAAACGACATGGAGTAGTTTTTTTTTTCCTTTAGGGGGTGGGGCGGGGTGTTGTATATGTAATTTTGGCCGGTATCAGGAGATGCCAATTAATCATATTTAGTTACAAAAACTACATCAAGCCTTGCAATTCCATGAACAATGGTACAAAGTAATTTATTATTTACAAACTGCGTTATTGAGATTTGAATTTTTAGCCTTTATGGGTAGATTTTGAGTATTTAGCCTCTTTCTGATATCTATATCTATATCTATATCAATATCTATCTATATCTATACTACATATAAAAGTATGAATCTTGTAAATCGTTTTATTCTATTTTTGCCTTTTCGTTAATCACTTCAATAACAATTCTACCATTTCATAAATACTATTATTATTAATTACTAATTTTATAATTATTTTTGGTTTTGCCCTCTACTATTTATTTCAGTGACAACCCTATTCTTCCTTAATTAGTTTTTTTTATAATGTGTTTAATGAACATTATGTCATAAATTTAATCTACACCTACATTTACACATTAAGAAACAAATTGTGTGGTTGCAAAACATATATTTATATGTGTGTGCGTGTATTTTTTTTACCTATAAAAGTATGAATATTGTAAATAATTTGTAAACGATTATGTCCTCTGTTAATTATGTCAATTACAATCTTACCCTTATTTTATTACTCCCTTTTAAATTTTTATAAAATTAAAAGAATACTGGGTAATAAATCTATTTTTTAGTTGAAAAATGAAAAGCGTGATGAGAAAAAAAAAACAGAATAAAGAAATTCCTTTATTATTCTCTTTTTAATTTGGTTAAAAGGAATTAAACATTAAATATTGAACTAGTTAATGGGAACTGTGATTTTTTTCTCTTGCATTTTTAAGTTAGTAAACAATTAACCAATTAAAAAACTGGAAAACAAAAACAAAATAAAGAAACTGAAATACGTGAAAAATTAATTAAGAAACAAAAAATTGTTGAAAACACAAAAATAGGAAAAAAAAAACAAAAAAGGGTTAAATATGCATAAAAAAAACAAGGATTAAATATGATGCCAATTTGAACTGAAAACATGTTCTGATATTACAGTTGAAGATCGAGTGTTTTGCATTTCTTATCAATGAAATGCAAAACACATTGTCTTGAAAATTATAAATATTAACCATAAACTATTTTAACAGATTATAAAAACAAAAACGTAGATTCATTTTTTTAATTTCTCCATTTGATTTTATTTTCAGCAGTACCATGGAACATTTCTTCAATCCAGAAACCTATAAAGAATATTTTCAAACATTGAACTGATTACAATTGCGAACATCAAATAGACATTTCTTGTAAAACAAGTCACAAAGAAATAAGAACATAATTGACTTACATTTTTATTTTGATTCCAAAAAAGATAATGATCATCTCAAACATTACTCTCGATTATATTCACGTACAACGCAGTGCTCTATACTAATATAAAAAAATATATAAATATAAAAGAAAGTAAACATGGGGAGGGAGATCGAAAGAATAATACCTGCAAAGAAGACGCCACGTGAAGAAGGTTTATCTTTAAGGTAGATTAAAGAAAATCCAATTAAGATTATAAAAGACAAAAAAAGTGATTTAACCGAGAAAGCACAAGAGCATATTTAACGGAGTGATATTAGGTAACCGATTACACTTTTAGAAAAGTAAAATAAAATAAAATAAAATAAAATGTGGGTCGTTTTCAAGTTCTTTCCCGACGTGATTTTGATTAGTAAAGACAAAAGATTTGCAAAAACTTACAAATAAATACGACAAACTCCTACGTTAACTTCGAACACATACAGTAGTTATAGTTATTTTTTATAAATGAAAAAGTAAAGGATGGTTGGTTCAATCAAGAATTTTTGATCTGACTTCAACTTGTGCAACTGGTAGTTGCATTTGGTTTGGTTGCTGACTCACAACGTCCACGAAACCATGGATCGATCGATTGCAAACCAGAGTAGGCTGGCTAACTATATATTATGCCGATCTACTTTTTGTAGCCATTAGACTCCGGATGAGAAGGCCTTCCCTTTGGAAGCCAAACAGAATGCGGTCGACCCATAAAACGACCACCACCATCTAATCTGTAATCCAATCTAATCTTTAAGCCAAACACGATCAATCTGCTGCCCCCAACCCCCCTCACGGGCTCTCTCTCTCTCCCTGCCTTCGTGCACACGCCCACTTGACCATTTCCTCCTATTCACGGTTTCTTTGCTTCACACAAACCCAAATCTACATCCCCTAAAACCCTTTTCCTCTAATTTCAAACATCCGATTTTACATTGATCAACTCAGCTTGTCCGAATCAGTTTGGTCATTGGCGAACACAAATATCTCATACCACCGGAAAATTAGGGCTTCATGGCCGATCGAAGCCTGGCTGTGGTGAAGCCCGTGTGGATGAAGCAAGCAGAGGAAGCCAAGCTGAAGAGCGAGGCCGAGAAAACCGCCGCCGCCAAGGCCGCCTTCGATGCCACCTTCAAGGACGTCTCCAAGACCGGCACCGCCGCTGCCAACTCTTCCGACAGCGAGCTGGAGGAGGAGGACCTCGCCAACAAGCCGATCGGGCCGGTTGACCCCGTCAAGTGCTCGGCGGCGGGCACCGGCATCGCCGGCGGGACCGCGTGTGCGCCGTCGTCGTTCGTGGTGGTGACCAAGGACTCGGACGGGCGGAAGGTTTCAAGGGGGGGCGCCGCAATAAGGGTTAGGATATCGCCCGGGGTTGGGGTTGGGGGCTCGGACGTGGAAGGCATTGTCAAAGATATGGAGGACGGGACGTACACAGTGACGTATGTGGTGCCCAAGAGGGGGAATTATATGGTTGATATCGAGTGTAATGGCAAGTCCATCTCCGGTAGCCCTTTTCCGGTGTTTTTCAGCTCAGGTAGCGTATTCTGACGCCTGTTACACTTTATTTGGTCGTTCAAAGCTTAATCTTTTGTCGTAGGGTGTTTGGATGTTTTCTTCTTAATTTATGTTTCTTCTCCTGCTTTGCTTGCAGTTATAAATGTTTATGTACTGTTTTCTGTGACCGAAAGAGAAAAAAGAGAAAGGACTAGTTTATAACGTTTATTTACTGCCTCTTATGAATGGAAGGGATTAAATAAAAAATAAATTATAGTCTTAATTCCAAAGCAACAGCACTTGCGTCTACCTTTGAATGACTTCGTGAAAGCCATATGTACGCTGAAATTGGGCTAGGCAAGTAAAGAAAAGGTGACATTAACAGATGCATACAGCATGTTTTTAGTGGAAGTGTTGAGTCTTTTGGATATTGGCTAGAGTTTCTCTTCTTTGTAAGTTCATTTCCTGTACTGCATGAAATTCATCTTGTATTTTTGACCAGATTTGTAAGCGAGTTGTCCTTTGACACATATTGTAGGTTTTGACTTTTGAGTTGGTATGGCTGGTGAATAATGTTGGGTTTTTGTTTATATTTTTTGCAGGCACTACCGGGACTGGAGGTTTGCTAGGTTTGGCTCCCCAAGCGTCGTTTCCTAGTCTTGTTAATCAAACCATGCCTAACATGCCAAATTATTCTGGTTCTGTTTCGGGGGCCTTCCCAGGATTGCTTGGAATGATTCCAGGCATTGCTGCTGGTGCTTCAGGTGGTGCAATCTTGCCTGGAATTGGAGCAACTCTGGGTGAAATATGTCGAGATTATCTCAATGGACGTTGTGCGGGTACTGATTGTAAGTTCAGTCACCCACCTCACAGTTTGCTGATGACTGCATTAGCTGCCACGACAAACATGGGGACTCTAAGCCAAGTACCAATGGCTCCTTCTGCAGCTGCAATGGCTGCTGCTCAGGCAATTGTTGCTGCTCAAGCCCTTCAAGCCCATGCGGCTCAGGCGCATGCACAAGCTCAGGCACAGTCCATCAAGGACTCTTCTGGTATACTTGGGTCCTTATTCCTCATCCTAATTATGATCCATATACTTGTGAAATAATTTGTAGCTATTTTCTGAACATAATTTGTTCAGTATTTGTAGTTATCAACACAACATTTCGTTGCTGCTTCTGCGTTGTTGACTATATTTCTGTTATATATAGTGCACTTCCTTATTTTGCCTGTTGATATTCTGCCAGGATCTTCAGATAGAGAGGGGAAGGCTGATTCGCTGAAGAAAACTCTGCAAGTTAGCAACCTCAGCCCACATTTAACAGTGGACCAGTTAAAACGTCTCTTTAGTTTTGCCGGCACAGTTGTTGAATGTACGATAACTGACTCGAAGCATTTTGCTTACATAGAAATGTCAACGCCTGGAGAAGCAACTGCTGCACTGGCATACAACAATATGGAGCTTTCAGGTCGTCCCCTGAATGTTGAAATGGCGAAGTCACTACCTCCGAAGCCTGCTATTCTAAATGCACCCCTTGCGCACTCATCTTTACCCTTGGTGATGCAGCAAGCCGTTGCCATGCAACAAATGCATTTTCAGCAGGCTCTCCTATCGCAACAAACAATGACTGCCCAACTGGCTGCTAACCGAGCCGCAACAATGAAGACTGCAACAGACTTAGCAGCATTGAGAGCTGCGGAAATAAGTAAAAAACTGAAAGCTGATGGAATTGTGATTGAAGACAAGGAAACTGCTCGAAGATCTAGGTATTTTCATTATCTCGTTGTGGCATTGGTGATTTTTTCAAATTCCCTTCAGTAAAATCTATCTCGTCAATTACTCTAAAGGACCTATTCATTCACATTTATATACGTGTTTGTGTGGAAGGAAACCCTAATGATTGCCGCTCATGGATCCATAGTTATTAAAACTGTATAGATATTTAGAATTTAGACCAGATTTCACCGATAAAAAACGAGTGTTCTAGCTAGCAAAATGGGGATATCTAGTTGGTTACGCCATGAGTCAGCTTCATTTTCTAAAATCCAAAGAGCAATCACGCTTTTGGAGTGAATCAGCTTCCACTTTGTGCCGAAACAATAAAGGATATAGGTTTAAGTGGTACAAGCTTCCTGTATATAAATATGAAGGGGCTCATAGTTTATTGAGTTTGATCAGCTTCCTCTTTGTCCCAAAAAACGTGAATGAGAGTTCAACTACCAATTTTGAGGCAATGTGTAAATTTTTTTTAAGCCTATTCTGTGTTATATGAGGATTAAATCTCGTAATTGGTTGTAACGGTTGACCCAAAAACTGTACAAGCTTCCTGTTTATGCAGCTTCTTTGTTCCGTAAAAGTGAACGAGAGTGAAACTACCAACTTTGAGGCAAGTCTATGATTTGCTTAAGCCCATTTTATGCTATATGACGTGTAAATTACTTGGTTGGATGTGATTGACCCAAAAATTGAACCATTGACTGATTATATGTCTGGCTAAGTTCTGATGACATTATATATGCTGACATCATCATATAATAAGTTTATCAAGGATATTCATTTCTTGGATGGGTTGAGATGGCGATTTTGCCTTGGGCATACCATTCTCAAATTGAGCCTTTGTTGTTGTCCCTCAATTACCATATAGTGTTCATATTTTTTTGTCACAGCTGTGGCACGAGTATTTCAAGTTTCTTGATTCCGTTTTTGGCATGCATACATATGTATATCATTGCTCTATTTTTGGACACGTGTATATATTGGTAGATTGATATTTGCTATACAGCTTTCTTCTGTGTATAATTGAGTTATATATAGCATCATTTAATCCGTCATAGTTGATTTTAGCAGTCTAGATGCTCTTTTACCAGTCTTACTGACACTTGGTGTTTTTACCATTTTTAGTTTTGTCCGAGGCATGAATAAACTCCTGAGTAGGCTGTTTTGATTGGCTTAGACCTGTTGTTGCCTGTGCTCAAAATATTGTATGCGTTCAGCATGTTCAAAATATTGCGTGTGTTCTTTAGCATTCATATCTCAGCACAATTTTTGACATAATGGCACTTCTTAGACCGAATTCCTACCATCAATATACATTCTCGACTACCATCCTTGTTATGGAGGTGACACTATAGGTCACTTTGCTAAGTGGAGTCCGTTGCCAGGCTCTTTGTTTTTGGACACTGTTTCCTAGATTTAGTAACAAAAATCTATATCTCATCATGTGGTGATGTGGCTCTATAACATACCTCTCTGGAAAAGTTCTGAAAAGTGGATATCGTTTGGTATAGAAATTGCAATCTCTTGCATCTTACCCTGAAGAGTAAAATGTCCTGTAATTTGAACTGCATGAACAATGTTTTTCTTAGACGCTGTCTAGAAATATTCGTCTCCGTAGCTTCCTGTTAAAATTTTACTGTTATGTTGTTCAAAGAGACTTCTGTTGTTGCTCTTAATTTGCTAAGAAAATTTCAAAACTAGAGTAAACACCCGGCCAAGTGTTGAGGATGCAATTTGATTTTTGGGATTTTCCATAGCATTTGGATTGAGCAAAGAATATCTACTTGTAAAAGATACTTCATGTGGAGTTCTCATTTATAATTATAACATTATGAAGTATTAGCCATGCTGGTAGAGGGAAAAAAAAAAGAAGCTGGTAGGGAAAAAAAAAACAAAGATATATGATGAACCGGGGAGGAGATTCGTTGCCAAAATTCTACTCTAGATATCTGAAGTAACCTTTTTTTTGCTTAAATATAAAATGCTTGTGTGATAATATATTTTTGCTTTATTTCATGGATTTTTTTAATCTATCAAGTATCGATTTCGACACTTATTACCCTTGGGAAATGAATGTAATCTTTCAAGACTTGTACTTGCTGTTCTTGGTTATAACTAGTATCAGAGTACCACTGGAAAGTTAAAAAAACCTATAAATCTATTGATTGTGCCCATGCCTTAAGACGTTGCAGACACATACCAGCACCCAACAATTGCAGCAAATTCATGGTTGTGTCTGGTTTATGTAAGTTATACAGTGTATGTCTTGTTTCGGACTTAAAGAGTAAAACGGGGAAATTAGGGAGGAAGAACTTGATTGCTAGGAATTTATTTGAGAAAATGTGGGGACAAAGTGAAAGAAAAGGGTTCATGTACCGAAGCAAACTAGTCTGAAACTGAGGCTTTAGTATTTTACATTGCTTATATTCGTAGTATGTCGATTTTCTCTCTCAAGTTCATATTATTTAGGAAAGGGGCCTAAATAGGGTGTCGGGAAAAATCATTCTCGACTTTACCCTACAAAATATGAAGTACGGGTGCGGCGTTGCGGTTGACGCACCAACATTGGGTGCGGGGATCAGGTGCATGCCCGTAATTATTTATTTTTTCCAATTGATTTGTTGAATTTGGGGTGCGGCTCCAACACAACCGGGACATGGTTGGGGCTTGAGGGCTCAAACTCGAATTTGGGAAGAAATTCTTAGGATTAGGAAATGATTCGCGACCTCCTGTTTCTGACAATCTGTACAGAGAGGAGAGAGTGAAGGAGGAAGAACAAAGCAACGCCTGTCGATTGGTGACTGGCTAAGAAGCACGGACTCGGGTGCGGATACGCGGATACGGCAATTTTGAAAATTTTAGGATACAGGTACGGCGGGGATATGACAGATTTTATAAATATATACATTTAGCATTGAATTTCTAAACAATTTGAATCTCTATATGTATTAGATATTTGTAGAAAGCATAAATATTCCAACTAAAGAGTGGGAATTTGTAGAGTTTAATATGTTGCTTCTTGAATTTTGAAGTTTTTAACTAAATTGGTGATAGTTTGTTAAGTTTGGGCTGTTTTGTAAATATTAAAAGTGCATAACTGAACACAATGAAGTTTGTATGTGCTGTACTATTATTTTCTTTGAAGTATTGGGGCTGATTTAATAAGTTAGGGTACAAAAATGAAATAACAAAAGTGAAGTCATTTCTAATTACTTCAAGCCACAAAAATAACATCGTATAGGGTATTAGCCATTAGGGTTTCTCATATTTCTTCCAGCCAAAGCGCCGCACTTGGTTCGCTGGTGGGATTTCCTCCTCCTTCGCACTCCGCAGCGCCGCACTTGGTTCGCCGGTGAGATCTCCTTCTTCTTCTTCTTCTCCTCCTCCTCCTTCTCCTCCTCCTCCTCCTCCTCCTCCTCTCCGGTCTCCTCTCTCCTCTCCGATTCTTTGCCGGTGGTCACTGGTGGTCACAGATCTGCACGGTGGTCACAGATCGGCGGTGGTCAGAGGTCGGATAAGCACCCGAGCCGCACCCGGTATTTAAGAAATTAAAAAAATAAATTAATAAAATCGGACACGCACCCATGCCGCACCCGAGCTGCACCTACACCTGATGCGTACCCGGTGCAGGTGCTTCACCCCAAGTGCCGCACCGGTGCTTCATAGGCGACTGGAAGTTGGTGATGAGCGTGTTCTGCTAGGAAGCATAGACTCCGGTGCGGGTGCCAATACGACACCGATGCAAATACTCAAATACGTCATTTTGACAAAAAGAAGATATGGGTGCGGCGGGGATACCACACACACACACACACACACATATATATCCTCTGAAGCATGGGTGCCCTTACAAGGGCGAAGCACTGGCATTGGGTGCGGGTGCTGGTTGGATGAGGCAAGGGTGCGTGTCCTGTATTTTTTATTTTTTCCTAAATAGCGGGTGCGGATCCGATACTTATTGGATGGAAATACAATTTTCAAGGTCAAAACATAAAACAGAAGTTTCTGGGTCAAATCCTAAATAATAAAACTTACCTAATAATTGGCAGATCCTTTTCGGCTAGGGCTTGATCAGTGTGTAGGGGAGAGACAGAGAGAGACAGCAGCGAAGTAACTAGCCACCAGCATGACCACTAGCGATAACGACGGCAACCATCGGCGACGACGGCGACAATCCGCAACCACCGGCTATGGGGACCACCTGCAACAACCGGCGACGAAGGGGGACCACCCGCGACCACGCCGACACTCAGTATTAGGAGCTGGTTTATTCTCCTTCTCTCTTCTTGTTTTTACTTGTAATTTTCTTTTCCTTTTTGTGAAACTCGGTTGGGATTTATTGGGCTGACCAACAGTAGCAGGTCCGATTTGGCCACATGGCACTGCACAATCACATGCAAGCCCCCTGATTATACACATGCAAGCCCACATGACCAACAGTAACAGGTCCCATGCAGTTACATATGACCCCAACATTAACATGGTTAAATTAAATTGCACTATGTATGCACTTCCTTAAAATTCAAATGGTCTCTGTTTTGTTTAGAAATTTAATACTAAGATACATAGTAAAAAGATATATAAAAGATTTTCCGTATCCTCGCCGCAATCGTATCCTAAACTTAAAAAAAAACTGTATCCGTGTATTTGCACCCGTGTCGTATCCGCTGCTCAACCGTATCCGTGCTTCGTATATGGTATCTGTTTGTGATAGAGAGAGATTTCCTAGCCATTTTTTTTATCACCTCCCCTAGCCAATTTTATATGTGGCTAGAGGAGGTGCCAGCCTTTTTTATGATTAATTTAAGTTGCTCCCTTTAATCACATAAAGAGAAACATTAATCTTTTCAACGAAATTATTGAGAGTTTGTTAAATTGGGGTGCTGTTTTGTAAACATTGAAACTGTATAGCTGAATATAACGATGTTTATATGAGTGTGGGTATTACTAGCATTTCTATGCAGTTTTAGGGGTACTTCAGTTGATAAGTTAATAAATGGGTATCAAATTAAGAGAAGAGAAAGTTGGAAAGTCACTTGTAGTTGTGGCGTAGCATAGAAACAAATGTTGGCAAGACAATAGATTTAAATACAGGTATATTCTCCTTGTTCATCTTCGTTCTTCTTCTCCGGATTTCTTCTTCGTTCTTCTCCAGATTTCACTCATGACATGCTCGTCGCCAACTTCCGGTTGCCATCACCAGTTGCCTCTTTCTTCTTTTTCTCTCTCCTCTCTGTCCAGGTTGTCAGAAACCCTAGGTCGCAAATCATATGTTGACCCTGAGAAATTCATTCCACATTCGAGTTGAGCCTCAAGCACCCGGTGCGTGTCCCTGCCGTGTCAGAGCTGCACCCAAACTCCAGCAAACTAATTGAAGTAACAGGTTTGGCTCCGTGTGCACCGGAGCCAAACCTGCACCTGATCTGCTCCCGGTGTTGGTGCGTCGGCCAAAACGCCTTCATAGGTGTCCGTCTGTAACAACTGCGTGCGGCAGTGAGTGATTTCCGAAGTAGAAGGATGAAGAAGAAGAAGAAGGACGTATCTGAGCTCTATTGTCTTGGGAGAAGAAGGAGACAGCTCTCTTCTCGATGTTATCGATGCGGGCTTCTATTGCTAGGCAACCAAGTGACTTTTCCTACTTTCTATTCCTCGATTTACCCACTCATATTAACTTATTATGTAAAGTAGCCCCAAAAGTTTATAGAAGTAATAGTAATTCCCAAATACAAAAACATCATTACACTCAGCTATACAATTTCGACAATTCCGAAACAGCCCACCAATTTGACAAACTACCTCATTAATTTGGTTGAAAGAATTAACCTGTTGTTTTTGTGATGAAAAGGGGCCATTTTTATTAATTACTGGTTACATATTTGAGGATGGTTGGCATAAAAAAGGCTGGTGCATTCTCTAGCCGTATGGCCCTAGTAGAAATATATGATTTGCTAGAGAATTTGTTACACGAACAAATAACATTTATGTAAAGTTATATTTGTCGTATCCCCTTCGCATCTGTATCCTCTTTCTTTTTCTTTTTCTTTTTCTATCCACACCCGCACTGGGGTCCGTGCTTCCTAACTTGGAAAGAACTTCTATTCTTGGCTCGGTAGGAATTGTAATAAAAGGCCCCTAGGGGGTTGTGGTGGGGCAAGGAGATGGCAGGTATTTTAATCTACGAAGCAGAACAAAAGAAAAGGTTCAGGACCTAGAAGTAGGTAGGCAATATTAGTTTGTAATGCTTCAAGTAACATAGATTTGCTCAAGCTCTCTTAGCCAAATCTAGGTGTTCCCTTCACCTCCTTTTGAGAGACACCTGTTTCCTCAGCCAGTATGGCACCTCCTGTCTCTGACTTCCTCTTGATGGCATTGGATGCAAAAAAGAAGTTGAGATACAGGACAAAATGAAGATTTCACCTATTGAGATTCAGGACCAAGTTAGAAGTTCACTGGTTTTCCATCTTTTTCAGTCTCTTACATATGGAGGATTGTCTGAATTGACACATGTTAATGTTTACAGGTCACCATCCACCACACGAGCAAAGTCAAGATCCAAGTCAAGATCTCCTGTCCGCTATCAACGAAGGCGGAAGTCTCACTCTCTCTCACCTCCATCTCGTCCCTCAAGAGTTTATAGATCCAGATCGCCATTAAGATCTCGTCGTTACAATGTGTATGATAGGCGTTCATATAGGGACAGTAGGGATGTCGTTGACAGAAGTAGAGGGCGGGACTCAGGCAGATTCCGCGATCGCCAATTTTCAGTTTCCAGGAGAAATAGGAGTAGGAGTGTGAGCCCTGCTAGAAAGTCATTTCGACATGATTCTTTATCGCCAAAACGTCGTCGAGAAAGTCCAGAACACAAGGTAAGGAAATCGTCTCGTACTGGTTCCAGATCTCCAGGGCACCACAGGAGAAGTAGATCACCACCAAGAAGTGACGATGAAGTAAGACCGAAACGCAGAAAGCGCTCTAGGTCAAAATCCGCGGAAGTTAAGCATCATTCACGTGATAAATTAGGTGAAAGCAGGGATGAAAAGTCAAAGCACCGTGATCGAAGGCATTCCAGGTCAGTCTCGTCAGATGGTAAACATATCAAACAAAGCAAGTTGATAGCAGAACGTTCTGATGAAAGTAAATCAAAACGCAGCAGGCGGTCCAGGTCCAAAACTCCAGAAGAGAAGTACCACTCACGTGATAAAATTGACCGAAGCAGAGAAGGGAAAACGAAGTACCATGATAGAATGAGGTCCAGATCAACATCTGCAGAAGGTAAGCATCGCAAAGGGAGTAGGAAGTCCCCAAGACATTCCGATGAACACACATCAAATCTCAGAAGGGGCTCAAGGTCAAAATTTGCGGAGCATAAAAGTGGATTGACTGATATTAAGATAGATGAAAGTACTAATAATAATGTAAGGCATCAGGATAAAAGACACAGAAAATCTGATCATTCTATTGAGGAACCTGATTTCAACTTTAAGGATCTGGAGATAGTTAAGGATGATAAAAAGTCAGCATCAGTTAGGGAAGCTTACGACTTAGAAGATGGAAGTGATGGAGCTAATCGGAAATCATCTACAGGGGATGAAAGTGATTTTGAGAGATCTGAGGCTGCCACTAAGGAGCCACATTATGCTGAAGAAATATGAAGCGAATCACGGAGTGCTGTGAATTAACAAGTTCTTATTGGAGATTGTGACAGCTCTTACATCTACAGCGGAACTTGGTTTTTTTGAGAAGCTTGTTGAAATTCACCATAATTAGAGACGTTCCAAGTTTCCTGGAGGAAGAGATCTTGGTTCCTGGAAGAATGGGCTGTCTCTTTAAGGATAACTTGGTGTTTCTTTTGGTGCTCAGAATTGTTGTGTTTTGGTTCCTTATGCAATAAAGACGCTGTGGTTGTTTTTCTTTTGCAGGTACTGGGAAGAGAATGACTAGCATGTCTGGGCTGGTCTTAGTATGGTAAAAGTTTGTGCAGAAGTTTCCCTTGCACTATGTGGACGAACCAATGTTTTAACAAACTTCTTTATCGGCTTGATGTATGTTGGACTACTACCCCATCATTAGGTAGTAATTTCTTGATGAAGTGTCTATTCAGGAGTTCTTGTGACTGCATGTTATGTTATTTCCTTTGTATTTATGTACTTCGATTGAGATGGCATTCATTTCTATTTTAACTTTTTATTTTTTTTCTCATATTTCTTGAATTATGTTGGAGCGTATTTACATCTTGAATGGTTTAAGGGTTTCTTAATTGTGAGTATCTGCATGTAATTATATATAAGGAGGTTAGCTTGTCCCATGCATTTGCTTCTCAAAATTCATTGCCTTGGACCGATTAGTTCTGTTTCGTCATATTTTTCCTTTTTCACTTGCGAGTTAGGAGGAGTAAGTGTAGTATTTGTAGGGCTTTACTTCGATTTAGCTAATAAGAGGCTTCCACATTGGTGTGGTGGGTCCATTATATTCCAAACTAATGCAGGTTTTGCGGCTGGGTTCTTTTTGTGCTTTAGCAGATCAAGTTGCCACAGTTGTATAGTCTGAATGCATACAAAGGTATGCAGTTTGGTAGTTCACTGAGAGGAGCTTTTGCTATTAAAGCGTGTTGAAAACTTTTGGGAATGATCTGACTTTTGGCAGAAATCTGTTATTGTGAAGTTCAAGCTTCTAGTGTATGACGTGTTGTTTGACCTTGTGCCTTACTTCCTTTTCATCTCTCTCTCTCTCTCTATCTCTCGCTCTCTCTCTCTCTCTCCCCTTAATTTTTTTCTTTTTTTGGTTATTTTATTTTCTTCTCTATTTTCCTTTTTCAAAGCTATTTGGTTAGGTAAGCTATTTTACGGCTGACTGCAACCAGATGTTGCGGAAATGACTTGCGTCAATATTGCATCATGTTGAGTATGACCAGATTCTCTAACTGCTGTTAGATTGAATATGGTTTTGAAACAGGTAATTTCTTTGTGGTATCATTCATGTTAGTTGTTTTGCCAAAAAAGTTTATTGTAAATATATGTGCATGCATGCTTTAATCATTTTTGGGTTTGGATCTGCTCTGTGCCTCTTCATGTCCTTTATTCTTCCAATATCTAGTTTAGTCTAGTATAAAAGCGTGTTGATTAGTTTTTAGCTTCCTTATTTGGGACCAAAAACCTACAATACTGCTGCTACCTTGTAGTGACCGGTGCCAAAGTCAGCCTTGTTATTGTGGTCTTCTTAATTATGATCAAGGCTTCTGGTCAGCCTTTTGTAGTTTTGGGACATGTTGCTGAACATTTAGAAATTATATCGCAGTGTGCTCGCATATCGTTTTCGCCAGTTTGTGTCTGAAAAATGATGCCTTGGGTAACATGCGACTTCTTTGATGATAAGTAGCAAGTGGTATCTTTCTTTAGGGGATGATATCCTAAACCTCTTGAGGTTAGGGGGTATCTTAGTCAACTATATCGACTTTCAAAGTGCTACTTATCGGTCCGAAATCTCGAAAATTTATAAAAGATATGCCCATCCATTGTAATACCGTAATTCATGTTTTTTAACTTATATCAGCATACTATATTTATAGAATGCCAATACAGGACCTATACTCACCGGCTAACTCACTACTTTTTCATCCCTTTCCAGTAATTGAATTGCTACAACCACACCCCAAGCTTCGAGCCCGTATCTACAACTCAAGGTCAGGTGCCTAAATCCGTAAGCACCACCAAAGGTTGCCACGGATTTCTTCACTAATTCCTTGAACTCATAGCTGTTTGCTGCCACTAATTCGCCACCTAACCTTGATCTCCAATGTGGAAACATTGACATGCTTCATTCACTAAATAAATTATAAGATACCGATAGGCCATATGGAAAAACCAAAGCAGCAAAGAAGACACGGACAAGAAAGAATGTGGACTTCTGTTTCATTACCATTAGGGCTGTATACGAATCGAGTTCGAGCTGAACATGGGTGTGTTCGATCTCGGTTCGTTTAAGTTTTAGCATGTTCAAGCTCGGCTCGAGTTCGTCAAGAGCCAAAATATTTTTGTTCGAACTCGGCTCAAGTTTGTGACGGTGAAACTCGGGCTCGGCTCGTTCAACTCGTTTAAAAATTCGAGCCAAACTCGAGTTCGGAAATTCGGCCCGCATTCGTGTTCAACTTCAATCAAATCCCTAAATTTACTCAAAATCCTCAAATTGTTCAAACCTTAGTTGCACAAAGCGGGGACGGGAACGAGGGCGGGGGAGCGTAAGCACCAAGAAGAATCTAAGGTTGGGAGCGGCTTGAATAAATAAATGAGTAAAGAGTATTATCATTTGTTTAGTATAGTTTACATAGCCAACAACAACAGACAATGAGGCTTTAAGGACTTGGAGGAGAGAAATAAGGAATTGAGTTGAAAATGGCTTGATTTTCAGGTATTCTCTCACTTGTTCCATGCATCTCTATCCAGCTAACGGGATCGAGTTCTCATATTAGCTTGGGACAAGATCCCATTGAGCTCTTAACTTGGGATCGCAAAAGCGAGTTTCCGAGAGAGAAACGTCACCTTATTAGGAGTTTCCTGCAACTAAGGTTCAAACAATCAAGCTATTCTCCAATAATAATTCAAAAACAAGAACGGAGATACGAGGGATGCAAAATAAAAAAAAGCTGTAAAACAAAATCTCAATCGATCGATCGATCGGCGATGAATCTTTATGAATCAGCTCCCTCTTCAAGCCCTTGGCTTTGCAGCTCGAAAACATGCTTGAATCAGGCGACGCAGGTTGAATTCGGCCACACATGTTGAATCCGGCGACGGGCGAAGATGGCGGCAAAGACGGATAACGTGATTACCGTCTGTGGAGAGAGAGAGAGAGAGAGAGAGAGAGAGGGGTTGTGTGCGACGATCTGTATGTGTGAGAGATCGAGAGAGGGGGCTGTTGTAGGATCTGTGTGTGAGAGTGAGAGAATGAGATAAGGGGAGGAAGAGACGAGGGAGAGGATGCGGCTGTGAAGAATCTGAAGATATGAGAGATTTAGATTTAGGTTTAGGTTTAGGTTTTAGACTTTTGGTTTATATATAGTTAGGGTTTCATCTTGGGCTTCGTAAATTAAATTTAGGGGTTGGGCTCTATTTTTATAAGTGGGCTTGGGGTTTTGGGCTACTTAATTTTAAAGCCTGGCCTCCAGGGTTAAATTTTAATTTATATAGTTTATGTATATATTAACTCTCAAATATATTATAATTAATTTATTAATTAGATGAGCTGTTCGTGAACAAGTTTGTGAACATTTTGGAGTGTTCATGTTCGGCTCGTTTAATAAACGAGCCTAAAAACTTGGTCATGTTCGGTTCGTATATTATACGAACGAACATGAACGAGTTTTTAAGAGAACGAACCACGAGCCGTTCGTGAATGGCTCGGTTCATTTACAGCCTTAATTACCATTGGTGCTGGTGAGAAGGATTTTGAGTGAGTAAATGGTGGTTTTGGACATAATAGGATTGCAACTATATGTCTGATTTGAGGGTTTATCATGGAATTTGAGTTTGTGCATTAGTAGATAAGACTTGAGGGGTATTGTTTGGCTCTGCTATTGAATACCATAGTAGGGTCAGGGCGACAATTGCAAGTCAAGGTGAGTGACGAGTGGGGTGGAGGTGCACGTGGCCTTGAAGGTAATTTAGAGAGAAAAAAGAAGATGGATGTGAGAGAGAGATGGTTTGTGGAAGAAGATTGGTTAGAGAGAGATGGTTTGTATTCATGAAAAATGGCTGTGGATCTTGTTGATTGTGGGAGGAGAGGGTGTGATGGTTAACAAGGAGAAGAAAAGAAATGAAAGAACAAGATAAACAGAGAAAGAAAAGAAACTTGATGGCGTAGATTAATTGTAGAGATTAGAGAGAGACGGAAAATTTAAGACAAAGTGAAGGATAAATAAGTCATTTTATAAATTTGCTACCTATCTGCATACCGTTCTGTCAAAGGATGTACTTGATATTTCAGTGTGTCAACGCTATGAGTGGGATTATACCTTAATCTTTAGGGATATTAACCCCTTTCTTTAAAGGAACCAAAGGGAGTAGCTTCATTAAGGTGAAGTGGAAATAATGCTCTGTGCTTGTATTCCAATCCTCGCACATTTGATTACCATTTTTTCCCCCCTCCCTTCTCCCCCCTAACGGTTTGCTTGTCCACTGCATCTGAATTTTCTTTCTTCCCATCTTTCTCTCTCTTGCCTTTTTTTTTTTTTTTTGCTTTTTTGGTTCCTCCTTTTTCCTTGTTTATAGGACGATGTGCTCTGGATAGGAGTAATTGCAAATTATTGCTTCTCAACAAAGGGTATGGACGAGCTGTATGGGTTCCACCTGTGGATATGTTGGATGTCTCCCCCCTTCCCCTTCCCCGTGCCCTCCTCCTCCTCCCCTCCCCTACCTACCGCATTTTGTGCGCATATTCTAAAAATTCTGCAAGGATGACTGATCTAGATAAGCCCGCCGCAGAGATTACGGCATTGTTTTGCCATGTTACCCAAGTTTTAAGTAGCTGGGTGCATCGTTGTAGGTCTTAGCGCGACTTCTGATCAAGAAGTCTGATACTTCTTTTTTGATGCCAGTTCTGATGTTAAGGTGTATCATGCTTAAAGATAAATAAGAGAATGGTAATGTCCAACACCAGTTTCAAGATATTTCTTGTCTGAGGTTAGTTATGTCATGTAAAATCTCCTGTCTTTCAAGCTGTGGACATGTGTATCCCAGGTTATTAGAGGTCTTTCCCATCTTTCAAGCTGTGGACTAGGGGTTATACTCCGCATCAGTTTATGATTGCGCACTTGTATTCTTGCAGTCCTCTGTACCTCTTAAAGCCTGCCTTGGAATGTTTTAAGTATCCTTTTCTGAAATTCTTACACCACAAAAGTGTTGTAAACTTCTTTTTTCTTTTGATACAAGTCGAGAATACAATAGACATAAAGAGCATTGTTAGCAGCGTGCAGGAAGTTTAAACATCATGACATTCCATGATTTGTACATAATTTACATAGACCCAAAACGAGGTAATTATAGGTCGGAGTGTACCAAGACGTCATCTACTCAGTCCCGACATCTTCTGTTCACCCTGCCCAAATCCTGTTTTGGATCCAAGGACCCTAGTTAGGTTAGTGCCTGTAGAGGTTGTATACCCCAGTTTGTAAAAGACTGGTCTAGACAAGATTAGCTGTTAGTATCATTTCTTGTAGAAAGATACATGCCGACTTGTGTGTTTGGGGGCCAACTTTAGTGCTACGCGAACTGTGGGGGCTTGGCCTAACCCCTGGCAATTCCAGTTGAAGATTCTCATCTAGAGCGATGGGGTTGCATACAAGCAACACCCGAAACCCGACGTAACTTGCTTGAATTCATATGCCTCTCATAGGGTGCCGCCAAGCCAAGATTTTGGTCACACGAGCAAACGTTGACATAAGGTTGAGTTGTTCGGTGCTGGCATATACCACTTTTCTTTTAAATTACACAATCTCCCATCTCCCTCACACCATGCACACACACAATTAGCCCCAGCCCCCTACCCCCCCCACCCTCACACACCAGCACTCACCACACGCACACGTAAACATAATCAAATAACCGCCCAAACATACAAGCACAAGTGAGCAATTCCAGACCCGAGCGCAGAATTGCACAAAAGTAACGCAGAAACAAACTTATGGAGTAGTGTTTCACCTATAATGGTTTTGATTCTGGTGAGTCCGACCGAATACATAGGCCATTCGACCCTTGATGTCGAATTCAACAAAGTAATATATAGATGAACTTAAAGTTTGTTTTGTGCATATATATATATACAAACAACACACACACACACACACACACACACACACACACACACATATATATGTATGTATATACATGTATATGTATACATGTGTGTGTATACATGTACATGTATATACATATACATATATATATGTGTGTGTGTGTGTATGTGTGTGTGTCGGTATGTATGTATGTATGTATGTATGTATGTATGTATGTATGTATACATACATACATACATATACACACGCACATGTATGTATACATATAAACATATATATGTATATAGATATACATACATATATGTATGTATGTATATACATGTACATGTACGTGTGTATGTATGTATGTATATATATATACATGTTTATGTATGTATATATATATATACACACACACACAGAAATCACTTATGAATCCCAAACAATTCAATTAAATGATGTCCTAATGATTTAATTACTACTTTTAAATCATTTTATCTACTAATAGTGGTCAAATTGGGGTATTACCAAATCAAGCCCCAATTGCCACAGCCGTAGATATAGGTATTTTGGGAATACGGCTTAACGACTAATGGTTAACGATGGCTCTGATGGGTGGTTTTGCTCGAATAGGTAATAATAAGATCACTATTTTAGTAAATGATGCGGAAAAGATTAGTGACATTGATGCACAAGAAGCTCAGCAAACTATTGAAATAGCGGAAGCTAATTTGAGAAAAGCTGAAGGAAAGAGACAAACAATTGAAGCAAATCTAGCTCTCCGCTGAGCTAGGACACAAGTAGAGGCTATCAATGCGATTTCATAACTAGTTGGTGCGTCCGAATAATCAAACGAAGTTTGGTTGATACACCGATTTTGTTTGATTTGATTATGTGGAGTGAAGACAACTAAAGAAAAAAAGTAAAATTTAAAAATGAAATTGAAATGATACAAAATAAATATCAATAAAAGAAAATGGGTCTAAAAACTTATTAGATACCACTGACCCCGGTATCCAATAAGTTCTACCTACTATTGGATTTGAACCAATGACTCCCGCCGTATGAAAGCAATACTCTAATCACTGAGTTAAGTAGATCATTTATAATCATAAAGAGAATCAAATGGAACCTCCCATCGATAGATTATAAATATCATATTACTTAATAAGCAATACCAATCTAAGCAATCCCGCTCAAAAAGATGAAAGAGCTATGATGTTGGATCATGGAATACCCATCTTGACAAGAAATTATCTACGTGATAAAATATGTCTCACAAGCACTAATGGCTATAGCTCAGTTGGTAGAGCAACTCATTTACACGCCCGCCAATGTTTTTCAGGGGTCCATCATGCAATCAAA